>JAPMIB010000088.1:0-600000 GCA_034770305.1 Trichogramma dendrolimi | reverse complement strand
TTACGTTGCTTTTGAATTTGTAACACTACATTACCTTGACTTACATCACCCTCACCACTACTGATTTCTTTCAAATCAAACTGAAAAAAAGATTTAAAATGAAATTTTGAAACTTTTCATAAAATGATAATTCAAATTTCTTAAGTTTATTTACCTCAATGGCTCGTTTTATGATTTTCTGTGGCTCTATAATACTTCCATAATCACTAACTAAGTCGAATCCATGTTCTGTCAGATACCTGTAATGAAGAGTTTCAGTTATTCAACCTAATAGTAGAATTGATAGTAATATAGTAGTATGTAGATAGTTGTGTAGTATTATTGTTTATAGTAATTTTTGAATGAAATAAAATAATAGATTCCAATGATAATTAATTAATCCAATCATTTGATCTATCCATTCATGTTCTACATGTGCATGAATAACGCGGATAACCTACATTAAAAAGCATAAGTAGCAAAACAGAAGTATTAACTTATAAATGATAAAAAAAAAGTCGTTGTTATGAATTAGAAGTTGTGATAAGAAAAGTTAAAACCAGATTTGGTTTCAATTACCAGCCACATTCGCGCAGTTTCTCCATGGCAGCAATAGTCATGGTTTTGCCTTTAATGGATAATCACACTACACTATTGCACTGTTAAGTGAACACTGGCCACTTATGCAATTTGTAAATACTTGGCAATAAATACAAGTCAACTTGTAGTCTTTATCGCACCGAATGAGAAACAAATCGGTTGACAAGGCTGAAGTACAACTGCGACGTTGTTTTTGTTGATTATATTGAATCTTCATCAGCAGCGTAAACATTCGGTCAGCTGATATCTAGCTCGAATGTTTAGTGGTTGTCAATTGATTGTAATATCATGGTTGACTTGGATACACAACTGGATCTGCGTCCAGAGACGAAACGAGCTTTGCCGTGCAAGCTAAAATTGATCTCTTGCGATGACGTTTGTCTTTGGAGTTCTGGTCAATAGGTATGTAGATAGGTAAGTATTGTGTCGTACGTGGGTGGTGTGCTGTGCGGCGCACGCGAGCTTTTTTGCTCTGTACGAAAGACCGCTGAGAGACCGACACTGCTGCCTGCTTCGCTAAGCGCTTGACTTTGCAAATTGCACGGCCATGTTTCTGCACTGTAGTTGCGCGCGCACACCATAGTTTCAACAATCCTTGACTTGAACGACAACAACGCGATTTTCGCGCTCAAATATATTTCTTACAAGGCAGTTATAAAATACTTATTGAAGTGCATTTCATAGAATTTTTAAGGACAAAATGTCCAAAATGTAAAGATTATTAATGCCTACTACCTCCAACAATCTAAATGCTTATGCTTGCACTCTTATCCATAGCAGTCGGGTGTTTTTTTGTGTTTTTAATGTAATTTTTTATCCTCAAACACTTTTTATTTTACTACTTATTTCTCGAATGTTTAGTACAACTCGCCCCCCCCCCCCCGGCCAGAAAGGTATTCTTTAAACTAGGAGACAAAAAAGCATCAAAGTCATGTATTAATAAGGTGGTTGATGAAAAAAAGGTCTAATGCTTAACGGCTTTGGGTCATTTTTCGCCTCCGAGTATAAAAAGATATCTTTCTGCTCTCGGGCCACGAAATTTACAAAAAATATTTGTATTCTAGGGGTTATTAAAAAAAATTGGAAAAAATTTCATTGACTATGAAAGTCTCCTGGACCACTCAGGTAAATTCATAATAAATGATATATGTATGTAGTGCTGCGCATGTTATATATGTAATATATGTGCATGTTTATAAAGACAATATTTACTCGTTAAGTTAAGGAGAGGGTATGGTCCTGGCCTTGAAAAATTTTGAATTTTTTTATTGTTTCATTTGATTGTTTATATTTTCAAGAGTATTCTGTTAAAATTTCAGCCCGATGGGAGCCAAATTGACGAAAATATTGAACTTTTAGTTCGATGACTATTATGTATCTAATATATAATGTTTTATCTTTGAATTGCGATTTCTCAAAATGACATTTTTCAAATCGGTGAGAAACGTCACTCAAAAAGTATCCAACCTATCCTTTTGGAATTTTGCACAGTTCTTTATTAATCCTATGAGCAGGTACTGATGTCGAGATATTTCGATTTTTCCGAAAATTTTTTTGTTTATAACAAATTTTCTGAAAAAAAGGTCGATTTTTCATGTCTGAACGCAATTTTAACGTTTTTTTGAACTTCAAAATGACGTCAAAATTTGAAAAATCACTGTAAATAAAAAAACTCTACGTCAGTACCTGATAAAACTCATAAACTAGTGAGGATTTTGCATTTTTCGATTCAGATGTTTCTGTGAAAAGTTACGTGTTTCACCAGAATTTTCACGACTTTTCCCTAGATTTGCTTTCAAAGGCCCAAAAATGAAAATTTTTTGATGAAATTTTCACAAAATACTCTCGAAGTCATGTACTTTCACATATATATTTTAGAAATAAATTTTTATTTTTTTACTAGTCAAAAAGTACTTCAAAAAATGGAAAAAAGTCGATAAATCAGCACCATACTCCCCCCCCCCCCCCCCCCCCCAAATAATTAAGAACGAGGAAAGTCGACATAGATCACAATGTACTGTTTCCAACAAAATATTTTAGGAATAAGTCCAAAACTTATTTTATAACAAACAAATAGGTAATCGTAAAATTATATGCACGAGCTAAAATCAAATTTAATACTGGAGCAAACGTGTTGTTTGCTTCATGTTTGTGAATTCACTTTGGAATACAATAAGCCAGTGATATTAGTAAACATATCAAAATACTTCAAATGAAAATCAATTGTTTAAAAAAATAAGCACCATTGCGTCATTGAAGAAGAATATTGTCAAACAAATTGTACTTACAGCTGTTTTTATCTTTTAGCAGCTTCAAAAAATTAGCTTGACTCAGAGCTACGCATTGCACACGAGAAGCTTAAGCAATTACTTTTCATACGCGTCCGTTTATTAAAGACTCATCGAAAATTTAACCTGGTAAATTTTTTCTTCTCTGCGGAAACAACCGGAAGAAGTGCCACAATTGCATAAATCGTGAGTTTAATGCGCGATGAAGAATCATTGGAGTTTACTCATCGAAACGATCAATGGAAATTGCGTATATGAATACTACTTCGTCTATTACTAGTTGAGCAATTAGTCATAGAGTCATTCTAACGAATCAGTGTGATACGTTGTGCTTGGCTATATTGAATAATTTTGTTCACACCTCATCGTATTGTTTAATTATAATGCAGTGCAATTTATCGTAACAACAGATCTTTACATAGTATCGATTCATAATAATTCGAAAGTAAATAAGAAGAAAAAAAAATTCGAGGCTCTAGGTAGAGATGTAATCGTTTCATCGGGTCGCAAGCGCCGAAGCGATAAAAAATACATTTCCAGAGCGGCATAAGTAACAAGCGGCAAATTAATATTCACATGTAGTACACAGTGGGCAAGCTGAGCTCATTACAGCGAGGTAGTTTGGCCGTTATACTGCAGCTTTACAAGGAGATAAGGCATCGAAAGTCGAGGTGCGATGGGCAGGGGTTGATTTGTATACATAGACCAAGTTTACGATCTTACTCGGAAATGCGGCAACGTACAGCTTGCCGTAGAGGATGCACATTACAATATAGCTCGTAGTTGCGGTAGATGATAATTACGAACAATTTAGAATTCGCGAGAGTGAAAAGAAGAGGAAGAATGAGAGGCGAAAAAGTGACGCGTCGCTCGATATCTCCTCGATCTCGATATGAGTGAGAAAAACCATACCGATTTCTCATGTTCGATCGCACACCCGGATAGAGAAATAACGCGGACACTCGCTCGATAAATGAAAAATAAAAGGACATACTTGGCCGATGGGGATATCGTAGTTGAGCACGTGTGCCGCGGCCCGTGGGATAGATGCGTGGGAGATCGGCGCACGTACGCAATTATGGGCGGCACACACGTTCGGCGTATATAGAGCTCACATGCAAAACCTGTACGTACACACACGTATACACCTGCGCCGCAGCGAGCGAACGACCGAGCGAGACAGAGACGGAGAGCAAAAGAGACGGGACACGGCCCGAGCCATATGGCTGCGCAAAACGCGCCAATCGAGAGCTCTGGCGGCGGTGGACTTTCAAGACTTTTAGCAGTTCGACTCGGCCAGGCTACGGCATCGCAGCGTTCTCCTTCGCCACTGCTACCTAGCATAAACAATACTTGTACTTTCGATACTTTGAGACACACGTGCGAGCGATTATACATGTGAGTGACAAGCGGGTCTTACCCCTGGATTTATTGCATGTTTCCGATTGTTTGTTTGTTGGTTTGAAAAACGTGTTTGTTCTCACAACTCGACGATTTCACCTTTTAGCCTTGTTGTCAATGTCGTACATACTTTTTCTATTTCTCAGCAAAAACTGTTCTCCTTATACAATTTTTTCCTAATAATTGATTTAGAATATTCGCTTGTAATTCATTATTTTTGACGACGCAAACAGAACGATTAGCTTCATAATTTTGTCGGATCAGAGGTGGGTAAAAAAGCGCGGAAAAATAGTTTAGTGACGTGTGCATCATCAATTGTTACAGATCATCGTCGGCTGCAAGAATCAACTCCAACACTTGAATAGGCACATATTCTAAACAGCTTGAAATAAACCTCAGAGTAAGTTGACATTTTTTTCTCTTTCTCTCGTTCTTTATCGATAGTTTGGCCAAATCGCTCCTCTGCCGTAAAGAAACGACGTCGTGCCGATTTTCTCTCGAGATATATACGTGTTTGTACGTATGGTTAGGGTCATGGAGAAAAGCTATACGCGAGTCTGCAGCACGAGGCAGCACAGAATGAAAGTGAATGCATTTGCAAAGGTGCATTACGTATAGAGACACAGATGTGCTTGGCTTGGTTCATTGTCGTCGCGCTTCTGGGTTCCTCGTGCTTGTATGTACGGCATTATGAACGTTGAAAAAAGAAAGTTGCAGTCGATTTTCGACTCGTCAACTTGTTGCTCATGTAAAAGGACCACGAAGGGATAAGGGGGTAATGAGAAAGTCGTAAATTCGAACCTTTCGTAGCCGCAAAACGCGTTACAATTTCAAAACAATTTTTCTCTCATTCTCTCTGGACTGAACGACATTTTTATCGCTGTAGCGTGCTATCGTTACACTCTGCCTTTACGATTGCATATTGCTTGCGTATTTTAAATGGCACGTCCACACTCTCTGATACCTCACACGAATTTTTATTCACGAATGCTCCTTAGAATTTCCTTTATGATCCCTTTTCAGAGTCTCGAGTTTCATGGGCCAATTAAAATCATACCACCATGATGAATATTTATGAAACTTTTATTTGTTAACGATAGACCGACGCACAAATATCGTCGCTGGCTCGCTTCCAAAGTTTCGCGCCAGAGACTGCGCAAGTTTCGCGTTGTATAATGCGCGCATCGCGTTTCAAGTCGACGCACTGCGCGCGTATTTCCAGATTATTAAGACATGATTTATTTACATTACATAACGGATATGCATGAGATAAAATGAAGTTGAGTCTGCATTTGTTTAAAAAAGTACGGCAGCAAAAATATACATTGCGTGAACGACCTGCTTTTTTGGTGCTATTGACTCGTCGGAGGCCTCGCGCAAAAGATGTTAAATAGCTCGATGATCCGCTTTTTTTTAAGTAGACAACCCTTGCGATAATTTGTTTTTTCATAAATGCATTCAGGTAGGTGGGAGTTGAATAAACCCAGGGGAATAGGTGCCACGATCCACTTGTTCATTGTTATGATCAAGTAAATCAATGGTCTGAAGCTACAAGCCACACGGCGTCCCAGTTATATTCGCGGGGCGTTTAGTGTTGACGATTCGCTCGAGCTCGACTCATTTGTGAATCGATCTTGGAACGAAATTCAATTCACTATGTTATACGCGTGCGATAAAACATTGATAGATCGTCGCGTGAGCTTACCGATCAATCAACTGCATGATTTCGTGACACATTTAAATTTACCCTGCCTGAAATCGCCACGGAAAACATTTTCTTGTGGTATCTTCGTGTCAATAAAAAAACCTGGTAAAAAATTACTATTATGGGAAAGAAAAAAAACACGTGACAGTTGTATAACGATCGATAATTATGACCAATAGCAACAACGCGTAGACTGTGCCCCGCAACGCGCACAGTCAGCTCCATTATAAAATGTATAAAAATAACGAGTCCGTTAGATGCGCGACGGCTCGCGTTCCAAAAACAAACTTTGCGCAAAATCCAACTATAGCATAGCGCCACGAAGAGCCGAACAGAAGTGAACGAACTTTTCGCAGGCCGCCACCGCCGCCGCCAGCAGCCCACTGTGCATGCCGAATAGCCGCTCGCATCCAAGGATCGATAAGTAGCCCATCGCGTGTCCGAGGCGCTGCGAGCCGCGCATTATTATTTTTCCTGAACTTGCACATTGCCTTCTGCGGGGGTGTGTCAATTCGAGCCTGCAAGTCGTATTTCAACTGCGCGCTCTGACCCTCGCTGTTTGTGAAAATTGCACCTGAGTGTGTGTTGGCGCGATAAATGTTTAGATAGACGTCCCATCGAGCGATGCGTCGACGCAGCCAACAAAATACAAGAGAATCGATTTTACGTCTTCTCACGCAGCTTGGAAAAATTACAAAAAAAGTTTACGTGGATTGCATCGAGTTATGAAAAATCAAGAAAAAATTGCGAAAAAATATCTAGACCACGAGATCTACGCGTGGATTTTCCTCTATTTTTCCAAGTATACGGAGCTCTAAAAAGGCTGTACAGAATTTGTGCTATGTTTAATTAGAACCTCGATTCGAGTAATGACTGCACGTGCGATGACTGAAGCTCTCGTGCATAAATATGATCAGCGCCTCGCAAAATTAATCGCAGACTACAGCGGCGACTTACGTATAGCGCTTATAAGCGCTATCGCGTGTCAAGTGCGAGTACTTGACTTTCAGTTTTTTGCACCGTACACTCGTAGGCAGTGAAGCAGCCTCAATCGCGCTCGAGACTCAAAAGTGCGGAGCCGAGTCAGAAAATGTGAAACTCATTATGTAAGCCCAAAACTCTTTGGACAGTTATGCAAGGTGCCGATGGAGAATTCTTTGGCCTCATTTTTCGTGCCGTCGATACACGAAATTGTTCATCGCTCGTACGCTAGAATTTTATTTGCTCGTCGCAATCCTGTTCCATCAAAACAAACCTATTTCCAGTTGTTTACTTTTTTTTATCGATCTACTTGCTTGTTAAGACAACAAAGTTTATGCATGTTCACTTGTCCATTCGATTAGCTATCTTGAAATGCTGAATTTTCTATTCGATGACTGGCATTGCCACGATCGCTTGTCTAATTTTTAAATATAAAGCAGCATCGCTTATTTAAGATCATTTGTAATACTAACTAGAGATTCAAAGTAGGGTAGTTTTGTCATAAAATTTCCAGAATTTCGAATTTTTAATATTATAACGGTCACAGTCAAACGCAGAAAGAGTAATTTGTTTTCGGCAATGTTGACGAAACGCCAATCGCAATGAAATCGCAAAGAAGCTTTGAAAATTTAATTCGATTTCGTGGCTGATGCACGATAAACACTCGTACTCGGAAACGAGCTTAAACGCGAAGGAAACAAATAGGAAAAAAGAAGTAAAGTTTGCTCGTCATCGTCGCGCGATACCAAACATTATTTTCATGGCATGGACATAAAGAGCTCGCGCGCAAGTAAATAAATGTTTACGGAGGACACGTAGAGGCGCGTGGAATCGCGACACGCATTGTAGATCGCGTCCTTGCACGAATATACGCCGGACTGCAGTCGGCACTATCGGTACAACGCGTAATAATGCATATGGCGTGGAGGGGAAAAAAGGAGCGAATTAAATGCAGCTCACGAGCGCGTCTTGGGACTGGCTACACGTATTACATTGAAAATATAAAGAACATTACGTAAAAGCGGCAGTAAATGGAAGCTAACTCAAACGTACGCAACAACGCGCTAGTATTGTCTGGTGCTTTTATGTATATAATATAATTTACACGACGAGGAAGCGACCGTCGACTTTCCGCGTTCTTACGGCATTTCACACGCCATTACAAATGCTACCGTATAATTTTCCTATCGAATTTAGGGCGAATTAGTTCAACGACGAATTATCGGTATTGTTGACTTTCCGATCATTTTTCCGATAGTTTTTTCTTCCTTGTTTTTTTTCTTACTTGTATATGCAGCGATCGTTTCAATGATGACAAGACTCGCTTCAATGGGCAAGCAGTTACGGACAATTTCGTAATATTTTGAGCGTATTTTTTTATTAATAAAGATGAATGTTGGCAGTAGGTACACGATGATTCGACTTGCGGTAAACCGAAGAAACGACCTAGCACTTGAAATTTGAAACCGATTTTACTGTGAGCCCAAGTGCTGCTTCACAGGTGGAGTAAAAAACAAAGCGAGTTGTTCTCGCAAACATGTATGTACGTTCGCATGGTTCGCTCCCTTACTTCCCGCGGTTTTTACCATTAATCCATCGCGGCCCACACGCGAACGAACGATTGTACGCGCGCATACCTTTGTTTCTTTCTTGTCGCACTATGCGACTTTTTTCACGGTTAGGGTTATAATACCCAAGTTGAGGGTTGCTCGTGCTACCTTTTTTCCTTTTTTTTTTCTATGCTTGCTCGAGCTTCGGCGAGTTCAACGAACCCTGCACCTCACGCCAACGCGGATACGCCCGAGTTTTTTCTTTTCTAATAAATCATAATTCTTGAGTTTTACGATCGATCGATCGGCAACGCGAGTAGCCTTAACGCAGCTAATATTAAATTTGTTCAAATAATCTGCGTTTGTTTTGCACTCGATGTCGTGTTGAAATCACCGCGCCTCGGATGCCGCTTATGAATGTTTATGAGGCGATCGTCGTGCATTTAATTTTCGCATTGTACAAACAAACGACTTGTAAAAGTGATCGCGATAGATCTCAACAATGACATTATAGACAATTGGCATGGTACTGCTTAGACATGGAATTTTACGCCCAATGACGCAAAGTCATCGCCGATGCATCAGAACTTCAAAGACATAATCGTCGTCATTATTTACGTTCTACGTCAAATTATCAATTACGTGCTATTAGTAGCGATCGCTCGTTGTTCTCTTATCCCGTGCTTGTGTGCATACACCGACTTAGAGGCCCAACAGGAGCAAGTTTAATGATTATTTTAGCGCAATGTAAATGAGCAGAGACAATTTTACTAATTATCATGTCAGGTATTACGAACTCGCAAAACTAGAATCAAATTTTTGAGAATAAGGACTAGTTATTGTCTTAAATGTATAGTTATAGCCGCAAAAAAAAATCGTTACTCAGAATACTAAATTGATGTTTGCTTAAACGAGTCGAGACATTATCATATGGTGTTGAAGGTAAAGCTTGAACAAAAATCGATATTTATTCGCTCGCTAAAACTGTCTTTATTTTACCTTCCCACCATAACAATGCAGTGACGAGCGTCCTCGAGGCTTTCGGACTTTTTTTTATAAACAAATAAGCGCAGCAAAGGTCGTATCTGTTGGCAGTGCAGCGCGTCCAGCATTAATAAATTAATGCACACCACGAGGCAGTATTTGCATCTAATGCCTGTTCACAAGTGAAACTGATGGTGTTGATTTTCCTATTGAGGTCAATGTTTATAGCGAAAAAAATTCAGTATCATCATAATACGTGAGAAGAATTTTTAATGTCAAAAAACAAGGCATAAAGATTATAATTAACTATGTAAACTGAATGTAATTGTTGTTTGATGTATAGATAGAGTATGTGCCGAGGGATTAAAAGCATACAATTATTAAAATTGTTTTTCAATAAAGATAACAATTATACTGAGAAAAGTTTTCTTGTACAAATTTCAGGATGGAACGAATTTAAGCTAGGAAGTTACTATGTAACTGGTCCCGCAATGTTGATTATGCTAAGTCGTATGGTTGATAGAGACCCAACATGCTTCTCGGCCGACGTTTCGCACAGGCATGCACTCGACTACCCGAGCGATTTTTCATCATTGCTCCATTAATTAATTGCCATTGTTTTGTTCCAAGCCGGCTTTGTGCGTCTATGGCTAAACATTGATTATTTGCGCGTGTACACCTAAATAATTTCAAGGTCCTGAGTGATTGAGGAGTCGCGCGCGCAGAGGCGCATCGTGAATTTACAACGCGCAGAGACATAATTTACACTTTCATAGAGCGAGTCGTAAAAAAAATTCTGCTCGGTGACGATTCGATGAATTCTTCATTAAGCATATCGTGGAATAATATCGATATAAATTTTACGTGTAATTAATTCTAACTCTATTCCTACGGTTGCTGAATTTATAATAAGTCGTAAAAAAAAGCGGCGTTATAAAAAAAGGCAATAGTGTCGCAGGCAACACTATGTTATATCGGATTAAGGCTCTTAACAAAAACGACAACAACAAAAAGTGGTAAAAAGTTAATGGCCCGTTGAAGCTCGAGTATATATGCGGCAGCGGGCAAGAACAGTACGAGTTGATCAACCAAGCGAAGCGACCTGCTCTGCAACTCTTTGTGTTAACACATTCAGGTGCAGTGGGTCAAGATCAACCTGTGTAAATTTTTCCTCCCGAAATTACTCTCAATTTCGTTCAAGTTTTTTCTTCTTTTTCGACTGCTGATCATACGTACGAGATTACGTGCTCTGTGACATTATTTTCATAAAATTTCAAGATCCTGCTGCAAGTATAATTTTAACCCGTGACTTTTCTCTTCATCTCAACGAGAGGTGCCATGACAAAAAATGTCAAGACTCCTATTTTGAGTTTCTCTGCTCTTAATACCCGGGTAAACGTTTTTACGAATATTAACGCAGGGTCGCTCGGTGTATGACAGTGATTCGAAGGTTATCCCTGTGCGAATCAACATAAAGGCCGCCTGTTGGAACGATACATCTCTCTCGAAAAAAAAAGTCAACAAACCTTGACGTCGATTAAAAGCGTAATTCGCGCGTTCGTTAAAGTTTAATCAAAGCGACAGTACGATAACGGCTACATAACGCTACTAACTAGAAAAAACGCATTGGTCATCTAATCAAACGGCGATGGCTAACTGTAGTACGAAAAGCCGACTAGCGTAAAAATATGAGTGGCAGCATGAGCCATCGACTCTTTTCTCGCAGACGAGGTCTAGACTCGACTTCGGTCACGACTTTGGCCACGCGACCGCATCCTTGGCGCTCTTGAGCTCTCATAAATCCCTAACCCAATTTTGTTCTTCTCGTCTTTGTAAACACGCCATTTGTTTGTATCATCACGTGCGATCGTTCGTGCGTTTCGCAAAAAAGACAATTAGCTACTCGCATTTTATCTTCTCTCCGGGACTCTAAATATTAATCATCCGGCGTGCTCCACGAAGCGACGTGCAGGCTCGTAAGGAATGCTGAATTTCCATCTAAATTCTTCGTGCTCCGTGAGTGATTCACATTTTTTTATTTTAAATAATAGAGAAGGAATAATTTTGATGATCGGAAATGCAGAATTGATTACTTTTAATGTTAGCGTGATAGACGCACGCGTCGACGTTCTATAAGCGTAGCGATGATAATGAGTGCATCAGAGTAGTTACGTAAGCTATTCGAATCCGGACGTTTACTTTAATATTTGTATCGAGTACGGTCTCACATACACATACACACAATAAAGCTGTATGCATAAAACTCGACGGTGAATCAGCTCGCTCTCGACGTATAATCTACACATGCTACATAGGTAGAGCAAGAAAATATATATGCTATTTTAAGTGGATAACGTCATTTTTCGTCGCCACGCCACCGAGAACACTGAAAAAATATTGTTATTGCAGTTTATTTTACGAACGTTTTTCTTTTTCTCACGTGGGCCGGGCTGGAATGCAAGCGTTTAACATCTCATTGTCTACGGAGGCCTACTAACCAGTCGCGCTCGGCTGCGAATCCGTAATGATCTCTTTCGACTCGAGATTTATCGTCAACGACTGAAATCTCCAACTCGATGCCTCGGGGCTATCACACATGCGCACACCCATACGAATGTATCAATACTATAAAGACAAATTAAAACTGCAGCCAGGTAATAATATAGTAATTAGATTAAAGTGCAAGGCGCAAGATATCGAGGAGCTAAGCACGACATGCGCAATTTGTCTGGAATTATTCGCATTGTTGAGCTTGGAATATAATATAAGTAGCCATGCAGCGCGCGCTGTGACTCACGTAATACCCGCCAATTTGCCTATGTACTCACGAGTTCTAAATTCTCTCTCGCCGCGAAAGATGAACGAAGAAAACTAAGAAAGTATTCAACATCACAAAATTTATTAATAATTATCAGTACAGATAAAATTATGAAACCGATCATATGAAGGGAACGTTTTACACATAGTAACTGTTATTGGCAATAAACTCTGTTATTTTGAGCCATTTTGTGAAAAAATTTTAAAAAAATTTTGTTAGTTTTACGCTAACCTCTTCAAGGTGATAACAAATTTAAGTTAATTTAAAATAAAAACGTTTTGATCTACGGTGGTCGATTCATTCCAATGCATTATGAGTCTGATTTACGATATCAATGAATGAGACTCAATGAATAGTTAAACAATTTTCAATGTTTCTGTAACTCTTATTTAGCTATTGCGTGTCCTCTTTGTTATTCAGTGCACTGTACATAAATTTATCGATTTAATTTTAAAATTACTGAACAGTTATAACGAAAATCTAATGATGTACATGAGTTTGACTGGGATGTTATTAAAATACTGGAAAATGAGATAACATACAAGTATAGACTACTTTTGGAAATGATTTTTATTGAAGGACATCAAAATGCACCGAATAAAAAAGAGAACACGCAGAAATTAAATGGGATTTGCTAAAAAATTTAAAAATTTTGAACTATACGTGTATCGACTTCCATTGATTCAGACTCATAATGTATATTTATATTTACATATAAAGACATTGTTTTGTGTATCTCATGATCAACGTACGTATTAAGGCTCATTGACTTGTGGTATCTCACTGAATCTACATATAAACGTTTTTATTTTAATTTGATGTACAAGTTATTTTGAGTAAAGGACTTTTGTTTTATAGTCAGTTTATCTATGTTATTTCAATAAGGAAAAGAAAATAATTGAATCATTTGTGTTGCAGTTGTGCCGAGAGCGCTTGAAAGATGGGATACCACACAGAACTGGGCGGCTGCGGTCGCTGCATGAAGTACACCTTATTCCTAGTGAATTTCATCATATTTGTAAGTATAAACATGGAGCGCAAACATTGTCGGTGCAGCGACTGCAATGTATAGCTCGAGGATCGGTTTGAAAATGTTTGCCATGACCTCGGCCGATTTTTCCGCTTGATGTACATCTATTTGGCTTACGATGCGCGGCGATTTTAAGCTCGTTCGCTCATTTGGCGGTCACTGTGTATACGTAGTACGTGCTTACTATCATTATTGCGCAATGAATATTGTGCCGCTCGTTATCCCGCCGCATGTAGTTGTAATGGACATTCACAATTTCGAGGCTCGCGACGGCTATTTTTTGTCCGCATTATGCACATAAGAAGGAAGCTTTGAGAGCTCAAAGCATCTTGCACGAGTACTGCCCGAGGGGCAATCACAGCTTCGAACCATTAACTTTTTCCACAAATGAATGCTTTGATTCGCAGATCGGAGGTCTGTTGATAACAGCCCTGGCGGTATGGGCACTGGTCGACAAGGTGAACTACGTCACCGAGCTGACGAACAACAACATGCTGACGGGCACAGTGTACGTAATGCTCGTCGGCGGCATCTTGACTGCCTTCATCGCCTTCCTCGGCTGCTTTGGAGCTGCTCGCGAAATTCGCTGTATGCTTTTCACGGTATGTGAAAACAAGTCCCTTTTCGAAAGAAAAATTTACAAATTTTACATTTCTTTGCAGTACTTCGTAGCGGTGCTCCTTCTTTTCATCGCCATTTTACTAGCTGGAATATTTGGCTACGTTTATCGTGAAAAAATCATCGATACACTTGGCCAGCAAATGCAGAACTCCTTGCGCCTCTACCGCGAAAAGCCCGAGTATACCGAAGCTTGGGACTTTGTTCAATCGAGAGTGAGTACGCCGACAATCAAAGTCGAGCCAACTTCTCTCTACATTACATCTTGACAGATTAGTCATAATTAATGCTTTTTTGACAGCTTCACTGCTGTGGGGTGCGCGGCTGGCGGGATTGGTCCGGTTACTTCAACGAAGTACCCATCAGTTGTTGTCGTTTGATGACCGACGGCAGGGTGAGTTGAGCTTATGTGGTAAATTTTTTTAACCATTAAACCTTCCTTCAAATAGCGTATCTTTTTTGCAGCCGATTGCCTGTAATCGTTACGCCGACTCGATCAATCAATACAACTCTTACACGGAGGGCTGCCTTCAACAGACCCAAATGTTCTTGCAGAAACACGCGGCTATTCTCGGAGGTGCTGGAATCGCCGTGGCTTTCGTTATGGTAAGCCATATCGTGTCATTTTGATTAGAATCTGATCAATCTCCACGTATCTTAACGACGCTTACCTATTTCTCACAGCTACTGGGCATGATACTGGCCATATCACTATTTAGGATTATACGCTAGTTGACCGGTAAGATATCGCCGAGTCATTTGAGTTTGCCGACCGATGCGACCACAGCTGCCGATTCAGAAAAGAGAGATGTCAACTAGGCTTAAACACGAATGAAGAAGATTATTGACACACGAACGATTCCGTCCAGCAGCAAGTCTAAAATTTATTTAACTAAGACAACGACATTTTTGACCAATACTTTCGATTTTTCGACGCATCTGATATACAGATCTTCAGAGAATAAAAACAAAGCCATTTAACCGATCTTATACATTGTAATTAATATACATAAACAAGTGAATGTACTTTTTACAAGATTATTATTAATGTAAAAGTATCTTGAACAATTTATGTAAATTATTGTATAGATATAAGTTTTCAGCAATTAAGAAGTAATATTTTTAAGATTTTACGTTCAAAGCTAAAGATTTTCGTATAAAAATGCATGATTTTCGTAATATTTATTTACCATATTGAAATGACATTAATTCAATTGTGAAAAAGTGCAATACATACGAAAACTGGCGCGCAACCATCGAGTACAAATATGTTTTGACAAAAAGTAACTCCAATTGCAGTGTATGAATATTTACAGTATTTTTTACGTTTTAAATGTCGAGCAATATATTATTGATATATTATCATTACTTGTCTATCGACCGCAGTATTAGTAAATTGTTCAATGAGAATCAAGTAACGTTTGAAACATAATTAGCTGTGTATTAACATAAACCCTTAAATTGGCGTTTTTTAATCGTTTTATTTATAGATAGTTACCATATTAGTACGCTTCTTGTATCATGCCATTTAAATACGAATACTGAACATTTTATCATAAGATCATTTTGTAAGGTGAATTATTCTGTAATAAAATATCAGTCAGTCAGTGATTTTTAAACAAAATCTCAAATAAAAGTATTGAAAGAATACCTATACATGTTGTGCATTTAAAAATTTGAAACATTTAATCAGTATCATACGATCTTCACCATTGGTTGTATCATTAATTTGAATGCAATTTAATGTTAAAATTATTAGTAAAAATTTTTTTACTTCAGTAAATGATTTTAATGATAAAAAAATTCTTTTAAAACTTTTATATGTACATAAACGCACCAGAATAAGAACTTGAATAAAATGCTTTTATTAGACTTATTGGATACAAATGTTTTATTTAAAATAAATCATTTCCATTTTATTAGCAGAGCATCACGTAATCATTTATACTTTCATGAGCTTATAAACTTAAAAAAAGCCCTACTAGATAATTTTGTCACATTTTAAATTTGAATGGAATGCATGTAGCTTAGAAGAAACTGCAGCTTCTTCAAGGCAGTAATTGTGAAATCGGTACATCAGAAAATGTATGCTCTTTATTGCGCTTGGCTTTTACAGTATGGTTCAAACTGCTAGAGAAAAGTAAATGGAACTGTATTGGGCTTGGGTTTTGTGAGCATTTTTGTAAAGCTCATAACGAAATATAGAGTTTATGTAGATTATTTTAGCAATGTTTTGCTTTTGAAAAAAAATATGGTTTTTCATCGCTTGTGTGTACACTTTTCAATTTCAGAAAAAAAACACCAATTTACGTAGAATATATGTGTCTACGTTATACATTTCTAACTCTTGCAGTGAGTACCTTACGACGTGCATAAAGCGATACAGCATTATGAACGGTTGCAATTTTGCAGGCTTACAAGCACTTAAAATGAATTTTAAAGTTCTCATGGTCTAATGTAGGCATAGGCTCTTGAGTTTTTTCATGACGAAAAATTTATAATGTAATAAAATCTATATCTAAAAATCTATAATATAAATCTATAATCTATAAATTTATAATCTATAACTAAAAGTTTTTCGAACTTTTTTTCCGAAATTTCTGTTTTCGATTTCTAAACAAACTAAATAGATCTTTTATAGACCTATTTTTTTCTTTTTTTAGAAATCGAGATAAAAAATTTTGACGACCCGAGAGCTCAAAATCGTTTTACATTTTGAACGCGTGATATATATATATATATAAAGATAAAATTAAAGATTCAACTAATTATCATGTTTTAAAAATGAAATATGAAAAAATATCCGCAATTTAACACGTTATCCAAATCCGGCATCAGTTTTTTCTAGGTTGGTCCATTTTCGAGATTATTTGAAGGTCAGATTGATAAAAAGTAGACCGAGGTTTTTCAAGAATTTCAATCCAAATCTGATGTCTAATGACTTTTATAAAGTCAGCTTTTTTTAGTATTGTAGTAGAAGCTGTGTCTGGATTGGAGAAGCTGCTGTGCCTAAATGGGGGAAGCGGCTGTGTGTAGATGATCTAGGCACAGCTCCTGCGTCTCTTTTTTGTACAATAAAACCTTTAAATGACCTTGAAAATGAACTAACCCAAAAAACTATCGAATTTAGTGATCTATAAAACCTAATATCTATTTGGTCCAATCTCTGGCACTGAACTTTTTAATGTTTTGTATGCCTTGTTATTTGTACCAATTCGTAATTAATTATGAAGCAATGAATGCATAATAACATTATTTTTTATAATATATCATATTTTTTGTGTTGGTTTTTTGTCCCCCTCCCAAAACGAACACGTTTCAATAGCGGGCTAATTTCTTGGTCCAGTCAGTAGCGAGGTTTTATAGTGTTTATACTTGAGTAAGATAGATACCAAGCAAAGCTCAGGTTCATTTTTAAAATTAAGGAAAATCGGCGGCAATGAGGTCTTTGGGTTATTTTCAATTTCAGTTTCAATTCTGTTGTTATAATAGATGAGCTAATTGACTCTACTATATTATATTCACTCGCACTCAGAAAACGATTTTGCATTAGTTTTTAGCAAAGGACCATTCGTTTGCAACAAATTCAAATATTTGAAGGAAGTTTTTATCTGCTTACACAACCCTTTATCGAATATGCACGCAAGCTATTCATAGCAAAACAGAGCAGTTGAAACGAAAGAGAGAGAGACAGGATGTACCCGAATAAAGCGTTACGTAAATCGTTGCGTGAATATAAATTTGAATTAAACTTTTATATATTTTTACTTTCAAATCATTGTTCGAAGCTTTTAAATGATTGACGTTGTATATTTTGTCTTAAATTAAATAAATCTGAATAATTTTAGTTGGTCAAGCCAAAAATTAAAAATGAAATTGTCCTGCATTTTATATCACGTGCATTTTATAAAATCCTTTGCTATACAATATCGTCAAGCAATCACACAAAATTACACATAACGACAGTATATAAGCGAATAGTGATTTGGAAAAAAATTGCAGTATCAGTGGTCCGAATGCACTGTCGGGTGTCCCATGTTGCTGTGATGGGAAAAATGACTTTTTTGTGAGTATAGAAAACTCGCGATAATTTTAATTTACTCTTTGGTAATGGTATAAATTTATATGGCGTCAAAGTTTGATTTGAAACTCAAAAGAATTGAAATTTTTCCCCGTAGCACTATTATAGTTCTCTGGTTTTTAACGAATTCGGTGACGTGTCAGCAAAATGCCAAGATCTGTGATAACTCCAATTGCTTGGCTGCGGGTGCGTAAATACACTGTGTAAGTTTTGAAAAGTTCTGTAACTTTTTTCTGATAATAATACCGTTGTTATCCAGCCAATATGATAAGTTGGCTGATGAATAAGAGTTTCAATCCATGCGATGACTTTTATGGCTATGTGTGCGGAGGCTGGGAAACTAATTACCCAATGCCCAGCAATGTTCATGACGTATGGAACGTCGACGTCATGACGGATACCAAAACTTTGCTCGAAATTCGAGGTATTTTGCTTTATTTTGGAAATAATTCCAACATTTTTCTACTTACAGATATAATTTGATTATCGTAGAAATGCTGGAAGAAGACGACTCACCAAGTGACTCGACACCGTTGAAATTTGAAAAATGGTGGTACCAAGCTTGCATGGACATTGGCTAGTAGCATTAAATGAAACAATAAAATATTTTGCCTACTTTGCGGACTGATATAGTTGTGCGAGTGATCGATCAATTTTTCTTGTCGTGTAGATAAAATTGAAGGGGCGGGAATCAGGCCGTTGGAGGAGATAGTCAACTTCTTGGGTGGCTGGCCCATGCTCGTCAACAGCAGTGACTGGACCGACGAGTATCACGACTGGCAGAGTATCCACAGCTACTATCTGTCTTTTCGAGGCTTAGCTTCAATTTTTGATTTTCGAGTCGAAGAAGATTCAAGAACCAACAATAAGAATATTATTAATGTTAGAGCCAATATCAATCACGGTAATTTTAAAAGCGAATTCAATTATTTTCGATTTCCAACGTTTTCCAGTTGATTAAGCCAAGTGACAGTCTTTACGAAAAACTATTGAAGAATCAAGACGAAGTAAGGGCTACGCAAAAATACACCGAGTTTATTAAAACCGTTGTAATGGCGTTTGAGAGCTCAATGAATATCTTCTTGCTCGAAGACGATGTGAATAAGGATATCAGCGATCTCATAACGTTCGAAAAAGCATTGCATCAGGTTTATGGTTTACTTTATAATGACGCGCGCAGGCTTTACGTTTTATGAGTCAAAATTGTTGAAAAAATCTACAGTCAATTTTTCATTTTAGATTAAGGTGTCGGAGAGCGAAGCCATGGAATCGACGCGATTTTATACGAGCATCGAAAGTTTGCAAAACATTTACGACCAAGAAAATAAGTGGAAAGCAACATCTAAGGTAAAATTAATTATGGAAACACTTGAGTTAAGATTATTGTATACGTTATAAAATTAATATTGCATTATAAAACTGTCGTGAATTTATCAGATAGACTGGTTCGCGACGTTAAAAGATTTGTTCAGAGATTTTGAAGACGTGATTATCGATCCTTCGGAGGAGTTGCTCGTCGATGCCAGCAGCTATCTGCGTAAAATATCGGATTTGCTTGGCGATACTCCCAACAAAGTCATTGGTAAATTTTGCGCTAAATTTGTCGAATGAGTTTAAAAGCAATTAAAATATAACATTGCATTGCTTCCTAGTAAATTACGTACATTGGAAATTTATTTCCACCTCGTTGCCGTTTACAACAGAAGAAATGCGTGAGCTGACGCTGGCATTGACAAGCAAGGACGACGAAGAGGCTGGTGACATTACGGAAAGGTTGCCATCGAAATTGAATAAATTTTCTGTCAGTGTTTTAAATAAAAATTTTTACTATCTATCTTTTCATCAGGTGGGAAATATGTATGAAAGAATTGACCGGTGTTGGTTACAAATACGAATTTATACAGAGACATTTTTCGGAGGAAATTCAAAAAATGGTACCTACTAGAGGTGTTAAAATAATATTTGGATCTCCATCAATGGATAGTAATATAATATTATTTCACAGGCCGAAGATATAGCAGACGAGACGCGCAGTGAATTGCTCGATGACATCGAACATTCGAATTGGCTTGACGACGATTTGAAGGAAGAAGCAAGGATAAAATTACGAGCTCTCAAATGGAACATTGGAGTTCCTACGTTTTACACGAAGCGAGAAAACATCGAGCACTTTTACGACGGAGTATATACATTAACTTTTTGCCATTCAACAGATATCAATATAAAAAGCCAACTCGGTTTTTCAGCTCGAAGTGACGACAAGTTACTTCGACAATGTTCACCTGGCGCGAGCCTACCTGACCAACAAGTACTTACAGCGTCTGAGACGTCATCGATCCGCGCATAAGCAGTGAGTAGACGTATGATAATTTGGAAATTAAGTTGTAATCATGGGTCGTTTGTTTTATTTTTTTTAGTCTGAGAGTCTGTCCAACGTTGGCTAAAACGATTTTCGATCCTTCTTTCAACACATTAGGTACGTCCGAGAAATCCTTAACGCTTTATCACGCCTGAATTATGAATAATCATTAACGAAAATATTATACTTCTCGGCAGTAATGACGGTCAATCAATTGAATGTCCCTTTTATCCACCCGTCGCTGCCACTGTAAGTATGACAAACTCCGTAGACACATATTAAATGCACAGATGCACGCTTTTAATAAATAAACTAAAAACTTGAATTGATCAGGCCGATTAATTACGGCTACATGGCACCTACTGTTGCTCGTCTAATATCGAGGACCATTGAAAAAGAAGGTATGAGTAATTATTATTGAATTTGAAGGTCAAGCACTAGCTATAACAAAAAAATTTGCAGTGAATACAAACCAATACGTGACACCTTGGTCAAGCTACTTTGGTGAGATACCCAAGCGTTACGCAGCCAAGACATCTTGTTTTTTGGAGCAATACAACAATCATTCGGTATTATGGTTTAATGATTATTCTAAGTGATCCTTTGTTAATTGCTTCCTTTTCGATGAAATTTTACAGATAGGTCCGCAGACTCTTGATGATAACATTTACGATTGGATCGGCTTGACCGTAGCTTATCAGGCCTACCATCAGGAGAGCACGAGACACGGCTCGGTGGATAAACTGCCAGACATGGATGATTTTAGTGCCGATCAGATATTTTTCATCTCGTTCGCGCTCGTGAGTATAATATGAAGACGCGAGAGACCGTCTCAAAGCTCCAATTTAACAGTGTTGCAAAAATTACGAACGCGCATACACACACACACGCAGGAAGACTCGAGCTAATGTCTGTTTTTTTCTTCGTACTACCTATACGTTGCAGAAATATTGCCAGTCAGCGACACCCAAGTACCTACATGAACACGAGCCGAGGCTCTATACGCCGAACGACTTTAAGGTCATATTGACGCTATCGAATTCTGAGGCGTTTGCCAAAGCTTTTGACTGTCCGCTCAATTCACCAATGAATCCTCAAGTTAAATGTACTTTGTAACACCATCAAGTTATTGAATAAAGATATTTATTTTTGTAGTCCAAATAATTATACTTATAGTAGTTGATGCTGATTGAAAAGAAAATGACTAAACTTGAATCTTATGTAAGAAAATTTAAAAAAAAATTATAAACACATAAGATGTATATATTTGCCTTCTTAAGTACTAATTAATACAACATCAAACTTATCTTGACATGGTTTTCTCATCACAAAAAAATTAAACTGAAGTAGATAAAAATTTTTTATGAGATAACTAATAATTCAAATAAGTAATCGAACACAGACGTAAATGCATATTCGTATTAATGCTAATAAGTATATGTTAATAGAAAAGTGAACTGAATCGAACCATTTTAGTGTATTTTAACAGAGCAAAAATCGATAGTAATACCGCAGTTATTGAATTAAATTGACAATGGTAGATGTAAGATGAGAAAAAATGAGTATCTTCAGTTTTTTCCTATTTTTCAGAGTATGTACACACATATAAAATAGATGATTGCCAAAACTTTTTCACAAAGATGTTGATTTTACGTAATAAAAAATGTAATATGAAATATAAAAAAATGAAATATAATGCTGCTTATTTTGAAGCTGTTGCATCTTAAAAAGATAGTCGACGCTCGATCGACCACATAATATAGTCGTGCAAAAACCACACTAATAAACTCGCGAGGCAAAAACGTGCCTTCATCATATGTTGAAAGGGTAGGACTAAGGAACGTGTTTGCCTCTCGAGTTTATTAGTGCTTTTTTGCGCTGGGGCGACGATATGAGCATATTCGTAACTTAAAATCTTGAATCATATTTTATACTTTGTTTTTCATTATTGCCTTCATTGTGAATTTCGATTAATTTATAATTCTGCAACATTGAAAAAAAAAGAAAACATCTTCGTTTTATTTTTCTGAATCGTAATTATTAATTATAAAGAATATATTAGCATTTCAAAATTTATCAATGTAAAGCAAGAAATATTTCACAAGTTTATTTTAAACTGAAATACTTGTACGAAAAATTGAACTACTTCATTAATTTGTTACTTTTAGCAATCAATTGGCAAGGATTTGATTTAAATTATAATTTAATCAACCATCATCAGCCGCCATTAATTAATATGATTTATAAAATCAAAAAAAGGTGGAACAGTGAAAAAGCTTTAAAAGTCAGTTAACTTTACCTCAATCAAAAACGAATTCTATCATTGTTGCTTCGAGACGATAGAATGCATAACTGAATAATTGAGCTGCAAGTACTCACAAATAAAAATGTCTGATAAATTATAATCACACGAATTCTGCAAGTCCCTTGACATGCAGTTGTGCATTATACAAGGAAAAAATGAGCTTTCGATTGTGTATATTAAAATCTTATTATAGACTTGGAAAAGTGTAAATATTCGCAAGAATGAAATATTATATACTGGGGCGATCAATCGCTAATAATCTACAACTCATTAAGTAGATAATAGCAACTTTTGAGCAGGTAGCATCAGTAATTGAATAAAGGCTGGTAGTGAATTATCAGTGGAAACAAAATCACACAATCGCGAGCATTAAAATAGCCAAGTGAAGAGCACAACTTGCAGCAGTCAATGCCAACCGGCTCGATATAAGTAGTCTTTAATCATCTCGTAGTTGTCGTGCTAACATCTCGTCATGTACGTGAATAGATTCATTTTAGCGGCATCGCAAGTAGGATCGCTGAATCGGTAAGTCAGTCTAACGATAACTGTGGCAAGTGAATCATGGAATCTTGGCTTTGGACATGTCTTCTCGTTACCTCCTTCACTTATATAATTTTGAAGGCTTACAAACAATTGACTTATTTTTCAAAATTGGATATACCGAGCCCTTGGGAAGTGCCTTTCATCGGTAGCACATTATACTTGTTTATTCCAAAACGTCACATCAACGAATGGATACAGTTTATCTATAACAGCCATGCTGACGCCAAGTACATCGGAGCTCATGGGTTTTCAACTCCGTCAGTTTTCATCAAAGATCTAGATCTTGTCAAAGCAGTACTGATTAAGAATTTCGATCACTTTGCTGACAGAAAACAATTCGTTGATGAAGACGTAGATCCTCTTTTTGGGCAAAATTTGAATTTTTTGAACGGCGATCGATGGAAGGAGGTGAGAACGATGCTCAGTCCAGCGTTTACGTCCAGCAAAATGAAGACGATGTTCCACCTGATGGACAATTGTGCAGAAAAATTCGTTGCACAGCTGTGCACTAAATACACTGATGGTACGGAGTTTGACTTCAAAGACATGGTTGGTCGGTATACCAATGACGTCATAGCAAGTTGCGCCTTTGGCATTGAACTCGATAGCATGAAAGATCCAGACAACGAATTCTATAAACAAGCCAAAGCTGTATCGACTTTTCAGGTAACCATTGCCTCTTGAATTGAATTAATTTTATGAACGCAATTTTGATACTCGCTGATACGTAGGGCGTTGTTCTGCTCAAGCTGATGCTCGAAGGGATTTTCCCTCGACTGACTCGCATGATGGGTATGCGAATAATATCGAAAAAACTAACGGATTTCTTCGTCAATATCGTCGGCTCATCTATCAAACTCCGAGAAGAGCAAGGAATTTACCGACCAGATATGTTGCAACTGATGATAGAAGCGAGGTCCAAGTCAGAAATCGAAGGCAAAGCAGCTAATTATGATTTGCTGGAGATGACTGCTCAAGCTTTTCTATTTTTCTTAGCCGGCTTCGACGCCACGAGTACTCAGATCAGTTTGATAGCTCATGAATTGGCCCTCCACCCAGATATTCAGCAGAAGGTAAACAACGAATTTGAAAAATTTCGAGATGTCAGTTGAATAATAAATTTTCAGGTCGTATTGGAAATAAACGATGCTTTGTTGAAAACACCAAACGGCAAACCAACCTACGAAATGATCAACAATCAATTGCCTTATTTCGATGCAGTTTTCAGTGAAACTTTAAGGAGTCATCCGATAGCTTTCCTAAATCGAGTGTGTTCGAGGGAATTCGAATTGCCCCCAGCCCTGCCTGGTCGGAAGCCATTTAAGATCCAACCTGGTATGGGGATTATGATACCTGTAGCAGCCATTCACAGCGATCCCAAGTACTTCGAAGATCCAAAAAAGTTCAATCCCGATCGTTTCTTTGGTAAGAAGATCACGGCGATCGAAGCGACGAATTTGGGCTTTGGAATGGGTCCAAGAATGTGCATCGGCAACAGATTTGCCATAATAGAAATCAAGCTTTTTTTGGTTCGTCTCTTGAATGAGTGCAGTTTAACGGTAAGCGATAGAACCTGCACTACTTCAGAATATGAAAAAAATATATTTGCTCCAACACCAAAAGGTGGATTTTGGTTAAAACTAAAAAGCAACAAATAATGATTTACCCTTGTATTGGTATCGTTAATAATTCAATAAAAGATACGTGTAGAGGCTACAGTAGCCGAAGGTGAGAAAGTAAGCAAAAGAAAAGTATCTTTGATCTAATTACATACTCGACCCCGTCGTTAGTTGAAAAAGTTTGCTTGAAAAGCACGACGTCGACGTCGCTGCTGAGTACTCGTCGAGTCAGCGTATATTCAAGCGACTAATTTTCGCTGGTTAGCAAGAAAATATGCTGTAAAAAGAGAGCGAGAGAGAGAACAAGTGTCGTGTATAAGTAAGAAGAGGCGAGCTTCGCCACCTATCCCCCGGACAGCAACGGCAGTGCAGCGAGTAAGTTGTTACGAAGGTTGAGAACGCGAGCGAGGTGCAGAATGCGATAATTAACAATCTGTTTAGATTTTTCTTTTCTCTAGCGCAACACAGAATCGCACTTTTTTTCTTGACGGTATGAGAAATTTTAAAATTGTAAGCTCAATAAAATCAGAACATAGATATGTACGTTTCAATTGTCGTACGAAATTTCACGTCGTATTTTGTTCGTAAAAAGTTATGCTTTTTTCATGTACTTTGACACGCAAGTAAACTTATAAATCAAAAACCAGCCGTAATTCCAAAAATATTGCACATGCACACGGTGAGACGTATTGTTTTCTGCTGTTGCTGCAAGTGTTAATGAATGGGTAGCAAGTCATTCGGAATGGTTTTACGATTAACAACACAAGTCGAATTGTATGTGGAGAGCAAAGATGCAATAGCGCTGCAACTCTACGATGTTGCAGATTATCATTCATTGGTTTTTCAAGGATATGCGTAGTGAGAGTAGTGAGTACACATGCCTATTTGGTTTTATGCGATCGCCGAGCACGCCTTTCTTGTGAGCTATTTTCCTCGCTCGCAATGTTATTACCAAGATGGAGCTAGGTGCATTTTCGTAAGAGTCAAACTACTGAACGCTCGAGAGCTACACACGTGTCGTAAAGTCAAATAAATTGTGACTATCCGCCAACTCGAGTGGAGATAATAAAAAAGTCAGGATAGTTTACGAAGCTGACACTGTTGTAGGTATTGAGAGGAAAAAAACTAAAATATATCCCTTCGTGAGCATTTGGTCATTTTTGCGATTCGAAAGTTTGGCTTCCTTGTAGCTGCAAACTTTGTCAGGTGCCAGTCAGTTGAATTTTAAGCGCTTATATTTTGCATAAGCTCAATTAGAGCCATTTCGTTGGATTGAGTGTATTGCATAGTACACAAAGTGTCTCATAATTTGATATTTAATTTAATATCCAATAGCATCTTATTACTCGTACCTGGATGGATATTATTCTTTATTCGTACGTGTAAGAGAAAAATAAGGCAATCAAGGGTATTGATAAAAATACTCATCCCCGTGAACGACAATAGGCAAGGGAATATGCGACTAACATAATGAAAAGCCCTCTTGCGTTGCTACGCCGATGAATTGAATTTTTTATTTAGCCTCGATCAGGCGAGCCATTTCAAATTTTGATCGTTAAGAGTCAGGGAATTTTCCGCGAACCGCGTAGGTACAAATACTACAATGAGTTTGCGTTAGGTATATTAAAATGCCGCGAGACGCTTAGTGATGATGAGGTGAGTCGACAAAAGAACGTCAAAGAATGAGACTGACAATGTTTTAAACTTTTTCGAGGCAACATGTTTTGTTGATATTGTTAGCTGCGCGACGAACGGCGATTGGAAATTCGAAAAGGAAGGCTGGCTGTACGCATAATAAGTGATTTACGAAAGCACGTCGACTATGCGTAGTATGTATAAGGCGATATCGGTGGCTTTTCTTTCGGGATGCAGTGGACTGCGTGATCGTCCGAGCTCTGCGCTATAATTGCACGTAGCTGCAACAGCAATTGGACGAGCCAACGTCGCTCCTCGTATAATAAATCTCAATTCATCTCTTCGCGGAAAGGAAAAATCTCTTCCTCTGGCTTGGCGGCGCAATATCATTATTCTGTCTTTGCAGCAGATCGGCTGCACTGCACAGCAGTCTCGTAACAACTGCAGTTCATCGCAGCAGCCACAGCAACAACAGCAGCAGCAACAACAACAACAACAACAAACAACAGCAGCAGCGGCAGCATCAGCCGTCTATATGGATATAATGATTCGCTGCATCTCAAGGTTTCCTCCGCGTGGAGATGAGGCGAACGCAAACTGCTATGTGGCGTTCCTTTTATACGCGCAGTGTATACATACGGGCGAAAGGATGCAGTTTAGCTCGGCGCAGTCGGTGCACTCGCCTGCAGGTGGATGTATACGGGAGTCGCTCGCGCCAAGTGCGATGACACGCTTTCCGTGACTTTATGCGAGCTGTTCCAACATATACATGTATAATGCAAGTAGAGCTGTTAAGTTACATTCTGCTTTATGTATGTACACGTAATCAAGCTTCTTGATTTTGGAAGGACAAGACTGAATAGCGATTGCGACGTGTTTCATCGGCTTTTTAATTGTAGATCGTGAAATATGCGAGTGTGTGAGACGAAATATCTTGGTATCTACTTGGACAGCCACCGTGAAAGCAGTCCGTCCGAAGTTTGTTGGAAGAAAAATAGACACGGTTGAACAAAGTACTCACGTACAAAAAAATATTTTGAAACCCATATGCGATCAAATCATAAAGTGATTATCAATTATTGAAATCTTGAGCGATTTTAATAGAAAATATTAAGATGTGTAACTGACGCTCTCTAGTACGTTTTATGAAATTATAAGAAATTAATTAAAAGTCGCATCAGTCAAAGAAGACCTTTTCAAGCAATCGGAGTAAAGTAAGCTTTGTTTCAAAACAACCCAAAAGCGCCAATGTCAGAATCAAGCTAAATCTCCTTAACACACTCAAGACTAAAAAACATAATAGACCGGCAGATAGTGACCGATAATAGGTACTGATTTTTAAACTTATGCCCCTGAAAAGTCTCACAAAAAATAATGGCATAAGTGCCACTAGTAGATATAAAAATCTAGACTCTACGAAAGTTGTACAATATTTCGAGTTAAACATCTTTCACGAGCCTAGATTTTTATATCTACTAGTGGCACTTATGACATTATTTTTTGTGTATGAGTTTCGAAATTTCATCCCTTCCATTGGCATAAGTTTAAAAATCAGCACACAATCATGGGTTTTCTTACATTATGACCCCATATCGATCTACACCAAAGGGCACTAGGTGCTCTTATGCCTAGCTAGATAAAGACTCGATCAGTGCCAAAGTATCATTTTTTCATAATGGCATAAGTTAAAAAATCAGCACACAAGGACAAAATTTGTTACAAATTAAAAAAAAATCGCTACGCTAATACGGCGTAATATTCCGTTTTTTGAGCTTGTTATCGATGTATCTTGCAGACTTTTCAAGGATAATCAGCACCTATTATCGGTCACTATCTGCCGGTCTATAAGATTTTGTTAATTTACATCATTGATATCATTATCACTACTCGTTGTAAAAAGAAAAATATAACATGAGGGTCCCAATCGCTATTGTGTCTGGTGAATTGACCATCGACGTGAATGCGAGCTGGAAACCCGTATAACACATTGAGAGTTGAAAGCCTAGATAGAAGTGTACATATGTAGCTTCAAGTCAAGTATCAACATTATATCGCCGCTACTTATGAGTAAAAACTCACCTTAACGAAATACCGTGAAAAAAAACACATCATCGAAATGTCGTGAGGAAAAACCCACCTCATTGAAAAACCAAGATATCTTCAACGTGATTCGTTAAATCGTGATTCGACGAGATGTTTTTTTTGACGGCATCCGACGAGGTGTGTTTTTTTTCACGGCATTTTATAAAAAGGTTTTTTTTCATAGCGCTTTTCGCTGTGTTTTTACTCATAAGCAGCGGCGAATATAGTATTACGTTATGCAAGACTTTCTCATCTGCTGTAGCTGTTATACTCTGCGCCTTAAGATCATTCATGCAGTGTGTGTTGCAAAAAAAAGTTGTCAATAATGCTCATTGCAGATTTATAGAGACCGCAAAAATTTGCCTTGTTTTAAGCTAGAGTCAAGCCTCGGGCGATCTACCCCCGAGATCACTCAGCAGTCCCGCAAGAATCGTTTACTTTTCTAATCGTGGCAGCAATATTGGATGTATTGCACGGATTTGGCCATTCAACTAGTTGCAGCCGGGAGTCATTGGCCTATTGATCCAAAGATATCTTTTTCCTACACCTTCTGATATTGGCAAAAGCGCGATTTTGACTCTTTTGAGCTGTCGAGTTTTTAATCAGCAGAGAGAAGGAGGAAATAACAGCTCAAGAGTCGGAGGAACGAAGGTATTTTCGGATTTGCCGCATTTGAACTTTGGCTAGTTAGAGCTTGCAGTATAAGAGGCGAGGTTTCGCACATACGGAATCGATGAAAAAGTCGAATAGGTATGTTAGTCCTGCTATATTTGCAAATTTCGGAGCTTCGAAGCCGAATACTTTGAGCGTTATTAAAATTCACACAGACGTGAACGGGTATATTGCATCGAAGCAAAGAATGTGCGGTAAAACAAAAATGGCATTAGCGCACAAGTACATATGCACACGAGATGCAACGCACATACGAGCGAGAGCATCATTTATGGCCATATGCGCTTGCACATGGGTGTATAGATGGAAGAGCACGTTATGTATACGTATAGTTTGGCCGCATTGCCCTCTCTCCGAGGCAAGGTATACGCTTCGCGGCTCCAGTCACTGGAGTCGTTTCGTATATATAATATATATATATATGTGTAGGTAGTAGGTAGCCATGTAGATATATAGGCGCTGCAAAAGTTGGCGAATCGCTCTTTCACCGCTTGCGCCGTGAGCGCCGCAGCCGCTCGCTCGGCTCGTTCGGCTCGCAGTATCCAGCCGCGCGCGCAGTCAGTTAGTCAGTCGGTACGACGGCGGCACGCTACTCGCAGCCGTATGCATAAACGCACCTACGTAATATTTGCCTCTGCGAATTGCCGATGATTTTTATCGGAGCCGACTCTAATTTCTCTTGATGCGCTCGTGTCGATCGAGTCCAGTGGGCTTCGAGCTCGTTTCGGTGTGTGTTTGTGTGTGCGTGCAGTTACCCAAGTCAGTGCGATTTCAGTGACAACTGCCTTTAACAAAATTTTAACAAAATTTGAATTCGAATTCGGGGGCAGTTTTAGCCGGGGACAGGGGCTGCGTCTCTCCCTTACGACGTTGCGCTCTTTGGCTCTATTGCGTACGAGTGACTCGTGCTACTGCTGCTTCAACCCAATACTTGGTGTTCGCGTGCGCAACTACGGGCCGAGGACTTGGCACCGAGTGACATGTCGAGCAGCGCGACATTGTCAAACCGGTTAGTATCTATGCATTTACTACTTTTTACTTTCTGGACACGATACACCGACGAGGCGCTTATTCGACAGACACACGCTCACTCGCGCACACAAAAGGCGCGTCCGGTTGTCGCCGTATTTTTCGCTCGTTCGATCGTTGGCTCGCTCGAGGATCGCATATACCGCGTATACGAGGGTGCCGGTGTCCTTTCTCGGCTCAGGCAAACTCGTCGTCGTCTCGGTCGTCTTTCGGGCTGAGCTGCACGACCGAACGGGGGTTGCGCGCGCCGCACGTCATCGGCCATCAGCCTCGCTCGCTACTCGTTGCTCCCTTGTCTCTAGGTCGGCAACGGCGACAGCGTCGCTGCCACTGCCGCTGGCGCCTGTATATGTGTTGCTCGGCCCTATCTATGTGTGAGAGAGGGTGTGTTTCCCATCCAGCCCTTTTTTCGATATCCTTCTCTCTCGTTGTAAACTATATTCTAGCATGCGTCCGCTTTGTTTGTTCGATCGTTTCTTCGTTTCTTCAACTTTGCACCTTGCTTTCTGCGTGCAATTTTCGTCGGTGGCTGAATATTAGAGGCGTGCCGCGAGGGCCACATTCGTCGTCGGACGTCCCGTTATTGAGCTACTACAGCTGTGCATACTGCATACGGGGATTTCCTTTTAAAAGGCGAGCGCAGCAAAAAAACTCGCTCGTTTTTTCAAATTCTTGATGTAAAGTTACTCGCGGTTTCTTCATTAAAGCTGTGCTGCTGCTGCCTGTTGATGTTGTTTAACGTGTACGAGCAACAAAGTACTATCAAACCAAACAGACATATTCATGGACATGGAGCGCATAGATTCCAACTTGCCTTTTCTCTCGCGGTCGATGTTAACAGCTCGCGACTTTAAGTAGCTTCCATTTTCTCCGAATTATTCTCAAGAGCCGGTGCAGAGATTCGACACACGACACGCTACACACACATGTAGAGTTTACTCGTGTTTTTTCATCTTGTAACTGTCTTTGCGGCTTCTCTTCATTAGCATACACGCGTGCATATGTATACGATGCAGTAGTGCTTGCACACGAGCTGCATTTTCACATGCTATATACACACTGGTGTATGTTTGCTGTGTGTGTGTGTGTGTGTTGTCGCGGTGATACCGTTTCATTTTATTGCAAAAAGCTGCCGTTACAACGTGTATATATATATATAACTATACACGCATCTGGAATAAGTCTAGTCTTTTCTCTCTAGCCCTTGATAAAAAATCAGCAGCAGCAGCAGTGCACTAAAGCAAGTGGCAGAAGCTTCGTCTTACTACCTGCTCGTTTCTCCCTATGTGCTTGGATGCATGTACTTCATCTTGAGCTATCTGACGTGACAGCTTTTTCCCAGACAAACATCCCCTAATAACCGACATTCACCTTGCTCTCGGGTGTAGGCTGGCCGACAAGCAATATGAAAAGCCACGACTTAAATAACGTAAACGTCGAGATGAAGCGAGCTCCAGACGCGATACTCGAACTAATTCACGAGGGACGCGCTCGCGTTTCAATGGCTTTTTTGTTTTTCTCGAAAAAAGAAAAGGTAAAGAGCACGATTGACATGTTGAGCGAGTGCGCGCAGGTGTCTACACAAGATGCAAAGTTGAAGCAAATAATATATACGTACATACACTAGAGGCGCGTGTGCGGCGCCAGCAGAGGCAGGGTCAGTGGAGATCAGGGCCGGGGGTTGCTGGCCTCCCTTTGCTTCGTGCGCTATACGCGACGCCTAGGTTTATGCAAGTGTGCGTGTGTGTCGGTGTTTGTGTCGATGTATGTGCTGCGTACACGGACGAAACTTCGGGTCGATACTCTTCTCTGTTTCTCTGCGCTGAAAGCTGGGGATAGTAGGTGCGCTTTCCCGCTTGGCGACTGCGCGAGAACTCGCACACACATACACAGACGAGCGCACGTTATACAGCTGGCGGCTCCAGGCTTACATATGTATATATATCCAGCTCTCGACTTTAACTACAGCATACAGACGAGGTTATTGCTCGCCTCCTACTCGAGGAGATTGATTGCACGTCCTTATTGTGATACAATATATAAAAGGGACATTCGGTACACCAAAAAAATTAATATATCCAATGCCTCATTTGGCAGTATTGGATTTAGGGTCACTGGTTTATCGTACGGCTGCTACGATTGTTCGAATACGAAGGTGCGCCAGTTTCTCTTTGTGCTTTGGATGCATGCCATGCCCAGTATTGGACTGGGGGATGCTGCCGTCAGCTTTGCAAAGATTATTACTTTTTGGTGGACATTTTTCTTGAAATACAGAGCAAATACTTCGGGTTTATCTTTTTCTTCTTTGAATCATTATCGTGATGCTTATTTTTTGTTTTTTTTCTCTCGCCCAATCCAAAGTATTTTTGAGTTTGCGTTTCTTTCGTATTTTGCATACCGAAGATAAACTTGAACGTTTGGAGCAGAATGAAAAAAGTTCAAAAGCCAAGGGAGCCGCTGGCTGTTGGCAGCAAGTTTTTTGTTTGCATATCCTATTCAGAGCTTTTGAGATGCATCAAGGATATACGTTTTTCGAGAAAAAATTCATCATCCTGATGTCGTGGAAAAAGACGGCGCAAGAACGTGCACATCTGATTCGACGCGCAAGTTGAGTACTTTATGCGCAGATCTCACTTAAAAAGTCATATTTCTAAAACGAAAGTGTTACTTCACGGTCGTCTTGGCCGCGAACACTGCAATTTTGCTGCTTTGCACGCGGCACGTGATCAAATTTTCGCGCTCAAAGTGCGCCTGTCATTAAACTTCCCCTTGACCAACGACTGCGCAAATGTCTTTGCTGCAGAGTTATATTTTTGCATTCAGCGGAGCGTTTAGACGTCTACCATAGGTATAAAGCTGGAATAGCACAGTTGAACTGAATAGCTGCACGCTTGGCCGCAAACACCATCGTGACTTCTCCTTATTCGAGGTCGCGCCTACACGTATACAGAAAATTTATCAGTACATCAAATATGCACTTGCAATTTCAAGAATAGTGAAAGCACGTGTGTAATACGTGATAGGTGACCCATGCTCAAATTTCTTACGTGCACCGTCTATGCGCATTATATTTGGCGATCCAATCCGCTATTTATCAATTTTATTCCCATCGCTTTTTACTTTTATAGCTAACAGAATTAAACGCGCGGAAGAGAGTGTGATTTTATTTATCTCGATCCGGAATCATTTACCAGATTCGTTCTAGTCATTCAAATCTTTGTGAAGTTTTGATAAGTTAAAAAATGGACCTGACGTTCGCGACGATATGGCGACGAGCACATCTTGATAGAGAGACTATAGAAACGATTTATGATAACTCGAGCCGAGTACATTTATGGTACTGATGTATACACACACAAATACATTATATAGGTACAGGTGAGTAAAATCAATCTTTATAGGGACTAATTGCAGCAAGTCTCAATCTCCTCTTGATGCACGCGCGTTCATACATCATGTATTTTATCTCTTATTTTGGTTGGCTGTAGCTACCTGCTCGTCTACACGGGCAGCTCGCAGTGTGTGACTGCTACGCGTGTGCGCGGCTGCACTGGTATAGTTGATTTTTTGGAAAATAAAGGGATACCGGCGAATATATTGCAGTACTGTGCTGCATAGCTGAGTGTAATACACGGCGTATATATATCTCATTCGCTCCACACCAGCAGCAGCAGCAGCAGCGGCAGCAACGGCGAGTCTTAGCTGTGTATGTATATATAGACCGATGGTGTTTTCCTTGAACCTGATGCCTTCGCTCGTCTTTCGAGCCATTGACCGCTTTGCTCTCTTCTCTCTTTCTCTCGTTTACTCAAAGCCGCGAGCAGCTCTCCTCGGCGCGCGTCGTCGCTTCTGTGCACTGCACTGAGCGCAAGAGAAAGAGAGAGAGAATATGCGCTTTTACATTGGCCGACGCCTCGCTCAAGCTACTTCTTCTTTTGCAGCTATGTACACGCTGCGCAGCACGCGATCGTCGTCATCATCATCATTATCATCAAGCTGATAGGTATAAACTTGCTGCTGCTGCTGCTGGATTATTAATCGGAAATTATGTTTCTTGAAAAACTTACTGCAAGCGGCAAAGCCTGATATCCTCCTCGGTCCATTTAAAATTTCTCGAGGTTGATTAAAGCTGTAGCTTTTTCAGTCGCTATCACCGTCGTACGAGCACTGCATGCTTGTCCAGGCGTTTGGGACTTTATTTTTTTGGAAAATCGGTAAAATCGATTTGATCACTGCATGTAAACTATTAAACGACGCATTGGAATTTCACTTAACCAGTGCCAATTTCTTTCCCACGTCGCTTTCGCTCCGATTAATGGTGTCTTGTAAAGGCAAATTTAATTCTTTTATTTCATTGCAGTGGTGCTTCGGTTAAATTTCGAAAAATATATTACCATAAACGACACGCATTGGCCTGTATTTGCGAATTGTAGTATACACATGTACATTATATAGCAGGGAGCACGTGGCGGAACGCGATATTCACGTATATGCGCTAGGCGCTTTGGCGCATGTACACAACGTGTATGATGTGAAGTTCGAGGGGAGCTGCGGACGCGTAACGACGACGATGCAGCAGAATGTGAAACAGTGACTGAGCGGGTGAAGCTTTATTACGTATATGTAGAGGCAATGGCTCCCCTACAGACCGTACATATATTGCAGATACAAGTATAAAAGCGACTGAAGTAGCTATCTGCGCCGACTGCCCTTCCTACGTTTGTATGTACGCATCTGACGTTCGTATTAAGGGCATATGTCTATATACTCGAACTCGACGTTGTACGAATTATTTTCTTTGTCTTCGGGGCTTGTAAGTTTAACATTTTAAAGAAGATGATTCAAGATGGATTTTATTATAATCTTTTTTGGAAGTATAAATAAAGTAAATACATAATACATTGTACAATGTATTGTACACTTTTACATCGTACTTTGTAGGTCTGCGAGAAAGTTTTTTCGTAATTAACTTACATACACAATAATCGATCGTAAATACAATAAAACAATAAAACGACGGTATAGCTTATTATATCGAAATGCGAAGAAAAGTGTATGCTGCTCGATTGTATGTTGTAATGACATGTATCGAATAGCAGATTCACGTAATCTTGAGAGCAAAGAGAGCGATTACGAGGCATCGTTGTGCACCAAGCGGAGAAACATTTTTCACAAAGCTCGCGTGTTAGATCGTAAGCGCGAGTCTGTTTTTAATCGAAAAATATGTCGCATTGCCGCACGTGTATGAGTCGCACGAATTGACAACATTCGCGAGACTGATGTGTACATCCTAAGCTGTCAACTGCAAGGATGCATCATGCGCGCGAGAATGCATCGGGTACAAAGTTCACATACATCAGCTGCAGTGCGATAAGATAACATTGTCGGGTGAATGGAAACCAAAATCAATGATTCGACGCCTCAGCTACGACGTGCGACAGTGTCAAAAACAGAAAATATCCTCTTTTTTTCCCGGACAGCACGAGCTACAATTAAAAAATTTAAAAACTATATTAGTAATATGTGACTTTTCAATTAAACTTGTCGGTATATAGACTTGAAAAATTCTTCGCCCACAGCAGAAAGCATTAGTTAATTTATTAATATAAGTAGAAGTAGTAGTAAAACTAAAACATTCACCATCACGCTCAGTGGATGATCAAAACATCCGCTAGGCTCGTATTTAGCCTACATTTGTTTTTTCAACCGATCTGAAATCGTTGAACATTTTTTATTATCTCTCTCATTTTGATGTAAAGGGGAAAAAAGTGGAAACAAGTTGGCACTGCGAGAAAGTCGCTCGTCGAGTTAGATATTATAAAAGTTTTACTGCACACACAGGTGTATAATATACATACGCGAAAGCGTGAGGTAGACGTCGCGACTAGTGCGCCGCGATGCAGTGAGCGGCTTATATGTTATAGTCATACAAGCAACCGCGACAGGTGGTATTGTTCCGCTCGTCGCGTACACACATACCTACACACTCGTTGAACCAGAACAAAAGTCATTGTTACACATGCAGCAGATCCTACTCTCATTATATATACACACGCGATCGCGTCGTAATCATCATCGCGCGAAAATGGAACTCTACACCTCGCGCTAATATTCCTTATAAATAATGGTGCGCGCGTAGTCGTCTGTAGCACTTGCTGAGCTGCGTATAACTTTATTCGATGGCTAATTTTTCTTTTCCTGTAATATTACACAAATTTCAACTATTTTAAATTAAATTATTGCGGAATCCTTTTTGTTTGGTTGACTTCAACTTTTTTACCTAATGTGATAATTTGAAAAGTTTACAGCTTTCAAATTGGTCTACCAACAGCGAGGCGGTGGACAATCAATGAAATTGGCGTCCAAATATGCGATAAAGTTGTGCATTACAAGACTAGAGCTCACGAGGAAAGGTTGCAAGTCGCAGATAAGGTGCACCACTAATTTTCAAAAAAGCGTATATATGCGGGTACGGTGACATTGCGTCTTTCAACTACAAGCAGTTTACCATCGATACTAGGTGTAATAAGTCGCCCGAACGGCTGCTGCTCTTTGCAATAATTATCCTTCACTCTAGCTCCGACATACGTACTTGATATTTGCGTATTAATTCGAAGATCGTCGATTGTCTGCTATGAAAAAGGCCGATTCTCGATCGTTGATGAGAACCAAAAGAGAAAGAATACGTTTGTTGTGCTACTATGCCTGTTTCTGTATATAATGCGAGTTTATATATTTATAATACACATGCCATGCGTACAGTGATTCTCGCGAGCAGTGGAGCTTTCGATTTGCAGTGTAGTACGAAGGCGTATGTACTTGTGAAGGAAAGATCGATCAACCGGAAATCTATATACCGTTGGGCGCTAAACTCGCTCGCGAGTGTAGCATCGGCAGCAGTACGAGGCTTCTTTCTCAGTAATATACCTCGCGTATTCTACGATGACTGCCTGTAGCTACAAGTGCACAACAGCAGCAGCTTTCGAACTGTTGCTGCGGTTTGGCTCGTTCATCATTGTTCCTTTTGCTGGGGCCCGAGCAACGGCCCGCAGAGAAATGATAATGACGAGTTACTGCTAGCATCACAGCCGCTGCCGATATACGTACTACCGTAAACGAATTAGATGGATTTACAGAGCTCGAGAGAGAAGGAGAGAGAAAGACGTTGACGCGTCGACTGGAGATTGTTGTGTAATTCCGAAGGTCCACGATGAGCACGGGGCTCGGAAGAAAGAACTCGTTTACTACCAATACCAGCTACACAGCTTCGAATCCAGCGCAGTCCAAGTAGGAAAAATCGGGCCACCGATATCATCCCTTCTTTGTCAAATCACTCGACAAACTTCTTTGGCGCACTCGATGGATTACTCGTGCTCGCTCACTCGAACCATCGACACTTTCTTGACGCGCGCCATATAGCGTGGAAAACGTGCCTTTCATTGAGCCGTGCACAGCATGTGCATATGTATGTGCGCACACGCGCAAACCGTGTGTACGCGTGTGTGTACAATGCACGTTTACGCGGCTGCACGCAGCCAACAGCACAAGAGAGAAGCTGAAAAGTGTGTCAAACGCCTCTTGGCCCGAATTCTTCAACTTGTCCTCCTCGTTTTATCCTCTTTCACTTCGCGCCACTCTCATAATATGTGCGCGAGCGATATCTGCTCACCTACAGCTCGTACACACACATGAGCACGCGACAACCCCTTTCTCTTTTTCCTAGAATCTTGCCGATCTTCGTAACTCTGCTACTGCTGCTGCATTATCTCTGCTCTACACGTATAGATATACGTATATGAGTTTCCAATCGTTTGATTGATTTCTCGAGTCGACACATCGGTATATTATAGAATATTTATCACTAGCTCTGCTACTACGACTGCTGCATCGAGATCAAGAGAATCTTGCCGCTTTCGATAACCTTCATTGTTCAAGTTCCTTTTTGCAAGACTCAAAAATTGTCGGACAATTTTATCGGTGTAAGAAAAGATTTAAAAAAGCAGATGATTAATTTATTTTTCAATCGATACAAAACCATTTAATAAAAATTTTGCGCATTGTAAAAGAGTGAGAGAAAAAATCGATCCAATGCAAGTTGAGCTTTTGTACGTCGAAAACATGCGGGACGATGCACATCTTTTGTTACAATTCTCGATGCGTGTAGGCATCGATCGGTAATTTAATCAGTTCATCGTTTTTAAATGATCGCCTCGCTCCAATAAGAGAACGTGTTTAACAGTCGAACAATGCCGCTACTTAGACAAACTCTTAATATTTCGCTATCCATTTAGATGTCTCGAATCGTTTCCGATCTCTGATCGGTATCCAAAACAAAGTCTATGGATAAAAATGAAGCAAATTTCACACGTGCGCTGGAGTATTGCTAATGACGCGCAACGAACCGAGACGTCGAACCGTACGTAGCACAGCATGACACGAGATAAAAAAAGGCTTGAGACTGTAATGCAATCGCTTACGAGCAAAAGTATATATTTGCTTCGAGAAAGGAATTGCATTGCGCGAAATAGAAACAAAAACAAAGAAGCAAAACTGCACGATCCAAGACAGAGGCGGGGGAAGGCGATACGAACGATTGTCATGGCATAGCCCAGTCAAAAAGTCAAACGAAAAAAAAACAACAACAACAACCACGGAAAGGTGAAGGAACAAATTCGATGACGCCTTGCACATTTGCAATCGTTCTTTGTAATAAAGGTGTGCCTAATTCGCTACCGTCTCGGAGAAAGAATGCACTGTTGCAGTGCAGCTTTGCGCGGTAGCTGCATGCGATAAAGAATCGCCCCGACCACCCTGGAACTTGAAAATTTGCTCCCTGAATCGTTTGAGAAATACGTCGGAGATTTCCTGCTTGGGTTTTTTGTCATGGAAAATCACGATCGCGTTTGACACGTGATTCAGAATAACAAAGTATAACATGTTTACTTTCACATCTAGACACGTCACGCGCGCGCCACGCCAAATTATAAACGGCGTATAAAGTCAAAAGGCAACGCATCGATCAATTGCGTCACACTCCTCGATTGCGGATTTTCGTAGATGCACGTGGTAATTCGTCGCTCTGTACGTTGAACTCATAACATTTCCTAAGGATGCGTTACGGCAGCCGCGAACGCGAATTGCCAACGTTGTTGTGGTGCGCGCAATTGCCTAACGGTATGTACTTGCAGTATCTCGAGCTATTGCGCGCAAATAAAGTGCGTATATGGAACGTATTATGTAGTGCAGTGCTGAGCTGTGTGCCATAGGTGAGAAAAGCCAACGAGGCGGAAAAGCGTATAGAGCGAGAGACGAGCCGCACTGACAGATGCATTCGTACGCGTGTAGGTGCAATTAGGCTCTCGGGGAGACGATTGCAAACGTACTTTTACGTAGAGAAATATACACGAGCCGATATTACGGGGCTAGATTGTCAATTTCATCGACGTTTACGCGCGTAAAGCGACACGCTCAGCGAGGAGCGAGAAAAAATTAAAAATGTCGTTTTCAAAGAAACTCGAGTAAAATAAGCTTTCCAGCTCTTAGCGAGGCAATCCGTCCGCAGTTATTATATTTGGTGTAGTGCACGTATATGCGACCGAATGCAAGCACGTCGAGTGCACTTATATAGCTGCGCCAACGATCGCAACTAACGATCGAAAGTCATCTTTTACTTTCATCCATAAGGAAACTTCCGATATAACGAGGATCGATTGCTACTTAAAATTGCTCGGCAATACAATTTGGAAATGATCCGAGTCGAGTTGTACGATAATGTATTCGCAATTCTTGCGACCATAACGACCAACTCGATCGACTAGATGGCTCTTATACGTTTTCTAATCCACGCTCGAGACTTTTCTTTTCGGGTCTGTGTGCGCGCGCCGCATGTGCAGAGATCAGACTGCATTCGCGCTCGCCTTTTCCTCGACTGAAATGTGTGAACGAGGTTTATAGGTGTTGTGCGATGCATGGAATACATGAATGGCAGTGTTTCGCAGGTAAATCGCAGCTCGAGCTCGCGCGTGCACACAATTATTAAAAATAGGTGCATTGCATATACGCACGGGCAGCTGTATAATGGCAATTGGAAAAAGCCTGACTCAACCTTAAACTTGCGTTAACAAAAAAATGTGTTTGCGTTCGCGAGACTGCATTACACAATAGCCGGCGTTGCTGCAGCGATCCCTAGGAAATCTGCTGTACGTGTGCATTGTACTGCAGGCCATACGACTGCATGGGGAGAACTGAAACGATATCCGGAAGCTTTGAGCGCGCGCGAGCTCGAGCCGCGAACAGCGACCCCGATTACAGCTCGACCGTGAAATTTGCGCTCGAGCGCGATATACGCGCCTATACAATGTTGTATACATAGAGACACGGACGCGCGGAGCAGAGGCAGGAGAGCCTTGACCGGTCGCAGCCGCCACCGCAGAAAACTCGACTATAGCTATACAAGCATATCTACCTGTTCGCGCACGTATTACATATTAACGCCGCTCTTTCATTGGCATTCCGTTCCGAGACCGATCGCGCGACATGCTAATGACTCGTATCTCGTTCCGTCTCCCCGCCGCAGTCGCCGCGAGAAATATCTTTTGCCGGATAAACGAGATTTTTGCCTATACTTTACGTTATATGTGAGATTCTTTCCATTGGCCCGGTCGTGCGAGTCTCAGCCGATCCGCTCGTCTTCCATAATTTCTAAAACACATTCTTTGCGATACGAACTTGAATGGAAACTAATTTTGAACGAAAACAAATCGTCTCTGTTTACTGTGCCCCTTGTCATCATTTTATAAATACACGTCTGTAGTAGTAAGCGCGTGCATTGCAAAAGGAAAAATGGAAAAAAATTGAAAATTAATAATCCAGGTTTTTTCACCACACATGAAAAAATCAAGTTAGCAACGAAACTGACCAATCGCTGCGTCTGGTTTCAAAACTCAGTTCAGATATTTAGCCGTGGCAAAGAAAAAAGAAAGCATCTATCCAGTCGAAGAAAATCGAACACCATCGCCACGCTTACGTGAAATTGAGGTGTGCGCGTAAACGTTATCACCGTTACACTTTGTTGTAATGTTACATACGTGTTTGTATAGCTCGTAGTGCTGTTGGCCCAAGTGCAACTTTTGCTTTTTGCATGCGCCAGAGTCCTGGCCTCCGAGAAAAACAAAATAACAACGGCTCTTGAATAAAACATAATTTTTTTCTTCCGTATTACAAAGCTCACAAAGAGAGAGAACATAAAATACAAAACCCTCCAAAACAGAGCAATACGGTGACACGGATTCGACTTTTTTTTCCTCGACGCGATTACATTATGATGCGTGCTAGTGTACGAATGAGACGATATCGCCGCTTTTTTGAGAAATTTGGCGACGTTTTTTTTTTGAACCGAGCTCGCGTAGACTTTCTCACTACGCATCATATATAGCAGCGGCTCGTAACACTCACGCACCCACAGTATTACGCTATGGATTTGGTCTACGTATAAACACACTTGCACGCGCATACGCCGCTATTCAAATTAATACTTTTCAATACACATAAATTTTACTCTCGTTTATATACGTTAAATATATATACGTGGACACATGTATGCACAAGTGTGTAATGTAATCGGATGCATAAGCCATGAGATATACATTTCACGTGAGCGTAGGTGAAAGTCCAGGATATATAATTTCATAGTGATCCGCAGTGCAGGTGAGAGAAAGAAAGAAATTTAGTACCACGTGGCAAATAATCTGAATAAATATACAAACAAGTCTAGGAAGAAAATCCAATCAGATATGTATATAAATTTATTTGGAGAATAATCAGCCCTTGATTGCAACTCAAACTTCTCTAGCTTTTAGAGATCTTTCAGAGATTACGAAAAAAATACTGAGCTTTATATTCGGCAATACCGAGCTAATTTCACCTCCATCCTAGTGATTTTAACTAGCTTCTATATTATGTATTTGTATATGATAACGTAAATAGATGCGCTTTATGATAGGGACTAGAATTTTGCAAATAAATAAAAGTATAATTATTCTTCGGCAAAAAGTACCCTACCGCCATTCACCTCCATTTCTGCGATACATAATTTTGAACATTCAAATCGCAATATAGAGAGCGAGTTCGACCGTAAAAGTACGAGTAATTGCTGCCACGTGCAGTGAAATAGTATAGATGGATGTGGAATATCGAGCCACACGCACACTTGCAGATCTATTATAACGAAAAAAGAATTAACGGAGCCGCAATGACGCAAACTTGTGCATTTTTTCTCTTGGCTGTTTCTCTCTCCTCCCAACAAGTAATAAGTAGCAATTAACAACCCAGCAATAAAATTATTAATCATCACGTACAAGCCGCTCTCTGACAATTGTAAAATGTCGACGCAAGAGCAATAAAAATGATAAAAAAAATATATATATAACGCATGGTTCGCTTTCCGTTTTAAGAAAGAAAAAATAGCTCGACCCATATAAAACGCGAACAGCGCGTGCTTGCGAATTAATAAATATTTTTATCGTGCCGGATGTTTGATTGCATTTCCTCGAATGTGAGCGTGAGTGAATTTACTTGACCAAAAAATGGAAGTGAGTCTACGCCTATTTATTATTAAACATGCTTTATTTGAATATTATCCGTGTGCACCTGTGTGCATTGTTTCTTGAAGCAAAAATATTTTTATACGAGCTTCACGCACGCCTGGCGGCAATTATACATTATAAAAGGCAACAATTACGATTATGCGAGTTTACGGCAGGAGAGCAATAATTTGGAGGCGAGCGTAAGCCATTTCGGCAAGTTTCGCGTATTGAAATGTCCGAGAAATTCTCTTCTACTGCTCGAGCTGGGTCGCATCTATAGAAAATTCCAATGACTCTGCCCAGTGTAAGAGTCGCGTTGAGTGGTTAAAATTTTGAAATTGAAGCCGCCCTTAAAGCTGTAAAGCATTGAGTATACATGTGTAAGTAAATGAATTACACGAGGTTCATAAAGTGACGCGCGAGTTGTGTATCTGCCGCTGTGGCTGCCCGTGGCGATCGCGTCAGGCAGGCATAACGGGGCTTCTCGCACATGTATTATACGAGTATTTATATTATGTAGTTCAAGCCGATCAACGCAGAACAGTTTGTACGAGCCGCTTATTATACACGCGTACGTGCGAGTACTTGTAATGCACGCACTGCCAGTGAAACATATTGTAAAAGAACAATCGACGCGCGAACGTTCTAAATTTTATAATAACAGCTGCTACCTATACTACCGCTTCGAGATTGCACCGGCACTACGTAAGAAGCCGCGCGGCAGAGATTATTCAAGTTTGCTTTGCACGATTAAAACTCGGATTCGACACTTTGTTCGTATTGACTATGTGCTTAACCCATAGCACCCCCATTTTGGAAGCAATTCCATGTTTTTCCTATGAAGGAAATTTTAGTTGGGTGGCTGAAACTGGCATGTTTTGACGTACAACCTCCCACAAGAGCACGCGGTAAAATCGATGCTACTGCTACTATACCTTACATTCACACGCACATAGCAAGTAAAAAAGTGATAACTCGGCGATTTTCCAATCTTCTGGATGCAATTGGCTAAATGGATCGTTGTCTGGCTGAATAGTACATAAAGCATAATATATAGTTTTATTGGAAAAAGCTGGCATCAGAAGTACTACTTCTTCGAGTTCGCTGAAAATTTACATCCTTGCTCTCGAGGGTGTCGTGCAGTTTCCCTGTTATCCAGACGACGCCACACACCACACACACACACAATGCTGAAAAGTAGCATCTACACGCACAGGTATCCAATAGTCATAAGTCTTGAGGCACAAAATCAACATATAAATTTACGCCTCAACTGCTAAGAAACAAACTCAATGACTTGATATAAAATAAATTTTGGACAATTAAATTGCCGTACCGTACCGTATGAAAAGTCACCACGAGTGTGCGTCGCATAGTCGTTTTGGGCGCTAGAGGCGCAATACAACAGACTCACGTACAATACATATCCACGAAGAGCCACTCGCTGAAGGCGAAAATCGATAGAAGCCCATGCGCCACCATGACTCCCGAGGCTCTGCACACGTCTACCGTATATTTCCGTTCATTCGTGTAGTTGCTACGCGCGGCAAGTGTCTGTCTCAGTATTATGCAGTGGCTTCAGCTTTGCCGCCAGTAATATATTTCAACGCCCGCAGAAAAACAACTGAGCTTTGCGTTCGATCGTTTGCGCGATTTAGATAAGCCGTACACACGCAAAATATATTCAAGGGATGAGAAAGCGAGGAAAAAAAATTGAGATGATTGTGCCGTTTGAGTGGTAGAAAAATAAGGAAGCTCTTTAGAGACGATATTAAGGATGATTCCGCAGCGCTTATGTTTACCTGCGTATTGTACAAAACAGAACTACAGTTTTGAAATTAAGCTCATTACAGGTCGTTTGAGGAAAAAAGGCAGAAATTATCGCTCGCGCCGCTTCATTATATATTTTTAAAGCTATGCAGAAGCGGTAAAGGGGAGGCTGAGATTTGCTCTTTGCGAAAAGCAAGAAAAATGTTAAAAGCACGTTTATGTACGTACGCAGTTATGCGTACTGCTCGAGGAAACGTCTTTTTGCCTTTTTCTATGCGCGACCATTACGTCTTACTTTTGCGGCAGGAACTGCGCGACAAATCTGAACTTAGAGTGGCTACAATATATACACGGACTCGAAGCGCATATTTATGTAGGCTGCGATGACAAATCATTGACGCACTTGGCCTATCCTGACAAAATATTTGAATGTCTTTATAAAACTTTATTAGAAAGGCCGCAAAATGGACTGATATTGAATCTATAAAGGATATGTATTTGCTTTATCTTGATTCTCGCGCAAAGGCCAATTCGCATTGGTACTATGTGCAAATCCTTTAACCCCAGAACAGATATTTATCCATTTACAAAAGAAGCTCATCCTCTAGATAGCTTGAGTAAAAAATTTCCTACTCACACATATGGTCACATATAAATAAGTTATATGTGTGTATACCTGCAGAGATACTGGAGTCGCGTCGAGTGTACGTATATATTTAGTAGTGAGCAAAAAGCCTTGCGTCACGCTCGATTGTTCAGCAAACATTACACAATTTGTATAGTTCTTTCTCTCTCTCTCTCTCTTTTTTTTTGCTCGCTCACTTCATAGACACACACACACATACTCGTGCCCATTTGGTTTGGCGTGCAGGTTTTATCCTATATGTAGATATAGCTGCGCTGCTGTTGTCGTAGTCGTCGCTTAGAGATGTATGTTATTTTATGCACAAACACACCTGCACTATCTAATGGCTGCGAGCTCCTGCGACTACTGTGCGCCGATAATTCCTCCATTTAGTTCAATAAAACATTTGATACTCCAGAGGAGATCGATCAAGGATCGAAAACATCTACGGCGAGGTGTAAATGAATATCGAAGTCGAATCTTAATTTTGTAGATTTCGTAGGTATTTGAACACGAGGCGTCTCATAATAGTATAAACTTGCCGATGCTCTTTACAATGTTGTAGGTACAATTTCATTAGGCTCTCGAGTGCTGTGTATTATCTAATCGCGCATTTCTCTTTTATGTTACAGGTGAATTTGCAGCTTAGCATACAGAGCGAGATAGAGAGAAAACTAATCAGCCCGAGCAACACCGGCAAAGCACATTCTTGGCGTCGAATCTCCGTCGACGTATAGCCGAGCTACGATAATCATGCAGTGAGTATTCAAAATGCATATGCATACATGTGAATATAATAATCATTATTATACACGCTTGCGTTTAGACGTCGAGCGTCTCAGGATGAGGCGAAAAAATTCCAAAAACACACGTGTAATCGCATTTCTCTCTTTCGGGCGCACAACGTAATATTAAATATTATGTGGGCATGTGTGAGCATTGCCCAATGGCAAACTAATTAATCCTTTCTTTGGCGCGCATTTGCGTCGTTGTGTTACGAGTCGCGAAAGACGTACACGAAAAAGAAAAATCTTATTAGCAAAGAAACTCGTGAGAATAAAATCTAATGTATATCATACGAATAAGGCCCTGCGTTGTACAGTGCGAGGATGATGTAGCATCAGGCGGGCAAAATCTGCGTCACGCCAAAATTTCCCAATATTTAGCTGAAAGTAGGTGGAGAATTGACTGCCTTTTCGTTACCAAATCGAGACTTCTTCATTCAACCCTTCTACCGTCTACATGACTCGATATTATTTTATTTTTCGCACGCAAAAAATGACCTCTAGTACCCTCGTGCGTATGCATCGTCCGCTCAAGGGATTAGAAATTAGAGCAAACTCAGTGTCGAAATACGATGCATTATACAATTTGTATTGGAATCGCATTTGCACCGAATCTAATTGGCGCCTTGGCGATACGTAATTTCACATACACATAACACTTCTAAATTAATGGAGCAAAATAGACAAAGCAGCTAACACAAACAAGGAAGAATAAAAGGGTATTTTTGCTTTTCAATCTTGCCACTCACTTTAGCACGTAGATTTGCTAATTAGAGGCCGTCTAGAGTACGCACATATAAAAATAACGAAAGCCGGAAGAGTTCTCGTGCACGTGTACTCGGCACTCGTCGATCGCAGCTCGTATCCCAAAGTTGTAATTTATAAATCATGGCGCACGTCTGCACCGCCACGGCTTGATAGAAGGAAATTCTAAATTTTTCACACCTCATCAAAGGCTTTAGTTGCATGTATGTGTTACGCTTAAACACAAAGTTGCTTAGTAATAGCTGCGCAGTGCGAAAAGATGGATTGATCGAACTCACCGCTCATGGCGCGTATATCATTATGCCGCAGCTACGCGCAAATGTCAAGAGGTACGGCATATAGTATGTACAACACAATCTTGTACAAGCGGTATTGGCGTTCCGGTGAATACTAATTTTCGTCGGGGCTGCCGAGCGGCGAGAATTAAATAAATAAGCATTACAACGCGCACAGTACATCTGCTAAAATATTGTAAATTAATGCGAGTCAGTCGATGCTGCGTCTATTCATATGCGGCTGCTCCATCCAAATGTTGTTTATCATATACTCTATACTGTGACGTATGGTCCTTCCGCTAATTCTCGCGCGCACGACGGCTTTTAATCTCGCGGGTTCATCATCGATGTAGGCTCGCATGCACGGCCGTATGCGTATGCTCACACGCCCCCTTGCGCTCAAATTCCATATGGAAAACCGTTGGTGGATAATTGCCAAGTGCATAGTCGTGTCCTAAGGTATGCAGCCGACGAAAAGCAACCCAACATGTGTACGTGTCCTCCTGGCACTGCATAGTGCATACAAGGATGATCTTCAACTGATACCGCGCGATCTTGACAACGATATTTAAGCACGTTTATATTTGAGCCGCAGCGAGAGGACAACTTTCGGTCGAGGCTTGCTTCGTTTATTCCACAACTATTGATAAGCAACTCGACAGTACGACACAAATTTTACGATTACGCCGAGTTCGTCGCGACAGAGGTATTATAAACTTTGAACGACTTTCATATTTATAAAATAATGAACTATCAAACAGCTCAAACTTCCCGTCGAAAAAAAGATCATCCAGACGTCCCTCGAGCTTTGAACTCAAACTTGGGAGAGTTTTAATTTGTCCCAGTGCGCACGAACGTTACATTTGAAGCGGCTTGGAGATATTTACGATAAAATTAAATATACGTTCACGTGTGAAAATTATAGACGCAGGTGAAAGGTCGGAGAGTCTTTAGCGCAGTCTGAAGTCCTCTCGCCGAGGCTGCGTCCAGGGGGCTTCTCACTCTTTACGTCTGCCGTACAGGCCTCGAGCGAGCACATTGCAGTTAATATTCTTACGAGTGGAATACCTGCCAGAAACAGCAGCGGCGAGTATAATTCGTACAGTATAATGTACTTGCGATGATAGTTACATAACGATGCTCTGCAGTACCTTATAATGGCCTGCTGCTATTCGGCCTTTATCCTCCGACAATATACATACAGATCTGTTTATTTTTCACCTCATGCGGACATGCAAATATTAAATGTGATGCTTTCTATTTGAGTCTTTTAAACGTTGATTACAAGACACTTCTTACCAGCGAAAGGCACTTCTACATTTATAATGTAAGCTTTGCGTATCTCTTTTGTGCTTATGATATCATAAATGATCCTAAAGCCAAAATTTGTTGCGTCGCGCTGTTCTGTTTTTCGTCTATCGAAAAATGTCCTTTACAGAACAGCGCAAAGCTATATCAATGTATCCGCACTGAGATACCACAATCACACGTTGATAATAAAATATATGCAACGAAGCTTTTACCTGTGCGGCGGGGATAAATTCTCGTTCGATGAGGCGCGATAGCGCCGCGTGTTAACGATCGTCAGCTGCGCTCGAGAAAGGCAGAAAGAAAATAATTTCAATGAAAAAAGACTGAATCGATTTTCTCGCATTGCGCCATAGGATGGTTTACTGCCGCCGTGCAGCCCGATGCATATGAGCGTGTAGATGCAGATGAAGCGACACAATAGCGACGCACGTACGACTGTACATAATTTTAATAGGCTTTCCTTGTCTTGCTCGATTTTGTTTTGCGCTCGGCAATAATTTGTCGACCTTCGTTCGTAATACATGTGCTACGAGACACATTCTTTATAGCACGCGTGCACTTCAGGCTCAAACGCTTCTTGTGTTTCTTTTGCATGTCGTATATCTTACCAATCTAAAATATTGAATAATTACGAGCTCGCATTTGCGAGCCAACTCCCGACGCGTACGTCGTATCGTACAGACGTATTGAGACAGCTGGCCCAGCATCCATAGGTTTCGATTCAAATTTGCTCACGCAGCCAAGTGGAATTTTTAATGGATCGAGTGCGCCAATATGACTATTTGTTTCGCTTGGAGCTCTTATCAGAATTCTCGCTTCTCAAGAAGACAAATGTTCTCAATTTGTGAAATCGACATTTCTAAATTCCTCCGTGTCGTGCACTGCGCTCGCCACGAATCGAGTTGCAAACTGCTTGGCCAAGCCATTTCTGCGGTTGCAATTTTTGTGAAAATAGCCCCTTTTTTCTCTCTTTTTCTCCCAGCACCGACCGATGATGCTGGAGCTGCCTGACGCACGGAGTACGTGGCATTTATAGATACGAGTTGCGTTGCCGCAGTTTCGAGATCCCTCACGACACTGCGTGTAAGCGACGAGTTTTTTCTAATGCTGCGCCTAGTCGCATCTCTTTTCGTTTTCGCGATTTCTCTCTAATTCTTGCCGCGAAAACGACGAGAATAACCGGTATTGCGCGCGAGTACACTCATCGACCGGCTTTCGGTATCGAGTATTCAATTAAATAAGCTGTGGTGTCCAATATCTACAGAGATCTGTGCTTGACTCTCTCGCAAATTTATTATAATACGAGTAACTAATATTTTGTACTTATTGTTCGATTAAAAATCAATCTTAAGCGATTATATAGACGCAACTTCACTTTTAAATCCTTGAAAAGCAGTTTTACACATCTGCGATACACTCATGCACATCGCACAGCAAAACTATAATGTTCAGATATAAACGCTACACGTAATTTTCGACTCGTCTTCGTATGCAATGTTTATACTCCCAAGAACTCAGTATTATCCTAAATCATTGTTATTTGGCCTGCGCTACGTCTCATTAGCGCCCAATTCTCTTGCGTACAGGATAGGGATGTTTACGAATCAGCAGCTGACGAGAGATATGGAATTGCTTTTTGTGTATGGCTGCTGGAACCAAGCAGAGCTGAGAGAGGCCTTTGAAAATCAACTTCATCTGAATTTTTTTCTCTGAATGAAGCTCGATGCACGCGAATTTGTGTAGGAATTTTCATCGCTAAGAACTAGTCGAGCTTTTGTATGAAAGGCGCGAAAAAATACACATATATATACACACATACGTGCCAGTATGGGTACGTGTGCAGGCATGAAAGTACGTATACGAATCTCGACGAAGCAAGTCCCTATGCGCTTGGCGCGAAGGCACGTAATCGTCTTTTACGTAACTCGAGTGTCTAAAACACAAACGGTACTAACTGCATATATCTGTACAGTCAGAGAGTCAGAAAAATTTCATACTGTATATATTTGCTCTCCTGCGGTATAAAAAATCAAGGTAAAAACTTTGTATAAAATATTCAAAATTTGTTGGCATGAATGATTATTAGTGCTCGCGGGCTTTGCATCATGGTGTGTGTTATGAGCGAATATATGTGGGGGGGGGCAGTATATACAAGCGACTCAGTCGTTACGGCAACAACGACTCGCGAGCGTTGGTGTGACTTTTCATTCGCCACCGCGGGACAACTTCATTATGAGCTTTAATGTACTCGGTCAGGCGCCTACTCTCACTTTGTATATATTTATGCTTTGAGCTGAAGCAATTCAAGTTGGCTCGATGACGGTGTTGGTCGCATGGTCGCTCCAATTGTACTAAAATCTTGAAATTTCTTTATAATAGTACGACGAAGAAAAAAAACGAAGGTATGCCTCGTAGTGAAAGGTTTAGTGGCGCTGTTTAGGGCTCGGTGCAAAGCTTGACAGAGTACACACAAAAGGTACTCTATGATTATAGGTTCTCGGGAGGCAGTGGAAAAGCCGTGGAATGCGCGCATACGGAGAACGACTGGAGCAGAGTGAGAAAAAGGATATGCAGCTACAGTCGCGAGTTTAATTGCAGACTCGCGCCAGTGTGTAAAGCTTCTGCTGCAGCTGCCAGTGAAGCGCGTGTACAATTTTTTTGTCCCTCTGGAAAAGGACGTACGACTGCTGCAGGTGAGAGCTGCTACATATGTGCAAAGCGTACATATAACGCGCCGAGCTGCAGTGAATCTCTCGCGAGTACGATTTCTAATCCGTATGTATACGGCGCACAGTCGAACAAGCGCAGTCCCGAGAGCTACGGAGGATACTGCAGGCACGTGGATGCGTGCCTGCGAGTGCGAGTACTGCGCGCGATAAAGAAATACGACTGCCGCTGTAATAGTGGAACAGGATCCGAACGACCGCAATAGGATGAGTTTGCCGCTTTTATTGGGAAATTTGGCGCGACCATCCATATACTGCAGCGCAGCACGTGCAGAAGCAGCAGTGGAGCGCGTGGAGATATAGCTCATCGTGGCAAGCTGCATACTCGACTCGAGGGAGAGAGAGAAAACGAGCTCCATATCCTCGATGCATATCTCAGCCGGCCGCGGTGTGCAATGTTGCCCACACCCTGCGAGCAGTTCGAGTCGCGACTGATAATAGACGCGAGCACGCACTTGGATACATGGGTAGCGCAACACAGGCAGACATAATAGTGTCGAATCGCGTGCCTCGCTCGCGCCCATGAGGGATCCAGTTAAATATAACGGCTGCGAGATTTCTTCGTCTTTCTCGGACTCGAAGGCTCGATCGGACAAAAGCTTACGGTACTCGTGCGCGCGCTCCTCTCCGCGTGTACGCGTGCATGTATGGAGAACAAGCAGATACTCGTTATCACTCGTTATCCTAAGCAGTGAAAGAGAGAGAGAGAGACAAACGGTCGCACCCATCGCTCTCTTTATTATATATCGCGAAATGGGATCGTTGGCTTTGAGCTGCTGCCGTTGGGGCCTGCGCCTGTGATGCTTTTCCGTGCAGCTACGAGTCTGCCACTCCGTACACTTGTGGCTAAATGTCCGCGTTTCAACCTTCGCCCATTCTAAATCTCCGACTGCGCCAGCTTCTTTTTATTCTTCTCCGGCACTAGCGTCTACTTACCGTACGCGTGTATACCTACGCTATAATATTCGTTTGCGCTGCAGCATATAATAAGGATGTATATAAGTAGGCGTTTAGTCGCTTTGACTTTTTTATCGATCGGCCCATTACAGCCGCATCACTGAGCGAGCGACGACGATAGACATTGTTTTTCAATGATTTCCACGAAAATTGAGCGCGTCGCTCGCTCTCTTATGTACCGGGATCGCGTCGTCCGAGAAACGATTGTCCGCGCGCACTCGACGCAAGTATATATGTAGCGATCGCGAGGCCAACTGCGCAGATTCGCGGAATGTATCGCATAGGCAGCTCGAGCTATTATAACTATTATACCTCGTGCGAGCCTAGCTATTTTAAAAAAGTGTCGAGCCTCGCCGCTACCGTATGTCAGATCTGCGCGTATACGAAAACGTTAAAAGAAAGTATCGGCTTATAAAAGCGCATTACGCGCGCGACCCCCTTTAAAGCTCAACGACCGCGTTCTCATAACCGAGCAATTAAGTGTATGTATGGGCCGTGCACATATTATACACATACACTACAGCGACGCAGTCTCGCGCCTCGTCGCGTCTACCTGATCAACGGGCTCGAATCTTTACGAGTATTTATTTTTTCAAATCGCCAGAGGAGAGAGAAAAATCATAATTAATAGGCGCTTTAGGTCGCAAAATTTCATGCGCGCAGCCTGGCCAGTTTGCGGTACGCACGAACTCTGTAATTATGTGTGCTGTGTATACGCGACGCAAGGTGTCAGCGACCCGCTGACACACATCGCTGCCGCAGACTTGGAACGTTGACGTTCTTATTGTGTCGCCATTACGGCCTAACTGCTGCAAGTGAACATACGTATGTGACGCTAATCTGACCACGGCCTTGAAATCTTCCCAGAGCAAGTGTGCGACCAGCACTTTCTTTTATCCAGCTGTTTTATAATGCAATTGAAATTTAACAATAAGAAGCAAACCGAAAAAATAATGCGACAATCTTGACTTAATTGTGGAAAAAACATTTTTTTTAAATATAACGCTGTCATTATTTTACAGAAAACATAGAGTGTTTACGCAAAAATAAATTGTGTGACAGAACGAGGTCCAGTTATGCCAAGAGAGGTCGTTTTTTCTTTTCTCTCTCTCTCTCTCTCTCTCTCTCTCTCTCTCTCTCTCTCTCTTACCACGACTCGTGAAAGTTTGAGCGTGCCGAGAATTTATTATTAAAAACAAGTCACAATGGAAAAAGTTGTTCTATATTTTTTTATATTTGTAGATATCTTTCAACATTTCGTCTTGTAAAAGCCAAGTTTCAACAAAAATATTAAAATTTTTCAAAAGGAACAACCGTACGTACCACTATACTACTTACAAGCATTCTCATAAGTGCTATAATGCGCGATCTTGAAAATTTACCATTTTAAATGATTGACCACGTTAAATTTCGCCCTTATGCACTTTGTTCTCCTGAATTTTTTGCTCCCTCGGCAAAAACGCGAGTTACGAGATTAATGATGGCTGATATTACAACCGAGCAGTATATGTACATATAAAGCTAAATATACACGTGTTTGTGCATATACGCTGGATGGAGATGCCTTCCGGCTTCGAAATGCTTACCTTTATATCTTTGTACAAATCATTGACTTATTATATACACCTTCGGAAATTCGTTTCGTGTAAATATATTGTCCAGACAGAGCAACTGGAAAAGACGAGGGTCCATACAACGCAGCCCTAAAAATCAAACGCTTACACTTTTGTAAAATTAATAAAATTCCATCAAATGATCAATGCCAATCTTCGAGTCGTTGAATCGTAAAACTTTTATGTTTCCAAGCATCAATCATCATTATCGAGTTATCAACTGCCATGCCTAATACGTAACGTTACTAATATATATTAATCATTAACATTCATTTATGAAATTAGTGCTTTTAACAGTACAAGCTGGTTTGATAATCGAACGATTTACGTAAGCACATTGTTGATCTCAATTATTAGTTTCTACGAATACCTGCAGCAGGAACTCTACGTTTGGAAAAAATTACATTCGTTATGATAAATTGATGCATCGGATGAGCACAAACTAGCTCACATGACTCTAGTTCACTGAAGTGGTGGAAAATGAGCAGTGCCCTCGAATCAGCACAAATATCTCTGATAATTAGATTTTCGAACTACAATTTAAAATTTGTTCGATTACGAATGCGCGTATGAATTATAAGACTCTGCACGTATGCGATAATGCATCTGAATGCATGAGAAACAAAATAAACGATCCACGTAGCGTATCAAAGACTGATTTATCGTTCGTTTCAACAGTGATCCGTAATACAGATCTAGTTTAAAACTTTCATACTGCACACGAGATACGACAATAAGAATAAAAACTTGGAAATTTGTCTTTTTATCTTTATATTAAGTTAGAGCAATAGTATCCACGGGCTCAAATCGACTATTTATCATTTGTCGTTACGGTGGCAGTGCTTCGATTTCTAATCCCCCTCGCGAAGCGCGTCACGCTCCAATCGACTTTTCGCGCCTTCGGTTGAGCCTGCTGCACGTGTGCATACTACATGCAGCAGGCATCTCCGATTTTTAAAATTATTATTTTCATACTTCAACGTTCATTTAAATTATACAAATATTCGCGCATTCTGCTTCGCGCATTTGTTACAAAATATACTCTAAAATAAAAATTGATTGTTTCAAAAATAAGGGGCATCTTCGTGCTTAAAATTTGCTTCATGTCTGCTCAGTTTACTATTTTGACAAGAGATTTTCTAGTTTACGCATAAACTTTTCACTCGTGTACTTGTCGGATCTGTCAAATTTTTAATTTACCACAATGTACTACATGGCTCCTCTAAATCGACGATAACTAGCTTTCCTTTGTTTTGCGCACCAAATCATTGTTGGAAAATTCAATAGTTCACACAAGTCAGTAATGCTCCACGCGTAAACGACTAAATAAATATATTTTTCTGCTTTCTTGTATAAAAGTGCGCAATTAAATGAACAAGATGATTTGAGTCAGCTAAAAATCCATGACTAATTTAATGCAGAAAAAAATGCGGTGTTTTGTTGATAAACACGTTTATAAAATTTGCAGTTATTCCGATCGCACGAAGAGGAAAAAGTAAGGAAACAGTCGTCCCGATATATTACAAGCAAAATAATAAAGTCAGAGAACAATAGGGCTCAATGGCCAGGAGTATGCGGAAGAAAAGATCGGGATGATACACGAGTTTTACGCGCGGGACGAGGAATTTACCTGATTTTTCCCCCCGCGATTGGCCATCTTATAATTCTCCAAGAGCTTTACTGCTGCTGTGGCTGCTGCTGCTGCTGCACTTTTTCTGCGGCTCTCGATCGTTAGATTTTAATCGCGCGAGGTTTATTCGAGGAAAAACTCGGGGGAACGATTAAATGATAAATTTTATAGATATTTATGCTGCGTCTACATACATGCTCTTATGAACTTTAGTGGATAATGTGGACATATTTACCATGAAAGTGAGTAATGCCTCTGCGAGTGCATGTGTGCGTACGATACGCGCAACTTATGGGAATATCAACAACAGGTCCCATGCCGTTTAATTATATTAAACTACTTCCTAGTTAAACAATGGCATAAGATCCGAGGCTCGCGCTAGAAGAAAATAAAAGAAAAGAAAGAGAGAAAGAGCTCGAAATAATGCCAAGGTATGCTCGTACATAAAAATCCTCGACTCGACTGTCAATTATTCAGGGAAAATTCAGCGCTCCTCGTAAAAGACCGCGAATAATATTCGCCCCATTATAATCGTATATCGGAACGTCGCCTCGCTAAGGGATACTTATATCTATTTAAATCACGACCGTTGAAAAGTATATATATATTCAGTGAGACGCGCTATCAGGCTTTAATTGCCGTAGAAAAGTCAGCTCGTGAAAGTGCCTCTAGCTCGCGTCCGCGCGAAATTCGACGATTCTTTCGTGCGCTCCTCTATGGTTAGCCGCGATCACGGCCTCTATGTACTTGTAATATTTACGTTTGCGCGTTTACAGGCGCATCGTCGACTCGAGCGCGGGCCCACTTGGTCCACGGCCCGTGGAATAAATTACTCGTTTATGGGACAGCTTGTAAATTTATAACGATGTATGTGCTATCACTCTTGAAATTTTACGAGGCTATTCTGGCGCTGCATTGTACTTGCTGGTGCGTGCGCGCAGTACAGACCCAAGTCGATTCGGACCGCGGCAGCATTATTTCAGTCTTTGACCAGTACAAACCCGTGTCTACCTTAGTTTGCCTTGTCTCGCGATCGCTTAAAACGGCCAAATCAAGAAAAAAAGTCGCGGAGGCAGGCAGGAAGGCAGGAGTAGTTGAAAACACTGCCAGGCAAAATCTGATAAGTAAACATACGTCTGTAGAAGCGCGTGTGCGAAAGAAGGAAAACAACGAGATCATTCTTGCAGTTAAAAGCTCTGCGGCGATTCATCTCTTGCTCTCTTGGCGCGCGCATGTATATAGCCTTATAAATATCCTGGGCGCACACGCGGCATAAACATACACATCATTCAATGAACTTTCATTAATCCGTGCGCTGCAAATATGTATATGGTACTTTCGCCTTTTCCACTTTTACGTTTCTCCGCGCCGTGACGAACACGCCCTTTCTACTCGACGGTAAGAAAAAAACTTTCGCGCAGCATCATCCACGAGCGGTGCGTTTAAGCTGCAGCATATATTATTACACATACATATATATATACAAGCTTCACTTCCGCCGTCAACGTCCGCGAATCGGGTCGGCTCCGCATCTGAGTGCGAGATGCTCTTCCGATTTAATTTAATACATTACACGTCTCTCCGTGCGGCGAGCAGCATGAGTGAGTGCGATGTTTAATTATCACTTCTCGATCTGGTCAAAGGAATCCCTTCTTTTTTTTTCGCTGCGAGCACGAACAAGAGATTCACTTTCGTGGCCTTGATTTTCGATTTCACGAGTGCGGAACTACAATGCGGGCCTCACTGCCTCGTAAGATCTTATGTCTGTTTCTCGCTCACTCTCTTTCTCTTCATTTCGTTCCTCTTTATTTCGCGAAAATTTCTACCTCAAAAAGGATCCCTGATTCACTCGAGATTTCGTTTTTACTTTCGATGTTTTTCTTTTGTTCCTTCCTCTCGCTTGTGTCGTTTTTCTTCGCGACACTCATTCACGCTTGCACCGCATCACACGTTCGCAGGCGCAAATCTCTAAGAATTTCAATTTTCTCTCGCTACGTAAATACGATTTCGTCCACCAAAACATAATGGAGAATGCGGCGGATCATTACGAGCACTGCACTCCTCGCTCTATTCGCGCGCACGTTAATGCCTCCGAGCGCGCAGTATTAATGCGCCGTCCTGGTATATACGTATTACAAAGACAAACCCGCGTCGCAAACTGGACCATTAAACACAAATGTATGTGTGTGTGTGTGTGTGTGTGCGATAAGATCGCGCCACGACGTTCTTGTTTTTGTTTTAGTCTTTTTTAAAAAATTTTTGTTGTAGCTGCTGCTATTGTACGTAGCCTCGAGCGCGTCAACCAGTTTGGAATCGCGGCATATGTGCAGTTTGCGACATTGTGCGCTCGTATATAGCAAAGCTGTGTAGAGTATAGCAGCTCGCCTGTACCCGAGAGAGCCTTGAGAAACGCAACTCCATGTTTTTCTGCTAAATTAACTACTTTCGGTGATTGATTTCGACTAAATAATAACGGGCAACTTTCACTCTGTCTCTGTCTCTCTCTCCCCCTCGTTCAATTGGAACCGTTGACCGCGCACGGGGCATACGCGCGTCGGTGTGAGTAAATGCGCGAGTCTGAGACATTACCGAGTATACATTTAATTTACGCCAAATTCCAATGCAAATAATTAGTCCTGTTTACCAGCCACGAGATCGAGTGACGACGGCTTGCAATTAGCCAATTCTATGAACCGTTAATAAATTTCGAATCGGTATTGATTGCTCGATAGGTAAAAAAAAGGTAGGGAAGGGAAATGACCCTCCATGTTGACCAATAAATGTTTATGGCTATGCACCCATAATCCGCCGGCTTTTTAACTTATAATGCACTCCAACTGTTTATACGACAGATAATTCAAAATTTTAATCAATATTATTATGGTATAGGAATAGAAAAAGAGGTTAACATGCACTTTTAATTTTTTTTCATTGGTTAAAATGCCGAATTTGGATAGTGACTGCAATTATAATCCTGTTTAACGACAGAAAAGACAAAAAACTTGAAGCCCTAAACGTTTAATGATACGTATATCAATTAAGTTATTAGTTTTGAACAAAAATATATGTACATAAAAAAATGCTCAACTCAAGCAAGTGTGCACTGAACAAAGTTGAAGGGGGACAAAAAAAGACGTCGTAAGTCGAGATCGTTAGGAAAGCTCGGTTATAAATCAGCGTCAATCTCACATGACTTAAAAATATTTTCCGATACGACACTCGAACAATGATACGGCCGCATCAGGTATAAATGGACTCTTGCGCATGCAATTCAATACTCCGAGCGCGTTGCTTCCTGAAAAATAAGCGATTAGTCGCTTGTAAATAGGGTCATCATTTTACATTCACTCCTACCTTTGTGCGTCTGCGTTCGGGTGTTTGTGACTGCCTGAAGATCGGCAGGAATCGAAGAGAAAGAAAAATAAAGAAAATCAATAACTCAGCGCGCTCGAGCCTACACACGCTCGTGAACAATTCGCGTCTGTTGTACACCTCTTAATGCGTGTTGACTTTTGCAATTAACGCCGTTCCCTGCTGCGCGCGATTTTGTAACGATTTAACGATTGCGTAAAATTTTTTCCTCTCGCGCGCATATGCAGCGTAGAGACTCGAGTGCAGCTTTGACGAGATGCCTGTCTAGTTTCGTGTTGGTTTTTTTCGACTCTTCAATCGTATAAAAAAATCCACAGGAAGTCCTCATAAATTATTGGCAATTTTTGAAAACGACCATAGCTTTCTCGATGTAAAAAAGAAAATCTATGCCAAAACATTCAAACTAACCCAAGGAAAAAAAATCATCGACGAAAAGTCTCGTAAACGTGCGTGCCGTGTTTAAAAAGTGCGAAGAAAATCTCGAAACGCGCCTGTATACATAAAGTACGCGTGCGTTTATAATGTCTAGTCGAAAGCGAGTATACGAGTAGGTAAGGGAAATACGAAGCTTTTACGGCATCAATCATCGGTACGCACAATGCGACGATAAATTCAAAAGTTGGGATTTTATAATAGCCGGCGATGTTCGCGTGTGGTTTCCGGAATATCAACGTACGTTGCGCGTGTGCCACACATGCCTACGATATTATATGCGCATTGAAAATCGAAAGTCTCGAACGATGCAAACGAAGATTTGTCCGAAGGTTTATTGGCCACTGCATGTATACGAGCACTTGTTTTTGCGCGAGTTGTGATAATAAAGCCCTCGTGCTTGAATTTCACGCTAATCTTTGTCCAAACTATTGTGCACTGTAACGCAGACAAGTGCAACAACTTTCCTCGTGAGGAAAGGTGAGAAGGAAAAACACTTGACTTATGAGATAATCACTCTGCGTTCTTATGTAAAAACCCAACAACAACAAGGATGCTTTTAAATTTTGGTTGATATTTTTTATGTCTTTGCTTTTCTCTCTCTCTCTCTCTCTCTCTACCTCTGTTTATGCGAGTCCGATATGTTTACGATGAAGTCTCAACACGAGGAAGTTCGATGTAATACGCGCAGCATCCATATACGCCTATACCGGAAGTGCAATTAACTCGCTAGCTTTGCATATACAATATAAAAGATCGAGAGCTCTAGATGCATAATCGATGAAACATGACTTGATCGACGCACAAATTCTTAAGAGAGAGAGAGAAAGAGAGAGACGATGGTTATTAGTCCATCAAGCCGCAGACTGTGTGTGCGTGTGCATAGGTAAATATCGTTCGGGTAGCTATTGAGTGACTTCTTACACATTTACGATGACGTCTATGGAAGAACTGGTGCTGCTTTTAATATAAGTATATGCACGCGCGCAGTTGCAATCAGATACATCAGATGCATAATTAGACAATCATATGCACAAACAACGAGATGAGCCTCGTATGCGTTGATGTATGCAAATGAAGCTGCGGACTGGCTCATACGTATATACCTGCACGTACAGCTCTGGAGACCGTTTATAAATTAACGCAGATGAGTTACCGCATTTTGTCGATAGCCATTCGTCGGTGCGGGTTTGTGAAATTTTATTTACGATCGTATCAAATTAGACGTTGTTTAAAGCCCACGTCAGGTCATCGAGTCTATTAGCTAAGCACATATAATATAAGAGCACAGGGTATAATGCACGACGTGTTGTAACGCATTTGCAACTTTGTAAACTGCAGCAGCTCTCGAGCTCGTATAGTAGTATATAATCGTAAAGTGATAATGTAGCAGATTGTGGCTTTAACGAGATTCCACCCATTGGAGAAACGGTAAAGGATATACGCGAACGCAGAAGCGCAAATAGAGCTGAAACTTGTAATTGATATATGTAACTGGTGCACGCGAGTTTACGCATAAAAAATTGCAAAGCTCCTCGGCACACAATACTTACGACCTCGGGCTGACTTTCTTGTTTATTTTTGAGCGTATAGGTAAGCGAAGATAATAATGAATACGACTCAAAGGTATTCGCAGTTGAAGAATTAAGGAAAAAATGTACGAGTCGAGCAGTTTGGGCGTTTACGAAGACTTTAGCAAGAATAGACGAGGCCACGAGCGGAGCATTTTCTCGACATAACCAAAATCCTATTTGGTAAATTACTCGACTTTTAATTCATCGAGAGCTTCTTCGCTCTTACAACATTCGTAATTTGAATTTGAAGCTGCAGCTCTAGAGATGCAACTTTATGTACATGTAGCTCAATGTGACTTTCTTCCTTGTTTGTAATATGTATGTATTAGAGCAGGCGCGCATCGGCTAACGGTATTATTCGCCGAGTCTTCTAATGCACCTCGGCACTGGAGCATCTCTCTTTAGCTCGCACGAGAGCAGCAACGCAAAGAATCCAATTCCACGAGAGCGCGACCTTGCTATATTCTCGAGCTCGGAGCCTCGATGAGATGCGTCGTTTATCGATCTGCGTACCTTTGTACCGTTGCGTGTAATTTATTATTTTAATTGCGCTCAAAACGATCGACTTTGCGAAAGAGAAAAATAAGAAGAGCAATAAAAATATTTACATGCACGATACTGGATACTTTAATCCAATGAAAGTCGCATAACAAGTGGCATCGGTGCAATTAAAATGAAAAGGCGAAACGTACTGTACGGTTAGAAAGATTTTTCAAGTAGATTATATATTGCTCGAAAAGAGGAAGAGCGAGGAAGAGAGTCAGAATCGAGCTTGGCTTTTTTTCGTGTTAATGTTATCGCGTCCCAGCACAATGCAAAAACATGCTCGCCAGCCGCTTCTCTTCAGCCGATTATGTGTCCCATGTGTAATAGCTGCACGAGCTCGACGATCACGCGCTACCGCGGAATGTGACGATATAATAATAAATATATATGTATCACTCGATGACGACCGCTGCCGCGAGTAGACGATGCATGCAGATGCAGGCGAGCACGAGGCACTCAGTGGCGTTGCAATTGCGGCTGAATCTTTGAGATGATTACGTGCTCCGATGCTCCGCATTACATTGTGGGAGAAAATAAAAAGTGGAAAAATGAAGCAGAGCCAGGCGAAAAATACGTGCCGTAAGAGAAAGAGCGAGTGATAGATGTGTGCCAGAGCTCCTCGCGCGGCCTTCTTTCCCTCTTCGAGCACACACGTGTACGCGAAAAACCGTTATGACATCAGCTCGACATCAGCAAGTGTGCCGTTCCACGCACTGCTCCTCGCCGATTCAAGCTGCCTTCGGAGCCGCGAGGATATTGCATTTTTCTAGGACACTCGCATTTCTGCATGTACATTTATATATAAATTCGAATGATTACAATTGCACACCGATCGCGACCGTCCACGTACATGCATGCAAGGGCGAACGTATACTGCACCAAGCCGCTACGATATAATATCCAACTCGCAACGAGACTTGAGCGATAATTTCTTTTGTAGTGTAGTATAGTCGATCGGTATGATCTCCTCGCTCTCTCTCTCTCTCTCTTATTCTTGCACACACATTATGTGCCAGCTTTAACAGGTTATATCGGCAGTTTCAGTATACCTACCGCCGAGTGAAAATCGTGACGGAACTCGAGCGCGCGTCAATGCTCAGCCTATACAGATGCAACTTTCAATTCCAGATAGACGTATGTATAGCAAAGCCTAGTGACTACTTTCTCGATTAATATTGAACGCCTCGCGCGAATCTCGACGCGCGTGCATCAATATCTCCCAGCCTATACAGATCGACGTGCGAGTCAATTTGCAAACTAGCTTAAATAATGAGATACGAATATAATACGGCGTCTCGACGAATTCGAGTGTCTGTGTTTAATAGATCGACATTTTTTAGACCAGTCCACGTGCGCAGAGAGACATACAGAAAGCTGCTCAGGTACTGGTGAAAACGCGCGCCCGAAGCCGCGACCAATTTCTTCTTTACTTTTTATCACCCGTGCTCAAGAATGGATAAACGGCATTATTAAAATACTCGAAATGTTTGGTGTTACAGACCGGGTGGAGGCGGCGGAGGAGGCGGTGGCTCGTCGAGTGCATCGAGCGCCAGCTCCACGACCACGGCCAATGGAAACGGAGGCGCAGCGGTCGTCGTGGGTCCGGGTGCCGGCGCGGCATCGGCAGCCCCTGGCAACGCTGGCCAAGGCGGTGGTCGTCTGGCCGTCATCGGCGTCACCCGCAACGTCAAGCTCCGCCGACGAGGAAACGCCAGTTTCGGCTTCTCGCTGCGCGGCGGCCGCGAGCACTCGGCCGGATTCTTCGTCAGCGACGTGGTGCTCGGCGGCGAGGCGCATCGGGCTGGCCTCAGGGTCGGCGATCAAATTCTACGAGTCAACGGCTACCCGGTCGAGGACGCCGTTCACCAGGAGGTCGCTCTGCTCGCCAAAAACCAGCAGGTGCTCGTGCTCAAGATTCGCAGCGTCGGCATGATACCCGTCAAAGAGTAAGTATAACGATTAATCGCACTCGATGGAAGTAAGCGAGTAATGAAATTGCCTCTGGCGCAGCAATCCGAACGACCCGGTGACGTGGCACATGGTCCAGCAACAGCAGAAGCAGCTGCAGTACGGCGACGCCGTGACCAACGAGGTGCGCATCCGCGTCATGGTCGGCGAGAAGGGCAGTCTGGGCTGCGGCGTGTGTCGCGGCCTCGTGCCCGGCCTCACCGTGCAGAACACGAGGGAGGGCGGGCCGGCCCGAGCCGCGGGCCTCAAGGCCGGCGACGTGATCGTCTGGTGCAACGGCCAGCACCTCACCGATCTGCCCTTCGAGCGAGCCATCGAGGTGATGCGCTGCGCCGCGGTCCTCGATCTCGTGGTCAACCGGCCGATCGTCAATCACGTCTACGACTGCCCGGAGAGCCTCTGGCAGAGGGGCTCGAGCGGCTACGACTCCGAGAGCTCGAGCACCGGCACACCGTCGCCCCACAACGCGGCCTCGTCGCCCCAACACAGGACCCTCGACCCGAGGCTCATTCACAACTGCAACAACAGGAACGGACGGTATGCACCGGCTCTAGCTCACGTAATGATTATAAATCGACGCGTACGCGCCTTACCTCTTATCACTCGTCAAAGTCCACGTGCGGTAACAAAACTCGATAGACCGAGTGGCTGTTGCGCTTCGCTGTGCCTTTGTAAACGATATTAGCCACAGCAAAATTCGCCAGGCTAAAAGTCGTTCATCGAGTTTTTACACTTCGCGGGCTTATGCAATTTTGAAAAACGCTATGCGGCGCCAAGCGAGCCGAGCCAGACACGAGTACAGAACAGAAGCCCGCAATAAAGCCCGTAAATCATTTCCATACTTTCGGTTTATAGCCCTTGCATACGGCATTCTCGCTTATAAAGCTCTTTCGTTGAAATTGAATCGACAAAAGCTGCCCGGGTTTATGGCACGTACAATTTAAGCGAGCTTGTAAGCGATTCGCCAATTGAATCTTATCTTTCACGTGTTGGCCATAACGGTGAAAGTTTGCCTATCGATCGGACGCGACGTCGCGGATTGCCGTAAAAAATTACAGCGGCAATTACGAGCGCACATCATGTTTACGGCTCGCAAACCGAAAAAAACGACAAAAAGCAACGTCAAAAATTTCGTTTGCTGTGCATCATTTTTCGATTATTGTCTCATATCAAATTTGATTGTGCATTACCCAGAGCCCGTATACTAATGCTGTATTTTCAGTCTGTTGAAATCCAACGATTACGCAGACTCTAATTTTTTGCTAAATACCTGTCCGTTTACCCCAGTCTGTGGCGACTAATGATCGCGCATGCTTCAACATCCCCGTGTCGTCTGTAAAAGTGACTTGATTTAAATGAAGTAGAATATAATAATATGGATCTCGCTTAATCTGCTCCGTCGCTTATAGTAATCAAAACACGTGGTCCTGATTTCTCCCTGCACTTTTACATATTTATTTTAGGTACGTAATATACTATTAAAGTCCGGAATTAAGTTTATTATAAGCATAAGCTGTTTATTTGAATCAAATTATATTGAAACATTAAAAATAAACATACATAAAATTTCAATTTTACCATGGCAAGAAACGATTTTACTTTAATTCAGATAAAAAACTTATTGAAACAGTGCAACGCTTTACTTGAAAAGTGCACCCAACGTGAATAACACTAAAATTAGGAAGTTCACAGCCATTGCTCAATAGAATGCTGAAAAAATCGTCAAGAGGCAGAACATATTGAAAATGAAGCTTGTATTGCGAAAAAATTCGGACGATTTTCTCGATGGCTCAGAGAGAAAATATCGTTTTTGGATGAATTTCATTAAATTTTGATTTGAAATTTTAACCTTCGCTTAAATGGATCCGCTGGTTATAGAAATCAAAAACGTTGGTCTCTGGTTGTGATTACTATAAGCGGATTCTACTGTAAATGCAACTCCTTGTCCAGTGAAAGTTGGTTTATTCACAAACATCCCGCAAAGCGAGCTCTATACAACAATTGTAATATGCGCAACGATTAAAAGTTAGTGCGGAGAATCTAATTCACACGTCTTACGTAAATAAATGGCTCGATGGCGCAGCTCAATTCTGTCTTTCTGTATATTATTTAAAAAACTCAAAATAATCTCGTCACATAGGTAAACGAACGGTGGGTACAAGCTACTCGGAAGATAGCTTAGACATAGACAAACGGAATATCGTGCGAATCATCCAAGTTGATATTGTTGTCTCGGCGAGTCGCGTGCGTATAGTAAGAAGTCGCGCGGTATATATCAATCACCGTTGCAGTGTATGCAGTGGCATTTGCAGAGTGCGGAGTGAACTCGCGAGTCGCGCAAAAGCATCCGAGTGAAAGTGTTTCTCTCTTTTGCCGAGCAATTTACACTTATTATAATGGCAGAAGACATGGAAAAGATTCAACGCGCGGGCTTAGACGCGTTGCTGCTGCACATCTGCGAGCGCGTGGGACATATAGTCGCTCGCGCTCCGAGTCGTTTCTTTTTAAATTGTACACCTTGCGCTGCATACTTATATCCTCGAATATCATCATGATAACGACTTGCAAAAATATATACGTGTGTATCTCTTAATTGACGCCTGTGTACATGCTGCTTTTCTGCTGCGCGTCCGTTGCTCCCCTCCGTTCGAGTAGATTGTCGCTGTCGTCGTCGCATGGCCCGCAAAGTAGCGAGAGAAAGTCACAATTGAGTAATAATGGACATAAGTCGTGTGGTATTATGCCTAATGAACATTTTCGGTAGAATGAAAAATTCTCAGATTCGATCTTGCGGTTAAAGCTTCAACGAGAGACAATGAAATTTTCTCGTGGTTTTATCGCGTCAAGCCATGCGACGATCGAAATAGGAAAAAATATTCCCCGGCTTCGATTATATTAATGTTCTTCTTTTATGATTTTCTTTTTACTTATTTATTCAGCTAACTCAGCTAATGGACAAACAATTCTGTGCTTTCTTTTTCTAGCCACTGCTATCCGCCACCGAATGGTACAAACTCAGCGGATTGGGGTCACGTCGAACAGGTTCGTCTAGTTTTCTTCTTATGTATTCTATATTGCATAAGTCGCGCCGAGCTTTATGTTCTACAGTTGCAGATTTATAGCGCGTTAATAAATATAATATACAAAGATCTACACCTATTGTTCGTCTAAAATTGAGATGTTGTGTAGAAATCAAATTTTAGGGGAATAATTCACGAATTTACTAATCCAACGCTTCCAAGTCAGATGCAAATAATTTTGAGACTAAATATTCCGTGATCCTTTTTCTTCCTTTGCTATGACTCGGTCTCATCCCGCTAATACAATGACGGTATATTTTTTGAGAACGAGTTTAGTCGCATTTACCGGGATGATTAAGTTCGTACAACCCACAAACTCGTAACTTTTAGCCAAATTTCACGTAGAAGCAATAAAATAACGAATCGCGGATAATACACCGATTTCTCTTCTAAGCGTATGTAAATTTATGCGTCGCTCTGCGACCTTGATGCACCCTTCGTTCAATAGGCGAATAAAAAGCATCACGATGTATCGTGGAAATATCTGCAAATTTTATTGTTGAAGTCGCCGGTTGGTCCTTGCATCGAAGTAATGATTTAGCCGCGGAATACATTCTGCCCACATTGAGTCTTTTATCGACGGTTGAAAATTTTTATCCGAAAATCGTCCGCGTCTATAAATATGTATCCATTACGAAGGATGACGAGTAACAATCGCTAAATTCAATACGCACCGCAGGAATGGACGCGCAAGCCGAACAATACGACGATCATTCGAATAAATCAGAGCCATCACGGCACGCCACAGCACCATCATCAGTTTCATCAGTCACAACAGCAGCAGCAGCAGCAGCAGCATCATCGGCCAGGCACGTACGGCTCGCAAACGATGCGCCGACCACCACCGCCGCGACCACCTGTAAGGGCTAGCTACGAGGAGGGCGACGAACCGATTTACGATCCGGTGGCGCCCAAAGACTTCGAGTGTCACGATTTCGACGCCAATCCCCGAGACGAGCTCGACAGGAGAGCCGAGTACAGGCGCGAACACGGCATCATCGATCATCAACAGTCGGTCATTAACAGCGACGTTGTCTTTGTCAAGGTAAGAGCAAGATGGCTCAACTGGCCTTTTTTGCTCGCATCAATGCTAATCACTTTTATATAATCCGTGCGTGAACTTATGAAAATGAATTAAATTATCCTCAAGTGTAAACATTGACTCGGGCCTTACACTCTTTTTGTGCGCAAACTTCCTATCCACACTTTTACTTTAGTCCAAAGAGCTTAAAAGACCGCTCTTACTCTACATGATTGCAATTAAATATATATTCGGGTAAACGCAGGAAAACGGACATCAAGTATTAGACGGAGGCAGCGTCGTTCTCAATGGTGGCTCGAGCAGACCTGTGCAGTTGATGCAGTCGACGCTGCAACCACAACAACAGGATCAAAAATCGATAACGACCGTGGAGGTGCATCAGCCGAGTCCACCCCCGGCACCCTCGATGCCTCAACCAGTACCGTACAAGTGGCCAACTGGTTTGTATAATCCAATACATATTGAATTTTTTTTATAACTGCATTTAATTGAACGACATTAATGTGTTGCATTGAGTAAAAAAAGAAGAATAACAAAATATTCAATTAATGCGGCGCGATGCTCGAATGCGTTTGTACTCGTGTGCATTGGTAGCGTCAAATTAACATTTTAATTTAAGCGTTGCCTGCTATCATAGATTAACGTCGAGGAACGGTGTAGCATTAATATATTAAAAGAGCAAGCGACTCGTACTTTTTTAAAGCTGCTTAGACTTAACATTACCAAGTTAATGTTCTCGAAAGGTGGTATTATAGTCAAGCAGAAAATATAAACCATATTAAGTTTTATTTCTTCCGCACTGCGAGTCAATACTCTTTTATATATATGCGCGAGCCGCATGTACGCGGCGTAAAAAGGGATAATAGCAAGCGAGCACGAGCATTATATTCTTCATCCGAAGCGAATCGATTAAGAGTTGGAAAATTGAAAGCCGAGAGTCCAATGATTGAATTGTATTCGCAGAAACGAAACCGATGAACGCCATGGGCATGCAGATGGGCAGCACGATGTCGATGGGCTCGACCGGCTCGACGGAGACCGAATCGAGCCTCGAGTCCTCCTGCGGCGGTAAGGACTGCGCGGCCTCGACCACGTCCTCGCTATCCACGTCGTCCTCGGGTGATCCTGCCAGCTGCAACGGCGCGAGCACGGTTCTGTCGTCGTTCACTTCGTCGATGCACAAAAGCACCGAGATCAATCGTCACGGAACCATCAAAGCGGCCCCGGTCAAAGTACCCACGCCGCCAGTGGCTCCGCCTGTGCCCATCGACCTCGGCACCGCCATCACCCAAGAACTGCAGAGACGGGCCAAACAGGTAAAGTTGATTCGCGAAACATTTCGAATTTGTTAGGACAATCGTCCTAACAAATATCCTTCCAAAGAGACGCGCGTGAAATGTGATTAATAAACTAATTTATTTGTTTCGTCAATTAACAATTCATAATCGTACACATGCACTCGATTCTACGACTACACAGAGAGTTAAAAATTCAAATTATTTTTTAATACGAATAAAGTAGCAGGCTCTCGGCGTAGTAAGCGTAATAAGGGATTTAGTGGCAAAGGAGAAGGTCCTATGAAAGTCGCGCTCCTGAATTTATTTTATCGGCACTGCGTGTGCCATCGTTTTAAATAAGATGTACATTTTCTTTTCCGCGTACCCATACTTTAATTTGATTACCTATCGAGTGTGCATTGCGAAATCCGGTTGAATGAAATCTTGCTTAAAAAAATTAAATGTTTTAAGTTGTTACGTATCACTAACAAATTGAGAATGTATACACTCAAGCGCGGGATATTCATTTTTATCTTCTTCTTTTTTGGCAGAGGAGTATGAACAATGCTTCGAATGGTCAACTTCAGGAGCAGGGAGATAAGACCAGCGCCGAGAATCGCAAGCTGACACAGAATCCCGAGGCCCTTAAAGCCCAAGAGCAGAAGGTCACGCACGACAAGGTCGGTGAATCACGAAGTCAACTACTTTTTCTATTGTTATTCCGTGTATTTTCCCGGCTCTCGCGCGGAGGAGCGTCTAATTTAAAGGGACGCCACTTATTATTATTTGTTGGAAAAATTATTGACTTCTCCGTGCGGAAGCCTTGAAAGTACGCGTACACGCAAGTGCATTGTGCACACATACAACATTTTACATAAACCTTAAGCGGTTTTTTCCTCATTTTTCTTAATATTCATTTTGCATATGATACGTTTGCAGCTCATGGAAGAATTCAAACGCGCTCATCAGAGGATGTTCAGTAACGCCCAACAGCGCAATCCCGAGCAAAATTCCAACGGCGAACAGGTGAGAATATCTATCCTCCTCGCCTGCGTGAGGGTAAAATGCTTTTTTCTTCCTTTTTTTCAACGGAGAAGCATAGAAAATGTTTCGATCAAGGTTAACTTGTTTTATCCGCTGAGCGTGCTTTCGCGATACTTCGTGCACGCCCGACAGTACTCGCTGTAATAATAAATCCATCTTCGACGATTCTACATATATACGCGCACAAAGAAAGATTCATACGCTGCGCATTTCATAACGATATACTGCGTATCACATCGATATCATGCGCGTAAAACGGTATTTTCGGCAATCACTTGTATAACGCATCAGCCCGAGTGCGAGTTAATTATCGTGTGCTTACTTTTTTATCGTCCTTTCACATTGCGTAGATAAAAATCTCACTTTTCATGTGCGAATGTAACATATTATCACTCTAGAACAAATATATCGTGTAGTTAATAAGCATCTCACTGCAACATTTCATTTTCATGTTAAATCATTTAAAAATAAAACTGCAAATTTCGTGATATGGTCAATAGGAGCTTTCAGAATATTAATCAATTTATAACTAAGCAGGAAGTAGCAATTATTCATGCGTAAGCAAGAGTTTATTCTCCTAGCTATATACATTTATTTATTTAGAATAAAGCTGATAACAAATAAATAAATGCATATCCGCGTACGCGACGACCGTTAGCTCTATAGATGAATAATTAATGATCTAATGCAAATTTTAACGTAAGAGAACAAGTAACCAAAGTGAATTTTCTTACAAATCTACAACTCATGTGTACGTATGGTGTAGAAAGCATATCAATTTTAATTTCATTAACAAATATTATTTTGCTTTTTAACAGCAGTTTTCATCAACAGACTTTTTGGCTCTTTTTAATTTTATTTTCAGTTCACATATGGGTACCCATTAACAAAAGTAATTGCTATATTTTTTCATTTTGAGAAAAAAGTATATTAACATAGCTTAATCAACTCAGTACTTTTCACACGGTTAGAAGTATATTATTAAGACGTTGCATTTATATCTTTTATTTAGTTTCTTTGGAAAAGCTCGAGCAATGTCCCTTTACAGCATAATGATTGATTCAAAACGATCCAAGCTTTCATCCATTACTCACGTTCATGTTGATTACATAGTTTACCGTCGCTCTACTCTTATAACGCATCAATTTCATCGATCATCATCTTCGTCATAAACTTTGTGCGTGTATGTGTGTGGCTTTGAACGTGCGCATTTTTTGCGCTGCAACTCAAGTTATTCTTCTTCGCGGTGACGGTATGAAAAAATGAATCAGCGTGAATCGAACGAGAGCCCGAGAAGAGCTCCATTTTTTACCAATTATACACACATATAAAGACCTTGACCATAAAAATGTAAATTTAATTGTCTTGCTGATACATGGATACGTACGAGGTATTACTGTACATATATAACGTATGATTGATGAAGAACATAATCGAGAGAAAGTCCAGGCATTTCAGCGAATAATCGACATGTTAAGAAAATTCATCCTTGTGCGACGCAGCATAGTCGATGTACTTCACAAATTTCGTTTATTTCTCATACATACAGCTGTGCTCATTCATTGAAGATACTTCTTTTTTCATCCGACCAAACATGGCTCGATCATAATTTAAGCTCATAATATCTATTTATTCTTCACAAGATATATAAATACAATTTTCTGCACCCAGCATCAATAAGTGCTCTGTACACTCACAAGCATCATGCGAAAAAGTCTTGGTGTCAATCCAACTATGTTTTACAGAAATACGATCAAGAGAAACGACCTAATTTCGTCAAAAGCACCAACAAACCTATAATTGCGCCGAAGCCCACGACGAATCATCAGCAAAGCAGCTCCATTAACCAAATCAACAACAACAACAACAACAACCACAACAATAATAAGCATAATAATAATGATGACGAAGCAGTCGAGATGCAAAGTATCGAGTCGTTTAAATTAAAAGAAAGCCCGGCAGCGGTGCCTAAGCCCCCGTCTACATACTTCCCAGCAGCCAAGGATCAATCGAAAAATATCAAGGAGCAGAAAACAATGACAGCAGGGGCAGATATCAACTCCAGTAATGACACATTGACCATTAAACCATTAAAGCCTGTCAAACCACAAGCTGTGACGAGCGTGGCGAGATCGGTTAGCAAAGTTGCCATTAGAATAGGCAGTTACAATGAAAACGACGGAAAAAAACCTGGAAAATTGGGTTTCTTGGCGGAAAAGGCGAATCAAGACAGTGCAAACAATGCTGTTTCAGCCGCAGCAGCGCCAGCCGCGTCGCGTTTCCAGAATGAACTCGTAGCTACTTTACAAAGATCAAATTTGAGAAGACAAATCGAGGGGGTGAGTTTTCGGTATGGTTCAGGGGGTGCCAGACGCGTCGAGTTTTCACATAGATGTGAATTTTCAAGTGTTATTTTTGCGTCCATTTTATCTTGAGTCAGTAACTTTTGAGTTGGTAGGATTTTTTTAACAGCTTACATAAATTCGAATTATGTATTTTTTTGTTTCACTCGTCTCCCAATGACTTGAATGAACCTTTTCCTTCCATTCTGACGCAAATGTTACTGACGTATATTACAAAGACGAACCTCACTTTATGTTTTGCTTAAAAATTTTATTCTTTTAACAAAATCTACAAAAATGACACTGCTTGTCTAAACTCGGCGTGCCGAATATTCTCCTTATTTTATCATTTTCTTTGCATTCTTACTTTCTATTATTTTGCATACTTTTTATCTCTAATAGTTTTCAATCGTAGAATTTGTAAGAAAATATACAGAAATAATCATTCATGCTTGAAAAAATAAATTAAAAAAAAGGTTTGTAATTTTTTTGATGAGTGAGTAGTAGTAAACATGCCATATTGAGTAGAAGCAACAAGTTATCTTTGGCATTTTGAGATATCTCTCCCAGTGCACACAACAGTAAATGAATAAAAACTTATTTTTAAAATTAAAATTAAATATTTTCGACGTAGGCGAATAAACCTCTTTCCAAACCAATTCATAGTGCATCTCAAAAATTATCAAATTGGCAACGAGTGTCGATGCTGTATACCAAAGTGTCTATAGTGCCAAATTGTAAAAAACAATTTTAAATTGTTTTCGTTACATTTCTTGACAGCTTCTTTATTTTTAAACACATTTATACTCGTTGCAAATATCCTCGAAGTCGTATTATGTCACAAGTTTTTTTTACCTATATTAAAAACTTAGATCTCATCTAGATTGATTTGAACGAGAATTTTCCCTAATAAGATTGCATATTTTTAGCAGTATACTCAGGAGCCATATAAATTAGGCACATTAAATGATTATGAACAATTATTTAATTTTACAATAATTATTTTTTGAAGGAAAATGAAATCACAAGCGTCGTGGAGGATAACAACACAATGGCTCAAGAAAACGGCCAACAAATCCAAGTCACCGGGGGTACGCAAAACTACATTGAAAAACTGTCCAATGCTCTCAACAATAAAGTCACTATTCGAGTTAACCCTGAAGCAAACGCTCGATAAATCCTCGCATATTGAATATTATATAGAAGATAGGTAAAAAAAGGCAAAATAACCGAACTTCGACTTATACAGCAATATGCTACTAAATAAATATATCGCATGCGGTAATAATAAGAATTTTTTCGTTTGTTTGGGTAGTTTCTGGGTATCTGCATGTAAGAGTGCTTTTTCATGTTTTTGATACATGTGGGGAAAAAAACAAATCGTTAATGGTAAAAAAAATTATTCGTCAATAATGATGATGCGTGTGCGCAAACAAACGAAATATTTATACCTATACACACGTAACCGATATTGTAGATTTTTTCACGCAGACACGCCCAAAGTGTATAACGATAATGCAGCCCAGAAAGCATGAGACGTTTTCTGATATTAATGATTTAAATATTGGATTTCAGTAAACATTTTAAAAACATACTGATATAAGGTTTTTCAAGTTGAAGACATCTTTTTGTATGCATCATTCCATTTACTCAGGGTACATATAAACTTTTTCTCCACATATTAAGTTACATACAAAACATACAGTTGAAAACGATTCCTGCTAATTGGGCATAATTTATTAATAATAATAAATAGATTTATCAAATGCATATTATATAATAAATCAATTGTTGCAGTATTGATAATAAATATTTGAAAAGTACGATTAATATATAAATAGTGTAAACGTGTAATATATTCTGATGTAAGAAATACATGGATTTGTAGAAAAAAAAATAAAATGTAAGCCGACGATACAGTAAAAAGAACCGTAGTGTTAAAGAACTATTCTTACTGAGAAACGCTAACACGTATTTTATAAGCTTATTGCATAGTTTGGCAGCTATTGTCAGTTTCAAATGTATTTTAAAAAGTTATGCGCCAAAAAAGCATTTATTATTATCATTATATATATAATATACATATTAGCGTTTATGGATAATTGAATACATATATCGTTGATCGACAAAATAATTTTTTTTTACCGAAAACGTGCAAGTCACTATCTTAAAAGAAAGTGTACTTAAAAAAGGAAAAAATTTTCATTACTGAAAAATGTATGGCTCAATACAACGAAAGTAACTTTTTTATTGCAATTAAAACACAGTTCAGTCGGTGATTATGAGCTCACCTGTAGATTTTACAAGTTTGTCTTTATATAGTAACAGAATTATATCTTTTGAATTATTATTACCGACTAAGTCTCGCTTTTTTTCTTTAATTCGTTACGGTAAAACTATCCTCTAGCTATCTATGGCTGACTGGCTAAATGAGCCTCTTTCATAACAATAATCCAGAGTAATTTTCTATCGATATGATGATTCAATAGGTATGTCATAAAACTCAAGTCAGAACGCGTCACTATAATCGTAAGTAATGTGTGTAACGAATGAATAAAATGTTTAATTTAATACATTTTCGAATTAATTATATTTTCATGTAATCGTGAAAAACTGAGTTGTTAGAGAATATTTGAAAGATAATAAAATACTATGTATGTGAAAAATGAATGCTTGCTGTTAAGGAGTGAAAGTACGCAATTTTTACGTTTCGCATATAGACAAAAGCAAATGTTGTACATTTTTTTGCACATTTTTAAATATATACGGGGAGACAGGTATGCCAATGAACCAAAACAAGATGAGAAAAAAGCAGACTTTTTTATTAAGAACGTTTTATAAAGAATCTTTTTTATACCTTACTCAAGTAATGAAAAGATTCGCTTCGTGAATGTGTATGATATATTTGAAAATACTTTTTACGAATAACACCATGCGTCTTTTTTATAAATATATTCATTGTTTATGCATTATTTACACGAATGAATTTGACTTTTACATAATAACAATATTTATAATAAAGAAAGTCATTATTCATCGATATGATATCATAAATAAATTAAGTACGATGGTAGGAATCAGAATAAAGCATAGATGAAAAGTGTTTTTGAAATATTAGAGTATTGTAGATTTACGATCACTACGCCAATGTTTGAGAGATGACAAAAACAACAAGAAACTTTGCATGCCTAATCTTTAAAGACTTAAACAGTGTGAAAGTTAAGACTCGAAAATATATGATGGATCTAAACGTTGCAAAAAAGAAGGGAATAAAGTCATTGAATACAGAAATGCTAATTGGAAATTGAATTTTCTTTTGTTTCCTCCCGAATCACTATTAAATTTTAACACATTATTAGGTACTATATTTTGTACATATTATTCCTTATCTTTGAAGGATTACTCATTATATACTCCGCAGTAATGTTAACTGTGCGCGAATACCAAATGAAACTTTATTAAAACCTGCTTCCGGAAAAAATTTCAAACCTTACCAAAAAAGTAGATCCAAACAGAATTAAGTCACATCCAAACAAACTTTGAACACAAACTGAACATAATAATTCCACGGGAAATTATAAAGCAACGATTGAGACTATGATTAAAATCGTCGCAAAATATACAATTTTGCAATCGTCGCATAAAGTTGCACGTATTTTTTCAGCACACAAATCGCTGCTATATCAACTCCGAGTTAATCGTATATCATACTCCCCGTGAATCATATTCTTTTTGAAAAATCTCTGAAAGCCTCGAGATAGGTGACAATTACGACATAGTCATAATCCTAGCGGTCGCGTTATCATTAAAGCATAACATTTGCATCCAGAAAGAGAGTGAGAGGCCGCGACCGCACCGAGTTCATATTGACGAAACAAAAAAGACACGCGTCCAATTAAGCGATCAATTAGTATGGCATTACTGTACATGAACGTATACGTATAAAGTACATAATAATACCTGAACGAAAAAAAAACTTTCCTTTATATGCACATCAATAATCTGCACTGGCTAAAACGGCTAAAACGACGACGACGACGGAATACATTTTATACTCCAGCCTTATCTTTAGCGCACAGCCAAGTAAATTGATATAAAAAATGAGTGTGTACGCGAGCACAGGTGTTAAAATGTATAGTTGTAATAACGGCAGCGATAACGCGAAAAAGGTATTAACTTGATTGTCGCATCAGTTAGTCGCGCGTGGATCTTCGTCACGGACACACACACGCGCGATACTGTGTAAACCTTGTACACTTGGTCGCGTTGTACGTCGGGAAGTTTTGCGATATTTTATTTTTAAAAGACAGTTTTCCACGAAAAAAGTGCACCTCGGACTGGATGCATCACAAATGTGTCAGTGTTCCAGTGTACTTTGAATTTTATTTCAATTTCAACTGAAGAAAGGGATCTTTCAGCAAAGATTTTTGATAGAAGTTAATTTTACTGACAAATATCGTGTTTTCTCAAAAAGCTAGTCAGGTGAGCAGCTTGAGCACTCGTAACTGGTAATAAACATTTCGTAAGATACCTATACGTCATGTATAACACGTCGACGTCAGTCTGTCAATAAGTTTCTGGCTTTTTTCTTCTTCAACGCTTTATCGGTGAATTGCAAAAATATATATTTATATATACAGCGCGAGTTATTGTACTCATCCGCGCGCGTTAATCGAGTTAGAAAAAGTGCTCATTTTTACGGCCGCGCGCTGTTCTCGACAAAAAATAAAGAACGATTGCAGCGAGGCAAAATGTAATCTTGATTTAAAAGCGAAAAATAAAACATTACGAGCTTTAGCGGCGCAAATTGTTATCTTTTATATACAATAAGAGTGCGACACACACGTGCATAAAAATCTCGTTTTTTTATTGTGTTCACAATGGACGTGAGATGTTCATGTTATCACATGATGTGCGTGAACTAAGATTTCGCGTGTCTGTGTGCACAGTGTGTACGTATCAATTAAAAGTATCGATACGATAGAAAGATTTCAGATCAGTTGCTACCTATAATTTTTGTTTTTTCATCTTCGACAGACGATCAAAAAGATTTTATCTTTGCGACAATTTTTGTGTTTCTAAATCGGTTTAAGGGGACCTCCCTCCTCCAAATTAAAAAGAAAAAATGTTTTTTCAAAGATTTATTTGTAATGGAACAAAACGACATATATTAATGAAACTTTTTGTACATACTTTATTGACCTTATACTATATTAAAAAAATTTTCTATAATTTTTTGCCACCCAGTATTGTCTGCTACAATTGCTTTAAAAGAACACGAAAAAAAACTGCGGCGGGAACGATTAAGAAAAAACCATTAATTTCATCACCCTGAAATTTTAACACAATAATCAGCCCACGTTACTGCTCAGAATGAACTAGAATGGACATAATCGGCATAATATTTTGGAGATATAAACAATTTTCGAAAAAACGCCACCATTTCTTTAATTTTTTAACCAATAATTTTCATTCTAGTTCATTCTGAGCAGTAACATGGACAGATTATTTTGTTAAAATTTCAGGATGATAAAATAAATGGTTTTTTCTTAATCGTTCCCACTGTGGTTTTTTTGTGTTTTTTTTAAATAATTTTAGCAGGGGACACTGGGTGGCAAAAAATTATATAAAAATTTTTTTATGTAGTATAAAGTCAATAAAGTATGTACAAAAAGTTTCATTAAGATACGTCGTTTTATTATATTAAAAAAAATCTTTGAAAAAACATTTTTTTTTTCAATTTGGAGGAGGGAGGTCCCCTTAAATTGAATTGGACAAAATATTTTCGCTTTTTTACAGCTTTCAATCATGAAATAAAATTTATAGAATAAATAAATTTGATGATAGCTTCAATACTAGTGAAAAAAAATTAATCTTTATAGTAAATAATTTTAGCATATATATTAATAAATATTACTCCTAAATATTGGTGCAAATTAGCTTTCACTTTAATATTATAGAATTAATGATATTGAGATCTAATTTCTTTCCATGTTTAAAATATGAGATTTCGATAGCTGATTAATCTTACTTTATAGGTACATCGGCTTTTTATGGACGTCTTTTAGATCATTTAGGCGACAGACATTTGTTTAAGAACCACGGAGCATCAATATATATCATTACTATGGAACAATCTGAGAAACTAAATGGAACTTCGGAAAAAAAAACAGTTCTCTTTTCCATTAGCTCATACAACGTAAGTTTGCAAAATTGTACCTTCAACTTGATGCATTTCATGCAACATTTTTTTTACTATTTTGAATTCCAAAAGATATAATAAACAATGTTGTGGCATCATACGCCATTAGAAATAATCCTTTGAGCTAAATATTAAACAGACTAAAAAGTATAATTCTTTATGACTTTATCAAGAAACCTTGTGCTCTTTATCTTCGAAATAATTTGATAATTTAAGCAAATGCAGTTTATTTTACAGATACCGAGATATATCACATTGTTTTCATTTTATCTTATAAATCTGTACGTGTGAAATTAATTTCTGATAACCTTCAACAATAATTTCGTTATCCGGTATAATATATGTCGAACACATGCATATTTGTTCCCCTTTGAGTAACTGCTAAATTATTTGTATACTAAATTTTATAGGAACGCTACAGTAAACCAGTGATAAACAAATTATTAAAAGTAAATCCATTCCAAACGGCTACGGAACCTCCACCGCCGCTACGCGATCCTTCGCGAGGAATAAACGGCCGTAATCGTCCTCTGTCCCTCAGCGCAGTCGCGACTGCGGTGACGGCTACGCAAAATTTGTACGCCTCTTTGCCTCGGCCCGAGAGACCATTATCTTATCAAGCAGCATCTCCGCAGCAAAATGGAACGAATGATACCAATAAACCCGATCAACCTCCGAAACTTGTGGAAAGGTCTGCTTTCATTTTTAAAATAAATTTTATTCATTTCATCGAAGTTTTGTTAGACGTCAATTAAAAAATATTACCTGACAGCTAACTCAATATAAATAAGAATTGTAAAAATGCGTTGTTTTCAGATCGTTATCTTTGGAACCTGATCAATTAAAGCAAAGTGGTAAAGTTGCTTTGACCATTGCCGCTTACGAAGGTGAAACAAAAGCACCGACTCGACTCGACTTTTTGCCTTCGATACTTTCAAATACAGATTCCAAATCCAATGACAGCCCTGATTCCTCTTCGACTTACTCATCCCCTCCAGTTTCTGCAGTCGACGAAGAAGTTCGAGAGATCGGCTCAAGGTTACAAGATGAATTAGTCGCTACGCTTAGGAAATCAAATTTGAGGGAAATACATGATAGCCAAGAGCTTAATGATGATGTGGATTCTGATAACGCATTGAAAGATGATGAGATGCCACCGGTACCTCCGACCCCCGAACCATCTCCGGTAGATAATGTTATATCAAATTCTCTTTCGCCAACTGAAGAAGAAATAAACGTTATTGAATCTCTAGATTCAATTATTGAAAAAGAAACAAAAGAGTTTGAAGTTTCATCAATCTTAAGTGAAATTGATCAAATTGTTGAAATAAAAGAAGTTCAAGGAGAAGAAGTTAAAGAAGTGAATGAACCTGCAAAAACGTTTGAAAAAAAATCAAACGACAACGAATCGGAAAATGTCAAAGAAACTGAACATGAAAATTCTATCGTTAATGAATCTGATATTACAATTGAATCTACAATAGAGCCATTTGTTGAAATTCATCAAACAGAGACAACAGAAATCAATCAAGTTATTCAACAAAGTAATGAAGTGTCGAACAATGCTAATGACATTGTTAGCGATAAAATAGAAACTTACACGAATGAAAATACACACGATGATATTGAAAAAACGACCCAAGCTATTATAGAACCCATTCCAAAAGATAAAGTTAACACAATCATCGAAGAAGAATTATTGGCTCAAAATACTGAAAATTTTACTGAAACCTTGACTGTTGAAGTTAAAATTACAGAAGAAAATTTATCGTCGGAAGAAAAAAAATCTGATATCGTTGAAAAAATTGTAGAAAACACGAGCGCTATTGATCAATCAATTCTTCAAGAAAAAGACATGAAAACTATAATCACAGAAAATAATGATTCACATCAACAAAATGTGAATAATGGGCATATAAAAAAACCTGTTGCATATGGAATTAGCGCATCTCATGAAAATGTAGAAAATCTGGGCGTAATGGATTAAAAATAACAACATAAATTTAAATAAAAAAATATTATTACGATAAATTGTTACCAAAAAAATTAAAAATAACGAAAAATGTCAGTTCTCCGTGTATTTCAAATCCATATGTAGATAACTATTCCTGTATGTACAATTTATGAATTCTCAATTAAAGAAATAATGAGATTAAACTTTAAAAAAATTTATTTTTCAAGTATTATCATTTTATTTATAGGGATTTTTAACAGTCGTCACTATTGGTCAATTTACGATTTGTCTGGAGTTAATATATGCAAGGTGTTGCGGGTTAAGTAAATGAGAGACCTTGTTTGTTTTGCCTCCAGGCAAATCTGTAAAGTGACCAATAGTGACGACTGTGAAAAAGCCCTATAGCATAAATGTGCCAATTACCGGCTACCCTAAGATGTTATTTAAATAATTAAATTATATACAATATATATACAATTTTGACGCAAGTATTTTTTAATTGTTATAAATATTACACTTTCAGAAAAAAATTATAGCTTCATATGCTCAAAATATAATTCTGACCTTATAGGAAAGTTGTCTATTTAATAAAATTGTCTATCCAATTTTGTACCACCTGCAATAGTCCTTAATAATTTTTATTCAACTGTTTTTTATTCAATTTGAAAATCGATAATAGTTTAACCGAGTTCTAAGTTCAGAGTCATTGATGGCTCAATGGGGTGGTCAAAAAGTGAAAGAATTTTTGGCTTTAATTATTTTTTTCGAACTGTCGCCCATTCGCCCTACCAAATGATAAATTACGGCATTCTAATTCTTTCTAAACTGTTGTTCAACAAAGTCATACTTGTAAGCTTGATTTATCACGATGTTTAAGGTACTTTTTTCACCTAAAACTGTTAAATTTGTTATTTTTCAAAAAGTTTCAACAAGAATTGTAAATTAAAAAACAAGGCGAAGATATTAATTTATGAAAAATTAATGAAATCCAACTAAATAAGTGCCTGGACTTACAATACTTTTTTTAAGTATGTAATAAAATTATTTTACAAATAAAGTTTGAATGAGTATAATTTGAATGTTTTTGTCAATTGTTATAAAAATATTGAAAGATTAAATTTTAGCTGTAAGAGATGAAATTTCACTATTATTAAATTACTCAAGTCAAGCAAAATTAAATAATCAAAATTGAAATCTAAATGGATAAAGATGTTAATTATATTTCAAATTTAAAGAAAAACATAGTTTACTTTTGAAGGTACAGTTAAAAATAAAAACAAATTATGAAAATTAGTAGATAAAATCAACATGTATTTTATTAATTTCATTCATAACTAATTATGCATCATTACATGAGCTTTTTACAGCTAGTGATGGACCGGTTGGATACATCCGTGTCATAATTTGATTTAAGCATTTTTGTGCTTCTTCTTTTAACTCAAGCCGATAGTTATTTAAACAAATCGATTTAAAAATAGGTAACATTTCTTGAATTAAACTACCTCTTGATGGATGATCAATATTTTCTATAGAACATAGTAACTGCAGAAGAATTTTATCAAATTCTTCATCCTTTATGTTTAATTGAAACTTTTTAGAGGAAAAAACAAGTACTTGTTTTGTTATGTTCTGAAATATTGTTTGATTATTAATTTTTTTATTAAAAGAATTGAATTTAAAAAATTTAAACTTACTTCCAAGGTAATTGGCTTTAGTATACAATTCACATTCAATATGATTGAATGCACAGCTTGAAGAACTTTAGTAGCAAGTGGTATATAGGATTTATCAAAACTAATGTCTTTTTCCATTAACTCTGGACATTTTTCATCATTATGCTTCTTTAGTCTTGTCATATCTTCCAAATCATTAAATATATGCTTTTCAATATGCTCAGCTGCAACCTCAAAATGTGATAACATTCCTGTGTATTTAATCCAAATTGACAGAGTATCGTATGCTGCTCCTCTCAATCTTCGACTAGATTTATTAGTACATTTTGAAGAGCAGTTTAATGTATGCAAAATCAAATCATGTATTACTGACGAGTGGCACAATAATTTTTTATGAAATCTGTAAATCAAATTTATTTTGAAAGAATTTTTATAATTAATTAATGTTATAATTCTAGTACTAGTACAACTATACCTTATGATCAAAGATGATAGAACATTAAGCAGACTACAGCGAATGTTTACTAAATCAATTAAATTATTATCATCTGTAGTAACCTTCAAACCTTTTTCCAAGGTTGATAATATAGACTGTGGCTCTGTTCCAGGTCTTACTGATGGATTTTTTGGTGCTCTAAAAATTAGTTAATTTAATTAATAAGATATTTTTATAGAAAATTAATGATGTTAAAAGTTATACATACCTTAACAGTTCTGATAAAAATAAACATAAATTAATAATTCTAGTTTCTAGACCTGAATAATATGTATTTAAATTATGCATTGATAATTCTGGTAAATTCAATAAGTTCATATTTGAATTTTCCTCATATTTGGCATGAAATTCAAATGTATATTTTATCATTCCTTTATCGAGCTTATTAAATGCATCAAATAAAAGCCTACATAAATGCACTTGATGGGAAATATGAAACTGATGTGGATTTTGACCACCTGGATTACTCAACTGATATGTTGAAGAGTTAGATGAATTTTTAGAAGAGCGTTCAGAAGCTCTAACTAAGAGTGCATAAGTTTTGGCAGCTGAATTGGTAAATAATTCATCTTGATTATCAATGCATTTGCTAAAAAACTCACTATATATAGACTGAATAAAATTAATTAGTAAATTAATAAAATAGAATAAGATTTTATTTATAACATAATCTCATACCTTAAATTTCAATGATGCTTCTGGATAATAGAATATTAAAACTTGTAATAAATTTAATGCTTCTACACTTTCCTCTTTTTGTATCATTGGACAAATCAAACCTATCCAATGTTTAACGAAATCCATAGATATCTTTTTGTCAAGTTCAGGTATCTTTTTGCATCTCTGAATTAATACTAAGAGCGTTTTACTGAGTATGAATAAATCTTCTGGATTATACTGATTTTTCAATAGAGCTGTAAATTTAGCCATCCAATGAGGAAAATTTTTAATCAAACTTTCTTCTGTAATGATAAATCCAATTTGTTTGAGTAGTCTCAAACCATCAGGACGATTATTTTGACTATCTAAATTTGAATTAATAGTTTTGATAAGTTCTTCAGCCGATTTTCCAGACATATTGAGAAAAATATTTGTTAAATTATATTTAGACGTGCAGATTCGCGACACTGATGACATGAAATCAACCAGCAGGGCTCCCACGTGTTGATGTATGTACTATGTATGTACACACGTGCAGTTAATCGTAGAGTGACCACTAGTGACGACTGACGTCTGTGAAAAAGACTTATTGCGAGCGGCAGATTTAAAATTATTTTGTGATCTCTTATCTTCGAACATAACTTTTAGAAGAGGCATTTTTTTTATAAATTATTGTTAGTACTACATTTTTTTTCTAAGTTAATGACAATTTACATGCATCAACATTGTTATATAAAAGTGTTATACATGTAATCCTCATAATGCTGTCATCGATGCAAAACCATATACTTATTATATTTATTTTAACTGTCTTCTTCCATCATGCTTAAAATGTGATATAACATTACATAATTAATGTAAACGTCAAAAGAACAGCATGGTATTTCATCCATGAAAGCTCTGTAAAAAGAAGCGAATATTGGTGTATCTTACTTTTTTTCTATAGTACTCGAGCATCGTTGCAGTATGGGGAAAAATGTATACCTGCACTTATAAATAATCAAATCCTTTTTTTATTCTACGATTTAATACTTCACCCCGATTACGTACTAGGCTATACGATAAAATAATCGATCCAGTTTTCGACCACCTGTATTAAACCTTTATAATTAATTATTTCTATTTGGAAATTCAAATTATATTTTTATGAACGAAATAGGTTCGTTGCAAAATACGTATGTTAATTTTTAATGCTTTCGCTTCTTAAAAATAAATTTCGAGTTCTAAGTACGTGTCATCATTGATAATAGTTCAACAGCTGGTGTTCGGCAACTAGATGATTCGCATTTTTAACAATTTTTTTTCGGTCAAGTGATTTTACTGATTCGGAAGTTTAACATTTTTGCAATCGGGAAGTATTTTTAAAAAATTCTTTTAACGTAATTTCTATAAATGAGCAATTATAGTAACAATTTTTCTCTATACCTCCCTATATTACGCTCAATCGGTGCAGTAGAATTTTACATGGTCGAAAATTGACACCGTGTTTAATCGTCCGTCATCCGTACGTAAACTGCGTGGTCTTTTCTTGTATCTTTGTCGTGTATGAAGGTAAGAACTGATACAAAATCTCTAATTGTTTAAAAAATCGTTAGCATTGTTTATACAATTTTTCTCTTTCAAACTGAATGAGAACACTAGTTATTGCGTTATGCTATTATTTATTGTTATAGTGCTTCTATAAAATAACTATTACTCTTCAAAAATCAAGGTTAGGAGTCATTATTAACATGTAGTAATTTAAATGTTGTTTTATTTTGTGTTATAGTTGATCAAATCAAAAATAAAAAATGTCCATCCGACCGGTGTATCGACCGGCAATCGTCAAAAAAAGGACCAAAAAGTTTATAAGACATCAATCAGACAGATATGATAAGTTGAAAGTATGTTGATATTTATTACCTATTTTAACCTCATATTTATAACTTACACAATACACTATTTCAGGCGAGATCTAGGGCCAAAATCTCACCTGAGAATCTGAATAAAATGAAAAATACAAACATTTTTTATTGAATTTAAAATCTGTCGAATTTTTAAATATGGCTAATGAATATTTAAACTTAATTATTATTTTTTGGTATTTATATTTTTCAATCGATTTTATTAAATTAAAAAATTTATTCAAAGCATAAGATTATTTGTACAATATACTTGTTCAAATTTTATTTTTATTTTAGATTTTTATTAATTTTTATTTTTATGTTAATTTTAATTAATTTTATTTTTATGTTATCTATTTTTATTTTTTCCATGTTTATTTTTATGTATTTTTACATAGGTATTTGTATATTAGATTGTAAATGCTAATGAAATTAGATACTGCAAAACACGCATAACGTTATTTTTTAATAATATATTTGAATGTACTTAGTCAAGTCAAATCTTGAAAACAGTCAAATACATATAAGAGGATAGACCTTTGGGGCTCAGCATTTGACCCTTTCAAGCTGGCTGTCACCAAATTTCAAGGGTTCACATTAGTCAATTTGGTTTCATAAAGTTTTATTTAGTTTGTTGGATCTGTAGCCACAGTCTTAATCTCAAACTAAACATCAAATCAACTTCTACTAATACAATAAAGTACAATTGGTTTATTAAATGTGATGAAAAGTTGATTATAAATTTTCTGCAATTGTGTGTACAATTAGCTTATGTTGATTTGATGCTTAATTTGAGGTTGCAACTGTAATGCATTGTCCAACAAACAAACTAAAACCTCACTCAACTAAATTGATTGATGCAAACCCTTGGAATCTGGTGACAGTCAGCTTGAAAGTGTCAAATGCTTAGCGCCAAAGGTCTACAGTCTTATAACAATTTAACTGTTTTTAAGATCTGACTCAACAATGTACTTTCAAATGTGTTAGCAAAAAATAATATCATGCCTGCTTTTTAGGATCTAACATACAAGTAAGAATTTATATAAAGATAAACATAAAAATAAAAAATAATAAAAATCTAAAAAAAGTAAAATTCGAACAAGCATATTGTACAATTAATCCTATGCTAAGAATACATGTTTTTATTTAATAAAATTCATTGAAAAATATAAATACCAAAAAATAATTATTATTTTGAAATATTCATTAAGGAGACATTGATAAATGAGGTCATGCAAAAAAAAGTTTGTGTGGATTTGTGGCGACCCCTCCTTATCAGAGGCTGTCATAATTAAAGAATCCGCCCCCCCCCCCCCAAATGACGTCATATTTCAAAAATTTACCCCCATATGTTGACTAAAAATAAAAAATATGTGAAACATTTGCAAAATAAAAAGTAAGCATATTTAAAGTAAGCTCATCTTACTGGGTCAGTAAGATGCTACTTGGGTACCCTGAATAATATTAAAAATTAAATCATAATTCGGACATAAAATTACAATTTGCGAAGATTATTTAAACTGTTGTTCATTCTTTAAAATCCAAAAAATTTAATTCGCACCTCTAAATAGTAATGCTTGCATAAAACTTGTACAGACGAAGCGCTAGGAACTCAGTTGAAGGCGCTAATTACTTTTTTTCGAAAGGAGTAATCCGAATGATTTATTATTTTTCCTAATTGGTATTTTTTTGAAAAAAAGAAACCTGCGTTAGTAACACTATGAAAAAGTGTGATGGTTACAGATTACTTTTTCGAATTCTAGCGCTTTATCGGAACGAGTTTGATGAGAACATTTCTTGCCTAGAACTTTTTAAGACGTAAATACTCTTTGGAGTTTAAGTATGAGTAGTTTTAAATTGTTCTGCGCAAAATATAATCTTAAGCTAAGTTTTAACTTTTCTTATTTTTATCATACGGAGCGCCGAAGTAGCATCTTGTATAATCAATAGCCGAAATAGCATCTTGTTGAACGTAGCGCTGAATAATCATTGTGCCGAATGAAAATTAAACTGGCGCGATGCTGCTCTGTACTGTGAACTTATTTTATTTCATCGACTTATTTTAGCAGATTTAGCATTTCCTTTTAAACAAAGCATGCCCGTTGACAATACATGGACGAGACAACTCGTGTAATGGTTCTATATTACATATCGACGGAGGAACTACGCCGTTGATGAAGAAGAAATAAGCGCTATGTCTCATTAGAGATTTCCGAAAAATCCAAATATTACTTATGTAATTATTCTAGTAATCAAAAATAAATATTCATACTTCACAGACCTCTATCCTTTGCTATCACAAAATGTCATGACTGACACCCCCCCCCCCCTCCCTTGAGGTAATAACATCATTTATGGATGTCCCCTTAGCCATTTCTAAAAATTCAACAGATTTTAAATTCACCAAAAAAATTGTTCATTTTGTTCAGATTTTCAAGTGAGATTTTGGCCCTAGATCTCACCTAAAATCTCACCAAAGAACTCACCTGAGAAATTCAGTAGGGAATCTACTAAATAAATTAGTTATGCTCAAATACTTAATCATTCACAGAGGAACTGGAGAAAACCCAAGGGTATTGACAATCGTGTGAGAAGGCGATTCAAGGGTCAATATCTTATGCCAAACATTGGTTATGGAAGCAACAAAAAAACTAAGCACATGCTACCCACTGGATTCAGAAAAGTCCTTGTACACAATGTTAAGGTATGCTTAACTTTGCTTATCTGATAATTTTTATCAATTGATTAATAACAATCTATTGTGATGATTTTATTAATGATTTGGCAGAATTTCCTTGACAATATTCACTATTATCAAAAGTGAATAAAAAGTTAAACTTTCAGTCATTGATATCAAATTGAATGTCTTGAAAAATACATTTAAAAATGACAATATAAAATTATTTGTATTACATAATTTGTAGTACAATTATTAATATGTATCAATTATAATTAATATAATTTTTTTCTGAAACTTAATTACTTTTTCAGGAACTTGAAGTACTTATGATGCAAAATCGTAAGTTCTGCGCAGAAATTGCTCACGCTGTAAGCAGCAAGAAACGCAAATTAATTGTTGAACGTGCTCAACAATTGTCTATCCGTGTAACCAATGCCAATGCTCGTCTTCGCTCTGAAGAAAACGAATAAGCTAGATTTTTTTAAAAATAAATATAATATCAAAAAAAGACATATTATGAGTTTATCACACTTCTTCATTATTTTTAGGTAAAAAAACCCAATCACTAGTACTTTACTACACATTTGTGTAAATGCAAATGAAATATTTATAGGAATATTTATAGGAAATGTTCAGCATAATTTGATCCAAAAAGATAAACTTTTTTTATTGAACACAAAGTGGTGCATAAGTTTCATAGTAACTAAGCACAATATATGATTTTTTGTATATCAAAATCTACAAATTTTTAAAAAAATTCATTGAATGTAAAACACGATAAAAAGAAAGTGTCAAAGAATAGAATATCTTCCATAAATCTGCCCACTACGTGTTCGTCGTAAGAACCAATCTCGATCGGACAACTTAGAGCGATAGTGATGGGACCTGTGGTGATATTTGATATAATTAAGTGGCGTTCTTCTGCTGAATGTATTGCACTTTTTTGGACATTCACGCGTAGAACCACGCAGCAAAGAGGCGCCCATTGAGTTCGTCGAACTTATTGATTCTAGTCAACAATATTTGTATGGATGTTATTTAAAAAAAAATATAAGAAAATGACAAGACATACCTATGAAATCAGGAAAATTCAAAAAATTTAGGTAATCATTGGTTGATTCGCAGTTCATACAAGGAGTTACAACAGAATTTCCTGCATGTTGTCGTATTGACTTACGATTAAAATCGTTGGCGATTTTTCTACAAAGATCGTTTATAGCTCAAACATTATAGTAAGAATTGGATTAGTGATAAAATTACAAACGAAAACGTACGACTGGTCATTTAAAGTTTCTAGTCCGGACGATGGTATATTTTTGAAAATAGGTTTGGTTTGTTTGTCTTCTCTATCAATATTACCGGTGTTGTTTTTTGCGATGCTCTCACCGTCTTCATCATCGTCATCGTCGCTCTCTTTGTAACATTTCATTGTGATAAATACAATAGTTACGAGTATGGCACATAAGACTAGTAAACTGAAAAAATCGACAACCGTCTGCCTCGGCAAGGTGCTCCAATTGTGTCGATTTTTCGCGTCATCGTAGTCCGACGACTTTGACGGATATGTCCATAGAAACTCGGAGATGAACTAGATAGATTTTGTGCATCGAACAGATACAAATTTGATTGAAGTAAAGAAATACATTTTTAATAAGTACCTGAAATAATTTGCGGAAAAAGGATCTACTTGGGGAATAATGATGCTCAGCTTCGTTTCTCATGGTAAAAATGACAAGTGTCTGCCGACATTATAATCGCATACGTACATAGTGATTATAAATGCCAATGTATGGTTTTTTCTCGTCACATACTGATATAAACACATTCATTATCATACACTTTAATTTGTAAAAATATTAATTAGTGTGGAGAGCGGACATCTTATTTTAACCCTACTGGATATCTGAAAATGTACATGCGATCGTTATATTCGACAAAAATTATTGATGTAGGCGATTTTCGAGCTGCGAGTCAACTAAGACAGGACCTATCAAAGCGTTCTATTGTTTTTAGACATAAATAGCTTTGATGTGCTTATCATTGAAAATTTAATTGACAAACAAATCAATTTTATAATAAATAGTGTTTCGTTTAAAGAATGCCTAATTGTTAATGAATATTAAAAACCAAATCTAGTATGGAAATGTACTGTAATTCATGCAGATAAGATGTGTCACTAAATTATTTGCGATGGATTATTTTTCAATTCGTATAAATATATCTATTCTCGAGCTAATTTTTATTAAAATTAAATATTTCATACATTTTTACTATGATCAATGTGTCGCTTATCCGCCGACGACCGGTGAACTAAGACATGTTAATTTAACCTAGTTATTTGGTTTCGGTCTAAATATAATGTATCTTGTGTCGGTTCAGTAATTCTTGTTCAAGCAGACTATTTTGTCTTAAATTGAATTTCTAATGAGAATCTATGATACAAAAAAATCATCATTAAAATTTTCTACTTTCGGTTTTCTGATATTTATGACATTACCCAAGTCCTTATTTTATAAAAGATTTTTATAATGACTAAAGGTGAGGTTATTTTGTATCAAGTATATTTTTTAATATATTTTTACATTTAAAGTTTTTCATTGCAGGTAATTCAATTTAGATTATTTATTAATAGGTAAAAGAGACAATTCAAAAAATGTTCAGTAAAATCATTACACATTCGTTTAGATTTTTAAATCGTGAAAGTTTAGAATTTAGATTGGTCTCAAAATTTAATACAAGGTACATTAGTTGTTCTGCAATTCAATTCAGTCATAAACAAAAGGAAAAGGATTACGAAGATGACGTGAAAAATCAGATAGAAAATGAAATTACTAATACAAAAGAAATAAAGGAGCCAGTTGTAAATGATGATACAAGTAAGGAAATTCAAAAGCATAAAAATCAACAGCTTAGAATTATTGATCGGCCTCGATTTGTTGGTAAAAAAATTATAAAACCTGAAGAGAAAGATAAACAAAAAGAAGATGATTCAGAATGGTATCAATATGATGAAGAGCATGAAAAAGAACCAGAAGAAAAAAGTGATGAAGAAAAGGATAAGCAAATGAGTAAATATACTCAAGATATTATAACAAATTCCTTAGTGAAAGCTAAAAATAAAAATAAAGAAGCTTTTCTTGAATGCATAAGAATGTATGAAAGATCAAGTGGTAAAAAAAGAGAAAGAGTAGCTTTTGTCTATGGAGCAATGAAGTATATGAAAGAATTTGGTGTGCATAAAGATTTAAGTGTCTATAAAAAACTAATTGAAGTTTTTCCTAAAGAGACAATGGTACCAACAAATTATTTTCAAACTTTATTTATGCATTATCCAAGAGAACAGTATTGTTGTATCAGTTTATTAGAACAAATGGAAGATAATGGAGTTATCCCTGATCCTGAAACAGAAACTATTTTATTAAATATCTTTGGTCAAAACGGAATACCTTTGGAAAAATTTTGGAAAATGATGTATTGGATGCCGAAATTTAAAAATCTTAATCCGTGGCCCGTACCTAAACCCTTGCCAAATGATCCTTTAGAATTAGCTAAACTTGCCATGATAAAAATTTCTTCTGTTGATGTTGAGAGTAGTATTTCAGTATATCAAACGGAAGACATAGAAGATTCTATTGATAAGACTTGGGTTGTATCAGCTATGGCACCTAAACAAAAAGAATTACTTCTTAAACATAATAAAAATACTCCAATTTATGTTGAAGGACCTTTTAAAATATATGTTGCAACTGAATCTGTTGACTATTTTATACTGAGAGCCGAACCTTTAAAAAATAGAAAATTTCCTGAAATGAACACTGATGGTAAGTAGTTTACAAATCAAAAGTTCAATTTATCTAGCTAGAAGTAAAATTTAACTCATTGATTTTTTGTAGATGTAGATAAAATATCAAATCCATACTTAGATACTCATACAACAGAAGTTATACTACCACCATCTGTTCATGAACAATTCGATGGAACTTTCTTTGCTGTTTGTGCTACTGGAATGTCAACAAAAGATTCCCTTCTGTCATGGATTAGATGTCTTCAAAAAGATAACCCAATATTGGGTGACATTCCAATTATCTTTACATTAAGAAATGTAGTATCGGAAAAGAAAAATCTTATTGATGGGGGTATAAAGTCAGAGGAATCAAGAAAGCTTGCTAGTGGTCATGAAAATGTAAATGAAAGTGTCACTGATAAAGAATGTTAGTATACCTAAATGTACCATAAATGTGTATATGTATATAAATATGTACGCATGTGCGTAAAATTATTTGACCGATTGAAGAAAAGTTGTTAAGTTAATCTCTTGTTATGCAGTTACTGCATTTTAATTGTTATCGATTGTAAAAATAAATACATCATAAAAAATAAATTTACATTTACTTTAATATTTTAAATTAAGTTACTATGAGGCAAAATTTAATTATGATCTTAGCACTATTTGAAATTACATCATTTTTTATTATTGTATCAATTGAATCTCGATTTTTAACTATCGATCATGCAAAGAAAAATTATATCAAGAAAAGGGCATATAATATTGTTTTTGAAAGCTATTAAACGTCAAGAGTGTACTTGCACTCTATCTCTTTTTTACCTACCATTGGTTGGAATTGCTCGATAAAATTATAGGAGCTTATTTCCAAATTAAAAAGAATAGGCTTAACAAGCGGTTGCAATCAAGGTTTAGTTCTCTGAGATTAATAATCATTCAAGTTCATATATATAAACTTTGATCATCACTTTATTGCTATTGTTATACAACAAATATAGCTATTTAAACGGTTTTAAATTTATATGTTACAATAAAATATTTCTTTCGTCAATAAAGTGATAAATAAATTTACAGACTTTCTTAAAAGATTTTTATACTTTATCTGTACTTTACAATTTTCACTTTTCTCATTGTTCTTTTCTTTCTATTTTTTACATTTTTCACATTGAATTAGAGACTTATAAAGATTGTTCTTTTGTAAACACCCATTAGTGAAAAAGTATACATCTTTACGTCATTTTTAAAATTTTATTATTATTTTTAATATAATTTTTATCACAAATCAATTTATTACGCATTATATGTGTTAATTTCGCATGCTTGCAAGTAAGATACTTTATCGCATAAGAACAAACTTAAAATGAAGTTATTCATCATTTCTCGATGTCTATAAATTATCTAACATTTGTGTCAATTATCTTTAAAGAATTGAAATATTCACGGAATCGTTGAATATTATGTTACAAGTCTGATTATTCATAAAAAATAAATAACTGGAAGACCAGAAACTAAATGGTGTTTTAATCAAAACATTGTATATAAAAATATTTTTACAAGTTAAAATAGAATAATCTAAGCTAGCACAATTGTTAAAAATAATCTAAATTATCAATTTCAAGTTAAACACAACCATTTTTAAAATTATAAATATTTAATGCATCCATGTGACTATTTAAATATGAATCTACATATTTATGCATATACTCTCACAAGTAGTATATCATGTTACACATATTGCGATTGCTGTAAATTTATACAGTATTTTCATTCAAGTTATGTGCAAGTTAGTTATAACTTTCAAAAACTTATTGTATATAAAAAAACCCCATTCCTGGAAGAAAACCAAGTGTCCAGAGAAGACATAGAAAAAAACATAAGCAAGTTATACAAATAAATGCAGTTATCCCAAGTTAAATGCAAATTATAAATGTTATGATAGTGAAGTTGGCACTTTTTATAATTCCAGTAAAGGGCAGATAGAAAGTTTACTAAAGTGCACTAATAGTACACAACCGTATACTCCAACAAGCAACATCAATAGAAAATGTTGGAGTTTCACTTTTCTAATACTTCAGCAGGTTCTTCTTTTTTAGTGTGTAACACTTATTTGGATACTTTGGATGATTCTTCCTTAGAAATTGTCATTTTCTCATTGATATACTAATCAAAATCTTTGGAAATCTTGAGTCTATTACTTTTTATTACAGATTCTAGTAATGGCTTTTAAAGTAGCATTTTTGAATCTGATGGATTATCCATATAACTGTGTGCTGATTCTCCAACAGATGCAAGATCTGCTTCTAGCAAGGCAATTTGAAGTTCTCTTCTAGCCTTTTGGACTACATATACCATTAAAGAAGCTGCTATCAGTATCTGAAAATATGAACGAATGTAAATAACTTTTAAAAAATAAAAATCAATTAAATTAAGTAATTGGAATTACCTGGAAGCAAAAGACAATATAACCAGTAGCTGCTGTAGATCTGTCTTCTAAAACATCTTGCATTGATCTTAAACTGCTTCCCAGATAAACATTAATTAATTGAGCTGGTAACAAACCTATCGCACTGGCTAGATGATATTTTAAACCACCTATATGGCTCACCTATAAAAAAAAAAAGAATTATAATCAAATATAAATGAGAATAATACAAGAAAATATCAACACTTACAGCAAAAATAGTATTTTGTAATCCAAATGGTATAGGAGTGAGCCTTGTAAAAAGTACAACTTTAAATGCTTGCTGTCCTGAAATCACTCTGAGTATAGCTCTGGCTGTGTCACTTTGTAATAGTGCTCCAATCGGTAAATTAGATGATAGGCTAGTTAGAACAAAATGAGCTATGGCAATTCCTAAGTTAGCAGACAATAAAACCATCATAATACCCTGCACTATTCCAAATAAATAACCACTAGCAATAATAAGAAATAAGTAGCCTATTATTACAGGAAACGAAACAAGTGTGAACAATGCAATCATGATGATTGTTACAATCCATGTATTTTGATGTTCAATCCAGTAAAGTAAAATTTTGATATAATCGCGACAGATGAATACAATAGCTCCTAGTAGAGCTAGAGTAGCCATGATTACTATAACGTAGCATATTGAATTGGAGTTGATACAGCTTGGCTTGATAATAGATGAACTCTTGGAAGAACGTATCCCTGTCTCGCCACTTTCTATGCTGATTATATCCATTGTAATATTCCCTGACCTTATAAGTACAGATAAATTATCAGTAATAAAAAGCATATTGCAAAAAAAGAATATTATCAGCTGATATAGCATGTCAAGCAAGAAAAGTAATTAATAATGACTTACAGTAAAAAGTGGTTGGAATTTTTGCAGAATCATGGACTAGCATGAAGCAGAATCCAAAGTAAAACTAATATCCATAAAAATGTTAGGTAGTATGAAACAACTCTTGTTATCAACGATAAGCCTGTTAAACGATGACACCATGACCGTCATCGTTATATTCATTAGTAAAAATCTCGATGATCTCTTCTTGTCATTAATAAAGTATAGGATCATATGAAAGTTGCAGTCGATAACGTAGTTACATATACATTTCTGGTCGAAATAATAAATCAAATACTACATAGTTTTAAAAAAAATCACATTGTAATATTTGTACTCATGATATAGTCGAAAATCTGTAGGTAAATATCAAAATGTACAGGTGCTTGTCTCATGTGCGCCACCTGTACTTAATGTAAGAATTGACAAGTAAAGTGTAAACCTTCATAGTTAGAGTTATTATTATTATTATTTTGCATCGCTTCAAGTTTACTTCAAAGTTACGTCTCAACTTTTAAGCCTTTTTCACAAAACTGAAATAAGGAACAGAAAATTATCGAAGCAGTTAAGAGTTGGGAACGAGCAGAACGTGGACGGAAGTTGTTTTTAAATTTGCAATAAGGTAAAAAGTCAAAATTGATAATAGTAATTCTTAAAAACTTTAAGTAATTCAAAAAATTATAAATTAAGAGTAAACGAATAAATTGATTTGAGGTTTATACTTCAAGTGCTAAAAGTTTTGCTATAGGTAAATCAAATTTTTTGAAATACAGAAAAAGGATATCTTGGCACGTATCATCCCTAATTTTTTTATGATTCAGGCTTCGGGCTATATAAAAGTTTAAAAACTGACATAGGAAATGTAATTAAATATTTCTTGGCTTGAATTAAGTTAAAAATTTTTTGGTTATTTTATCTTCAACATTTAAATTATATATATCCCGAGTCTCTTTGAACCAGTCGTTTACCTCAGAAAACCCTGTATCTTTTGTCTTAATGACACTGCAGAAATTGATAAAATCATAAGATCTTCGCGGAAAAGAATTACGGTCATGCCCCAACGGAAATTTTTCTCATGATAAAGTTTTATAAAGTCTTAAAAAGTCTTTATAAGTCTTATAAATGTACGACATTCGTGTCTTAAAAACTTGCGATTAAGCATATTCTAAGCAAAATTTAATGAACTTTCCGAATCCGGTGTCAGATTTTCGATATCACAAATAGGTCAAAAGTTATGAATGGTTTTATAAAAAAAAAGTAATTTCGAAAAAAAAAATTTTTCTTCTTTTCGAATTTTCACATGAAAATCTTTTAAATCCTGGCGTCTTCGGTACAACTAAAGCGTCCATGGGTACTTCTCTTAAAATTATCAAATAACTCATTCATCAGTAAAATTTTTTTCTCAAAGTCATCGTTTTTGAGTTAAAAATTCCAAAAATTTCTTTATATATTTCTGTGTTACAGTCGCCATTCAAGTCATATTTCACTACTCGAAACAATCATAACTCTAAGAGAAGGACCCATGGACGCCCATGGACATGGAGAAGAAAAAATTTTTTTTCGAAATCACTTTTTTTTATAAAACCATCCATAACTTTCATTCAATTTAAATTTAAGGAAAGTCCATTAAATTTTGCGTAGAATATGCTTACTCGCAAGTTCTTCAGACACCATTTTCAGCAAAAGTACAACGGTTCAAAAAAGTATCGAAAATGTGTCCGTCCCGGACTTAATGGGTTAATATTTGAGAAAAAAATTAAAAATTTTCGATATTTTAGTGATATTAAATTCTGAAAAATAGGTTTCTAATAATTATAATGGATAAACGGAGATTCAAAATGGATTAGCTTATTTCGATTAAATTCATGTCTTTGATATATATAAGTGCACTGAGAAAAATACGTTTAAAAAATTCACTACATTCATTATAATCATGGGATATAGTAGTCAAAAAATTTTTATAGTCAAGTTACAGCAAATTTTAATATTTATTTTCTCGGTGTAACAGATCAATACATGCAAAATTACAAAATTGTAGCATTACCCGACGACGACTCAGCAAATTTTTACAGCTATGATATCATACGGCTAGACGTTGGGAGATAATAAAAATTATTCGAGTAAAATCGTTACTCGACACAAAAAGAAAAAACTGATAAAGCTAAGATTGATTCGATTTCTATGTTCGTTAGAAAAGTAATAAAACAAATACTGCTCATAATAATAAAACTTTAATTTTCAGTATTTCGAGGAGGGTCGTCTGAATTTTCCGGAGACATTTGATCGAGGTCTTGCGTAATAGTTTCATTATTTTGCAAAGTGGGAAAATCATTTTTCAAAATAGATTTCCTTGCTACAGTTTTATCCATTGGTTTTTCTGGATTCCTCTCATCTTCGAGGCAAATATTCAGTGCAGACTGCATCTTATCATCCATAGTAATCTGTATATCTTTGATCTTCTTTTTGAAGTAATCATCTAACTCTAAGCCCTACAAATTTTCAAGTTGGCGGAAAAATATTTAGTGATGTATAATAATTAATGATAATCAATTGAAAATGAAGAAGATAATTTGGAAACCAACTTGAACAATCTTCCATTGGCCGTTGACACAGTAAACAGGAAAGGAGAAAAATAAGCCAGGCTTGACGCCATAGGAACCATCCGAGCAAACGTTCATGGTGATCCACTCACCTTCTGGAGTCCCGTTTATTAAATATTTACAATGATCAAAGAAGGCCAGAGCTTCGGTCAATCGATAACGGCGCTTGCGAAAAATGCCTTTGAATAGCTTCACGAAAGCTAGCCAATTAACATAAAAGCTTTGTTCGTTATACAATCTAATTTTAGTAATGTTAGTAACCTTTGGAAGTTCTTCCTTGAACCACAAATCATCCTGTACCGCATCCGTCACATATTTCCCATCACTAAATCGAGCATACTTGCAGTAGGGAATGGCGGGTAGACTGTTTGTACCCCAGATTATCAAATTTTTCACATCGCAAGGCAGCCGCTGAGTTTTTTTGGCTATCTATAAAGTCGATCATAAAAAAGGCAATAAGAAATAGCATCTGTAAATGCAATTGACATATGTGCTTTTACCATGGAAGCTGTATAATTGCGAAAAATCATTGTAGCCACGGTAATATTTGCAACAGGAATCGATGGAGCATACTCGGAAAGTATCCTCGCAGCAGTGCTGCTGTAAACAATGACGTTTGCCGTCTTATTCGCGTAGAGATCGATTGCTTTAGCCTGGAAACGCACGTGGTTTTTTTAAAGGTATTATATAGCCATGAACGTCATGGCACGCTTTTAACTAACTGACGTTTCTCTTTGTCTCGATCATCGAATCAATGAAGAACGAGTCATTCTCAAAACCGGCATACGTAAAGTAATGATCCTTTCCTTTGTCAATAAAAAATATCCAATCCGCTTGATGAAAAGCGACCGATCGGTCTGCCGAGTAGACGATATCTGAAATGCACGAATTGCGCCAGTCAAGTGTTGTTGAACTCTCGACAAAGCGGCTCGCGATCGTTGGCTCAATAAGCTACCTTGCAATAGGTTGGGTGCGCAAGCAGTGATTTCAATGGCGATACCCTCCAAGCTCATGACAGCCTCGTTGGCGACGAATAAACTCAATATGATTTTCCTGTCTGGTCCGAAAAGCTCTTCGTTGAGAATGCGAAATGCTAAGTAACGAGCCGTGTAACTCGACGCTTCGGTTATAACGACTTTTAGAGCTCGTCCCGACATTTTGCAGGCCTTGAGGTTATCAGCTCGCTCCGACAGCAAAACAACAAAAAATGAAAACAACTACACTCAGATATAACCATGCTACCTATATTTATTAAATAAACGGAAATTGGACGGATGAAATACATTCCATTGCACTATATGCTATTTATTTTCAAATTCGTACAAGAGAGTTTTAATTAAAGCTTACGGGTCAATAAAAATGTAGAACGTAAGTACACAAATAACAAAGTCAAATCAAACCCATAATAAAATATCTATGTTCGCAGATTGTTTATACTCTTTTCCAAAATGTCCTTTTTTATTCTTGGATAGTCGGGATTGGCTTTGAGTACCTGATTGCAAATCTCAATCGCATCGGCGAAGCGCTTGCTTTTGAAATTACAATAGGCCAACTTATAGCCAATAGTGAGCTTTTGTCTACCCCCGTAGCGCCATGCCAAATCGTAGGACTTTGCAGCTTCTTTATAATTTTGCTCTTTTTCGGCGATAATGCCGGAGATTTCGTGGGCTCTTACGCAAGTGGCATTATGCTGGATAACGCGTCGCAGCAACTCGCTGGCCAAGTCGTATTTCGACGATTGCGTGTAGATCTCAGCTGTGGACCAGAAGTACAAAAATAAGACCCGAGTGGCGTAATAGTATACATTACATAATCGAGGCGACTCGTGTCAATGCAACCCTCGCTACGCTCGGGCTGCAAACTGACACTCTTGCAACATAGACAACCGCCTCAGTTACGTTTATTATTTTTCATCATCGAGTGCAGGAAGTCGATTTTAAGATTTTCCCGCACGCTGTGATGAAAAATATTATTAGCTATACGAACCGAGTAACGTCCAGCACTTTTCAAGGTATTCTGCATCTTCGAAAGTCCACGTATTTTTACTGACTCTTTTCAAATGGTTCCTGGCTCGAGGCTGCTGTTTTAATAAGATATGAGCGGTCGCCAAGCCCAGTGCCGGCCCAACATGATCTCTCAGTGATTCCTGATTCGCGAGCTCTGTACAATCCTGCAAAGCTAGCTCGACGTTGACCTTTTGCTTCGTAGCGAGTAAATAGAAATTACTCAACAATCGGTGAGTCAACTGCTCTTGTGGATTGCCTTTCGGATTAAGATCCTTCCAAATATCATGGATACGAGAATCAATGCGTTTTGTTAGATTTCATTGATGTAAAAGATAAACTTACTTGCAGTAACCTTTGAGCAGTACTCAAAGCCATGCCTCGCGCGTCCTCGCTGCCCATTTCTTCGTCGATGAAAAGCTCGCTGGATAAAGCATTGGAATCGTCATCGGGATCGAGGCAAATCTCAATCATATTGTATATAGCTTGCTGACCCCATTCAAGATCTCGCCGAGCTGCGTTAAAGTTTTTCAATGCCGATGACAAACGATTCGTTCGCCAGTCCAACAAACCTGCGCAATAATAGTAACCGGCTTCTATCTTTCCCGATCGCATCGACTGCTTGGCCCTGTGCAGCCACTCGTCCAAATCGTCCACGTTACCTTTTAACGAGGATAATAAAGAAAAAGCATTATTGGGCGGTAATTTTCCGACTAAATTTACCATATAATGCATTCATCCGTAAACTAACCAGTTCTGCGAGATACTTCGATGAGACGAGCTAGTGCGGTCCAGTAGGTCGGTTTTTGTAGCAATAGCTGCTTGAAGTGAAATGCTGCCGTGTCAAAGTCAACCTTTCGAAAAGCCAAATCAGCCATCATCACGCAAGCTGCCTCGTTATTTGAATCGGCATTTAAGAGCATTTTGCAGTACTGCGTGCACTTTTCGAGTTCGTTCATCTAAAAAACAACGATCGCAAATTTGCACGATGCACATATTGAAATAGCTGTCATTGAGGTATTTGCAAGAATCGAACCTGCATGTAGAGCTTGGCCAAGGAGAGGAGCGCTTTGACGTCGTTCGGCTTGTAGGTCAGCGCCTCCTTGTAGTGGTCGACTGCTTGAGCGTAATCTCTCATGGAGTACATGTGCTCGGCCATTGTGAAGCAAATGTCGGCAAGGACACTTTTTTGATCGAGCAAGTTGGGCAACAAAGAGGCTCGTTGCACGTAGCGCACCTGATTCTCTTTGGCCTCTTTTAAGGTCGACAAAGCACCCTTGATGTTGCCTGAGCGCTCGCGTACTTGCGCCAATAGAAGCAGCTGTTTACCGCGAATCTCCAGAGCTAGAATGTCATTGCTTCCTCGAGCTTCTGCAAAGTATTCTTGAAATGTCAGTATATCCTATAAAGTACATTCACCGAATGGGTTCATGTATCTATTTTCTGTTTTCACCATACGGTCGGCGCATTAATTTATATCAAATTTTACACGCTTTTTACACAACTAGGTAGGAAATCGAAGGCCATTTTCCTTAATTACGCAGTAGCTGGTCATGCTGCTCAATGCTCAAAGACTACTTAAAATATAGATTAAGGTAGCTTCGAGCCCTTAAAAAACAAGAGCACGTGAATGAATTGAGTTATATTATATCTCTTATACCGATATAAGCGTCCTATACAAAAACGGGGCGTGAGCATTGTGATATTTATCGTCGATATAATTATAGGAAGTATTCAATGACCAACGCACGTTCTATGTCAACGGACGTGATTTTGATTTTCAAAATGTAAATTGTTAGAAGACTCAGCTGGACCACGCCCACAACCAACTCATCAATGGACTTTTACACTTTTGACTAACTTTAAACTCATAATCTCCTAATAAATGAGTTCAAAAATTTAGTTCATTGACCTCCAAGCGTAAATTGAGCAACCGAAACAGATGTTCAGTGAGCATTGCAATCTTTTTGTGATTATTTAACCAATTATCATTTTTTCTTCTTTTATTCAAAACGTAATTCAAAACGTTGTTTTCACCACAACGATTGTTTATTAAAATTTATTAGGGTGTCAATAAAGATAAACTATAAAAACCGTCATAACAAAAAATCAAAAATCTTCATCGAGTTATTTTCAATGCATCGACAACGCGTTGGGCGCGCAATGCGCATACAGACAAAGAACCCAAGAAAACCATTTAAATTTTTATAGGTGAAAGTCAACATTTAGCTCTAGTTAAGTCAAACGCGTCTCTCGGTGGGCGAATTTTGAAATCGTATCCATAAATTATAGTTTTTTTCTACTATTATAAATTTATAATTAAATTTATTATGTATAATTTTTGCTACTTCATATTACTTAATTAGAAAATAAAAGTAATTATTCGAATTCTTGAAAATTGTTCACCAATATCTTGGTTAATTGAAGGGATTTTACTCATTGAAGTCGAAAAAAATGATTTGTAAATAGAAATTCTGTTCAAGAAAGTACGTGAACTTTGGATAAAAGTAAACGATAAATTTGTTGGAAAATAATATTAGTTAAAAATCAAAGATGGTATCAAGTTTTTAATTTTGGAAAATATTTTACCGTTGAGGTCTTCAAGTAATGCAGCTTCAGCCTCGTCAAACTGCTTGAGTTTCATAAGCAGCTGAGCCATATCAAGCTTTAAATCTTGGCAATCGTCTCTGTTCACTGCCTCTTTGTAATACGCGATTGCTTTGGCATATTGATGCGTTTTTACGAGCGCTTGGCCCATCTTACGCGCAATTATTCGGTCCCTAGGCCTGTGCTGTAAAGACAACTCGTAGGCTTCGATGGCTCGCTCGGGCTCTTGAATGGACAAATAAGCGTCGCCAAGCATAGCGTTGGTTTCCGGTCCCGGGCAATTTTCCACCAAATCTCTACGTCAAAAGAAAAGAAGCTCAAATGTCAAGTTTATTCGATTATCCTGAAAGTGGCAACGAACCTGAAGCATTTGGCGAAGGAGTTTCGATCTTTCCTTTCCTTTAAGTAGATCTCGGCCAATTTGGTATGAGCTTGCAGGTAGTAGCCCTCGCCGGGCTGTATGCCACTGAGCATGTCGATGGCCCGCTCGACGTCGTCCATTTTGACGCAGAGCTCCGCGTGGCCAACGACGATTCGAGCGTATTCAGGCCCACTGGCCAATTTGCCTCGGGCCTCCTCGACCATTTGGCTGGCCTCGGCAAAACGACGCAACGCCGCATAGGCCGATATGAGCTCCAGGTACAGAGTCGCTTGATCAGCCGTGGACAGGCGAGTACTCGAGGGGTGATCTTTGACGCGAGATATAGCCAGGGCTTGCTCCAAGTTCTTGATGGCTGCCTCGAGGTCGCCGTTCTCCTTGGCCACCGTGCCCACGATCATGTGGTAGAGCGGATCGTCCCTCACCTTGAAGTTATAGCTGAGACCGACTTCGAGGGTTTGCGAGGCGCTCTCGTAGTGGCCCTGCATGACCAGTATGCGAGCCATCAGCAGGTGGCCAGCTGCGTTGGTCCGGTCGACCGAGTCGAGCAGCCGCTTGAGGGCAGCCGAGGCTCCCTCAAAGTCGCCCATCTGCATCTTCACTCGGCCGATGGTCAAGAGGGCCGTGCTCAATCCGGGGCAAGCCTCGACGACCATCTCGAGCAACTTGGCGCAAGTGGCGCGATTCTCGTTGACGCTGCCCTCGGTCAAGCCGCTGCTGCTGCTCGGCAAGTGTATGAGGTACTCGTCGACTATGTCGAGGCACAGATCGGGCCTGAGCCGCTTCAGGTAATCGCTCCCGTAACACCGTCCATCGACGCTCTGTGCACGATCGCGTGAGCAACGGTCGAATAATTCGCCTTTCTAATGCAAACTAATGACAAAAAACCTACCTCGAAAGCAAAGGTTGCAGCTTCCTCGAGAAATTCCAGGGCCCGGCTACCCTTCGCTCGATACATCTTGGCGTAGAGCAGTTTCAATTCGGAGCTCTTAACGGCTTCGGGCAAATCGGCAATGTAGTCGAGCTGCTGACGCGTCAGATCGTCGCTGGGCAAAGTTTTCGGATCGAGATCTCGCAGCTGACACCGCGCCAAGCCGATGAGACCGGCGTAAGAGCTTTCGTCGAGACGTACTGTCGCTCTGTACCAGTGCTCCGCGTCCTTGGCTTTAGCGAGCCCTAAACAGACGTTACCTAGCTCTACGGTGAGCAATGCATTTCCAGGCTGAAACAGCAAGTTTTTTTATTCTTCCGGACCGAATGAAATGTCTTGAGGAAATACCGAAACCTGCCCGAAACCAACATTTTTTAAACACTTTCTGACATACTCTCACTCGATATTATTCGGAAGAATATCTTGATGTTTAGAAATGAAGCCATTAGTGTACGTTGCTTTTTAAAACGCTATTCACTAGAATTGTAAACAATTTCGTTACAAAATAATCATTTTAGCCTGAATTCGGTATCTCCTCGAGCACAATGTCATGCAATATATATTTACAGTTTTCTCTTCCCTGTATTAATTAACATTATAATTACTTTCGATTTTTCATTTTTACTCCTTATCGATAAAATGAATTTATTTATTTGCAATGTATAATTTTTTAGTTGAAGAATAAAACTCGATCGTGTATACTATATTTAACTTTTAACAGCTGTTTAAATCAATTTGCACATCATGTACCGCAATAAAACTTCTAAAAATAACATGATTTACCTTAGCTAATTTTAACCATTCTAATTCTAATAGATCATAATCTCTTATTTTTAGGGTGAGAAGAAAACCCGAAAGTAATCAATAACTTACGTTTTGCTGTGACACTTTATCAACTATTTTGAACAGTTCACTCAGAATCGTTTGATTTTTCACAGCTATTCCAGTGATGAGCTGTACGTTGTCAACAAACAAATCTATGTTCTTTGGCTCGGCCACGACGAGATTACGGAAGAATGTTTGAACATGCTTTACAGACTCGCTGTAGTCTCCATCTCGGCATATTACCACTATGGCTCTTACGCGAAATGCATCGAGATTATTACCTTCGAGAGACAAAATACGTCCTGATGTCTCTAGTACTTGATCCCATTCTTTCATAGCCAACAAATTGTTCATTTTTTCAACAAGCGGTATAGCAATTTTCGGATATCTCACGATTAATTGATTCAAAATAAGCATAGATCCAGAATGATCGCCTCGTAGTTCTCTGCACTTAGCAGAGCCAAGAAGAGCATTGAAATGTTTATTATTTTCTTTCAGTACTACTTCAAAAAAGTTTCCTAAAATTTTTACATTATCTAATTAGGAAAGTTTAACTATTCATCATAGTTCTACAAGCATAAAATATTACTTTAACATTGCATTCCTATTTTAACGAATTGAAAATTTTTATTACCAGGTTTCTGTGATGGATCTTTTGAAGCTAATAAACACCAACCTCTAGCCAAAATTACATTTTCATCATCTGGATCAAGATTATATGAACGCTCAGAAAATTCGTCAGCTCTGTCATAATTTTCAAATAATAATGCAACCATTGCTGCAATTGATAATGCTAATGCGGTTGCTTTATTTCTATCCTCTCTAATTTTTGCATCTAACTGTGCCATTGCCATTCTATCAGTTGTACCTTGATATTTGTACACATAACTTTGAATAAGTAATACAGCCAAAGCAACATCTGTAGTTTCATGAGAACCCTTATGAAAAATATAATAAAACTGATTTTTCATAAAAATATATTGATTAAATAGAATTAAATAAAGTACTTACAAGAGTGGAGCAAACTTTTAGTGCTTCATTGTTGTGTTTATTTAAGGCACAAGCAAGAGCAAAATAAACTTTCAATCTTTTGCTTAAAGAAAATGCTTCTGATGCTTTTTTGGCATGAGATAGCATATCTTTGTAATACTTTTTTTGACAATACCATTGAACAATACTTTCATATTCTATTTCTTCCATTGTAATTTTGTAAAGCAGCTCTTATAAACTAAATCATACAAAGATATAAAATTATTTTTTTTCAGTTTTACTATCTTCTTGATCTAGAGTAGCATCAAATTTTTTTTGATCATTCGTAAAATTTGAATTCTTAATTTCTGTTGGACCAACAACTTTTGCCATAAGTTGTTTATTTTTATGAGCAAGGTAATATTTTTGTGTATAAGAACAGGTCAGATACAAGTAATAATGATTATTAATTGCATAAGTAAATGCTGTCTAAAAATAACACATCAATCATAATTAATACTGATCATTTTTTCAGAAGATTGATTTCATATTCACATACTTTTGTCAATAATTTTGCAATACCTTGGCCTTTGTGTGTTTTTGGTATATTTATGGAAAGTAAATTCATAATTATTCCTTCAATTTTATAATTAAGTGTCGCTTGTTGCTCTGTAAAATTAAAGTATACCACAAAACCATCGAAATATGACTAAAATAACTGGAGTATTTGAAAAAATGGGCAAAAAAACTAAAATATTAACAAACTTTCTTCAATTTGAACATAAAAAAGGCGATTTTTAGGATTATGTCGAACGTCGTAAAGTGACCTCGAAAAATAATGTGGAAACTTGACTGGAGTGAGCAGTGATGAATAATTACGAATTTTTGTGAGATTTGATAATATCATATTTTGCATAGTACTTGTAGCACCAACTTGCCTGTTTTTATTTGCTATTATAAAATTTTTCTTTAGTAAAAATTTACGAAGGGTTATGTTTACGGCTTAATATGTACACAACAAGCACGACGCGCTGTTGACATACGACGAAGCAGTTGCTAAGCAACGAATTCAAATCAAAACACTAACATTCATTGACCGCCGCTGCATTTCAAGCATTCAACAAGCAGTGCATAGGTGCTGCTATCTGTACACTCTGCACTATATAGTACAATACATTATACATAATACATATAGAGCATCGAAATTTGAAGGCGCATGCTCGCGCATTCGAAATTTGACAGTTAGAAACTTCAAACTTGTATCGAATAAGTATGATCTCCTACCAGTTAATGATATTTACCACTTTTGAGATTATAGGGCAGACAACAAATTGCCTTTAAAGTATGCAGAAGTAAGAAGAGTCATTCTAAACAATCAAATAGCAATCGTGGTAACATTCGATATTACGGCATAAGTCCCATGTCAACAAACATTTGAGATCTGCATATACATATAGGCATGCGGCGCTTAACTTACAGCACGTCAGCAAAGTTAAGATCTTGTAAGCCCAGCGACTATAGGTGGCCGCCGGCGAGAACACTGCGCTTAACGCAACTCGCGAAAATAAACACGACAGACGACTCCAACGAACCCCCGCGTAAATAGTGTGTACACCTCGACGTCTGTCCTCGGCTCAAGGCGTCTTTTTCAGAAATTCTTCCAGATGTCAATTTCCCAGACGATTGTGCATTTACCTTACTCGTAGCATTGTACCGCGATGCCGGCGTATTCGTCTGGCTTTGGAACATCGATCGAGGTTAGCGTCCAATATTTTACCCGCGCAGCCCGGGTGTCATTATGAATACAAAAACGTGTTTGTGAGCTTTGGATATTTGATAATACATATTTGTGTATTTACTTTGCAGGATTACCAGTTATTTAATTTATTAGGTAAAGGAGGATTCGCATGTGTTTACAGAGCAAAATGTCGAAGAACAGGCATCGACGTTGCTATCAAAATGGTATGTTAATTAATTTTTATTAAAGAATTATTTTACTATTTATTACCTTGTTGACCCATTTTTTCTTTATTCCTTGAAACGTGAAATCTATATTTTGTTGACACGTAATGGAGAATGAAATAGTAGTAAAAAATATTTGGATTCTGCATAATTATTCAATTTTTTTAAATTTGTGACTACTGAATATAATATTTGTGATATAATATTGTTTATATTCCCAGATCGACAAAGGGCTGATGCAAGCAGCCGGAATGGTGGGTAGAGTGCAACAAGAAATAAAGATTCACCAAAGACTGAAGAATCCATCAGTTTTAGATTTCTACACATGTTTTGAAGATAAAAACTATGTGTATATAGTTCTAGAACTGTGTCATAATGGAGAACTTCAAAGATATCTAAAAGAGCAAGGACCTTTGTCTGAACAAGAAGGTATTTAAATATAATTGGTCTAATTATCTGTATATTATTAGCAATACTTTTATAAATGTAATATTTTTTTAGCTGGTCGCATCATTCAACAAGTTGTTCAAGGTCTGTTGTACTTGCATTCATTTCAAATTCTTCACAGAGACATGTCATTGTCTAATTTGTTACTGACAAAAGATATGCAAGTTGTACGTAACAATATTTTTAATATATAAAATTATGAGAAACTTGAATTATTATTATTTATTAATATAAACTATTATTTATAGAAAATAGCAGATTTTGGCTTAGCAACACAACTGTCCAGTCCTGATGAAAAACATTTCACTATGTGTGGTACTCCAAATTTTATAGCTCCTGAAGTAGCCACTAGATCTTCTCATGGTTTAGAAACTGATGTGTGGAGTTTAGGTTGCATGCTGTATACTCTTTTGGTTGGGACACCTCCTTTTGACTCAAATGCTGTTCAGAGCACATTGACGCGGGTAGTAATGGCAGATTATAAAATGCCATCACATTTATCTGAGAATGCTAAAAATCTCATAGATAGGTTGCTGAAAAAAAATCCAATTGACAGGATACGATTGAGAGACATACTCAAACATCCTTTTATTACTTCAATCGATAAACATGGGACAAATGTAAGAATTTTTTTTCTTGTAATGACTATCCAAGAAAAAAGATTATTTTTCTAATTGAAATTTTCAGAATAAAATTGGTTATGGAAGGTTCTCTGGGGATAATATTGATTCAGGATTAGGTAGAACTTTATCCTCAAATGGACATACGCGCATCCGTTCCCGTTCTGAAGAACGCTCTGGTGCACCTGTAGTTTTCAATGGTTGCAGCACAAGAAGCGACCCTACGATAGATCCAATTCCTAGTCTACATAAGTCACAGAGCATGAGGTACATATCTAAAACATGATTTATCATTATCTTTAAGAAACTAAATAATTAATCAATTTATTTAGGCGCTCAGACTACAATAGAGACAATAATACAGACTCCATACTATCAGGAATTAATCTACCTCAACAATCTGGTCGGAGCAACAGTCAAATTCTTTTATCAGAGTGTGAACCTCCTATTCGACCGACACCTGTTCAGAGATACGACGATTATTACGATAATAACTATACTGATGAAGAAAATTTACCTAGTGCTCGTTTACGTAGTAGTTACGAAGATCACAAAGGACGCTTTAACAATGAGCCGTTGTACGGTATCAACGGTGTACGTTCTGAGGTTTATAACAGTGGCCACATCACCCGTAATCACAGCAGCCATAGTGGTAATAGCGGTCATAGTGGACACAGCGGATACAGTGGACATAATATGGAACACAACACAGGCCATCATAGCAGCGGTGCGCGTAATGTAAACCATAGCGGGGGTCTAAGCGGTAACTATGCGGCTAATCACAATGAAAATTACCATGACCAAAATGGGCAATGCATGAAAGAAAATAGAATACAAAATAACGTTCTTGAAGGCTATACTAATGTTCTAGATGGTCACGGTAATGCTCATCGTGAACCTTTCAAGAATCACGAATTCCGGCATATTAATGAACGAAATAGTAGATCTTACGAAAGGTGCAACGGGCACGACAGTGGATATAATCGTGGTATCAGTGGCCACGGTAGCGATCATAATCACGTGAAAAGCTCCTGCAATGGTATACGAATTGGGACTAATAGTGATGAACGCATTACCGGACCCAATAACGCTCACAGAGAGGAGCTTTATGTCGGAAACAACGGAGGTTCGAATGGCAGTAATGGTGAGAATCACCGTCGTGCGCCGAGTCGTGATCGCAATGGCAATAGTGGTAGTAGTAAACCGAAAGACAATCCAATTGTATCGGATGAGGTTGCTTCTAACAAGATGAAAGTACCTCCACTGTCTACCATAAGGTTGCAGCCTACGAGGCATAAAACAAAAAGTGCGATTTTAACGATTCTCAGCAGCGGTGAAGTTGTTGCTGAATTTTTAAAGAAAAAAAATAATCTCGTGAGTTTTTCATGCATTATTAATAGCTTTGAAAAAAAATTTGAAAATTAAAACGCAAATGATATTTCTTATTCAGGAAAGAATAGGCGAAGTATGGCGAGTGTCAGGTGATGGTCTTCGGATCATTCATTATAAACCACAAGAAGTAGTTGAACCAAGCCAACAGCCTCTGCCCTTACCCACGCGGGGTGCTGACAGTATGTTTTCTTATGAAAATCTTCCAGCAAAGCACCAACGAAAGTACGATTATGCTGCAGAATTTGTCAAGCTAGTACGCTCTCAAACACCCAAAATCACTCTATATACATCTAAAGCCAAGTGCTTGTATATGGAAAATGGCCCACAACCAAACTGTGACACAATATTTTACGATAGCATTAAAGTTCGGGTTTATTTCATATTATATCATTTTCTTTTAGGATTTTCATAGTTTAATTTAACGGTGTTTTTTCTTCATTTCCATTAGGTAAGCCAATCCAAAGGTATTATAAAAGTTAAAGACAAACTTGGTTTGACATTTTCGGAAGCCGAATTGCCTACAGAGCTCGAAGAATACTACGACCATTACATTGAGTGTTATAAACGTTGTCAACTTCTGGAAGCGTCTCTGACTTCCCTTGAAACTGCCACAAGCCAATCATTTTTTCCAGCTATCATTGGTAGAAAACCCGTGGCTCCATTAAATGATAGTGCAGCGCCTCTGCTAGGCAAAGAAAATATCTTAAGAGATCCTTCAATTCGACCTGCCGTAATTTTTTTATAATTAAAATAGTCAAAGCAAGTGAATATTATGAAATTTTTTTTTTTCACTTCTCTGATCGCTTTTCAGATTCAGCAAATGCCTTCCTTCGATGCTACTTGCTCCATGGTCTCAACAACTTTAAACGTTCCCGCTAAAAATCGACACTCTAATCACTTTCTTGAATCAAAACCTGTGAAGGTTGATGTGCCTGGTATTGGTACAGGGGTTCAAATGCCCTCTGGAGATATTAGAATAGATTACAAAGATGGATCTGTTCTCACGGTAGGTGCCTATTCAGGCATACATGTTCATTTTTATTTTTCTATAAATTATTTTTTCTTGCTATCAAGGTAATAACGAAAAAAAATGGAGATGGAATACTATTTGAAAGTTCCGACGGTAGCATTATTCATTATAATCCAAGAAAAGATCCAAAGGAAATGCCAGATATAGTAAAAAAGAAGCTGTCACAAGTGCCAATTGTAGTTCAGTATCTCGTGGAACCTATTAGACCAGCGCCTCGAAGCATACGTTAGTAATACTATTAAAAATATCGCGATCAATTTGTAAAATTTATAACTGTTTGATTGTACGCGTGTGTTTGTGGTGTTGTCTGCGTACTACTGTACTGTGAAAGATTAACTTTTATATGCTCTTTAGATTATTTTTTAACTTGATATTAATTTATATTTTTTATAAGGGTATATTTACTTCGGAGATAATTACAAAAGCATTATTATTAATACTTAAGACACACATCTCTCGTGAATATTGATATACATATTATTTAGATATAATATATTTTCTCCATGCACACTCTCTTATCGTTTGTTATGTTTTCTTGAATTAGTTTGACATTTATTTCCATTAATGAATTTAATTGTCTGTGGAACAACTCGATAATTTCATGTAGATTGCTTGATTTTTAATGTTCTTTTATGTAAAGTACAGTGCTGTATCAACTACTAATTAATTGTAGTGGTACGTAATAACCTTCAAGAATTAGTTAATCGAAATGATTGTTATAGGAAGTGTTTGACTCCAAATAAAATCCGACTTTTCGCATTAAACTTGTTACTAAAAAATGTAATAATTTCATATAAAATAATCTTCTATGAAGATATGTGTGAATGATCTTGAATGATTTTTGACGTACTTTTATTAAAACCAATATTTAGGTGTTTTTATTATGAATCTGTATATTTAAAATTTAATTAGGCCCTCTAAAGAGTATAAAGAATATACTAGCAGCATGTGAGTGGACCATTATAAAAAAATATAACTATCTACCTTAATTTTAAATTACATGTAATTTTATGTGAAATGTTATATTTGACCAAGTAAAACCAATATAGACATCTATATTATTGTCATAGGGACGAAATCGCAGTCTTATAGCTTTTTTATTCATGAATGAATGTTTTCATTCTTACTTGATACGTTTAAAAATTTTCGTCAAATGATGATGATGATGCCAAAGTTAGCAATAATAACTCTAAATTCGTAATAACGATCTATAAGTCAATAAAAAAAAATCAATTTTTCAAATAAAATATAATTTACATCTCGTTCTGTAGACAATAAAACTCCCTTAATGCTTGTTTTAAGAAATAGCGTGATCATTTTCTCACCTGTATTTGACTGCTTGTATCGTTAATTTATATAATTATTTTAAACATTCAAGGATTTTTTTATAAAAAAAATTTGAAGCTATTGCAAAGATAGAATTTTAAAAATATTTTTGTAAATTTTACTGATGAAATATTTTTCATTCGAGGCGAAGACGAGGCTAATAATCAGAGGCTCTGAGGCTTTCCAATTTTTCGCTCATTAGGCACATAATCTATGATATTTTGATAAGTTCGAAAAACAAATTTTACAATAGATATTCATTTTTATACGAATTTCAATTTCATACGGCCACTAGGGGCGCATGATCGCTTGTGCGCGCGCATCTCCTAGCAGAATTATGCTCGCACTTTGCTGCCTACATGATAGTTGATACATCAAGCGTGGTGTATCCGTGTATCAGTCTGACAACGTCAGTGAAACAGTGAGCATAAATTGCCGACGTAAAAATTTGTTAACGACCATGGCTGATTATTGGAAATCTCAAGCTCGCAAACATTGCGACTTTTGCAAGTGTTGGATTGCCGATAATAAACCTAGCATCGAGTTTCATGAAAATGGCAAACGCCACAAGGAAAATGTCGCTAAACGTATTAAAGAGAGTCACAAAATTGGTATGAAACAAATTAAACAACAAAAAAAGTTTGAAGATAACCTACAATCGATGGAAAAAGCAGCTATGGCTGCTTACATGAAGGATTTAGCTGCAAATCATAATGATATGTCTGCTCAAGCTATCATGCAACAAAAAGGTGAAAGCAGATTATCAGAAAAATTGTTTGCTTCAACCAATCCAAATCAAGTACCCGATGCTTCATCAGAAGCCCATCCAAGGAATGTCAATGTACCTAAAGTAACTCGCCCTAAGTATACTGCTGCTGATGTAGATCCTTGTGATCCATTTGCTGCTCAAAAATTAGCAAAAATAGCTGCTCGTGATGCAAAAGCAGTAAAAAAAGAAGCTGCTAAAGCTAAGAGTGATGCTGAAGGTAACAAGAAGAATAGTAAAGGCAAAAAAGATTCAAAACTAGGTGCAGGTATAGCAGTCAGAAAAGTTTGGTATGAAGTCAAGTCTCAAGGATATTCTTATTATTGGCATACTGAAACTAATGAAACTATGTGGGAACCTCCATTGGAAGGTTACATGTCATTAGAAGAACAAGCCAAAGAAGCCAAAGAGCAAGAATTGCAAGCAGAATTGCTGAAAGAAATAGATGAACAAGAAAAAATTGAAAAAAAAGATTTGTTTGAAGAGCAAAGAGCAAATGCCCTTCGAGAAAAAATGAAGCTCATTCGCAAACAAAATGAACAAAAACAAAGTGATGCAGACGATATGGATGTCAAACAAGAGATACCTTACAGGCGAGATTACAGTGTACCAGAAAAACCTCAACCTTATGGTTCATGGACAGTTATAAAAACTGTTGAACAGCCAACAATAAATTGGCAATTACCAAAAATAGAAGAACCAGAAGCTGCAGCAATTAGTTATGAAAATCCTCCTGCTGTTAAAAGGGAATTTAAAGAAAAAACTGTTACGCATTTATCTCTTGATGATAGCGATGACGAAAAGCCAGTAGTTTCTTTTAAGAAAAGAAAAATAAGTCAAAAAAATGTGCGCAAAACAACATCAATTGATTAGTCAACATTTTTTGTAATTTAAGAAATGTACACTTGCATGAATTTCATTATATTACTTTAAATTTTTTGAGTATCAGTCATGTGTACATCATATGTATTATATGTATAAAAAGTTTAAAAATCTAAGATTGTAAATATATTAGTTAATAATGTAAATTTAAGGATACAATAAAACTGAAATTTTTTTTTAAATTGAATAAAAAAAATGATAATATCTTTATGTTTATATGCTACCATAATAAATAAATCACTTTCACATTATCATAATATAAAATCATAATAAATATTTTAATAATATAAAATAGTTAGAATCAAAGTTTATTTTTAATTTGGCCATTTCTAATTCAAATTTTGATTTAAAAAATTGTTGAATATCAGTAATATTTATTTTAATTGACACAAAATTTTGCTACCACTTGGCTTTTTCAAGTTCTTGAATTGTGTTTACTTGCTTAATGTCAATAGGTTAATTTACAATATGTAGCAAATAGTTAATAAAACAATTGTTTTTAGAATGAATTTGAACTTTTGAGATAACATACCGTTATAATATAATGTAACGTTAATATTTTTCTAAGGAAAAATTAAGGTATAGAAAAAAAGTTGTATTACGAACGCCGTGAGGTAAACTCTACAAAATGGCAAACATCCTTGTTTTTTGTCCAACATTTTTTGTTTAAACTAAATTTTTGACAATGTTAACAATATTTCAGCACAACTCGCTCCCCACCATTGGAATGAAGAGCTTTGAACTTTGAAAATATGTAATTCTCTTTTTTTTTTTATGCCATTTGCGTAAATTTGTACAGTCTCAAAGAACAGTTACTTGGGTCGTTTTGGGCCAAAATAAATTCATTATAGTTAAATTGGACAATTCCAAATTATAAAGTACTCTTGATATTTTTCTCTTGTGTTAATGATTTTCAATTATTTATTAAGTCATGTTGACTTTTGGCGATTTGTTAATTTAAAAGCATTTGTTATGTTGAATAATTTGCGAGATTCTGATGAAAAACTGAGGGGTTTCAGTTTCCACGCTGACGCATTATACAACATTCTGAGATTGTTACTGTATTGTTTAAAAACGTCTTATCGGAACATTTTCCATGTTACCGGAATTTTTTGATAATTTATAAAATCAAAAACATTTGCGGACTCCTAAATCACGGTTTACCACAATATTCTGGCTTTCCATATCCTCTGGATAGCATAATTTTAGACAACGTTATTTAAATATGATACGTTTTGCACTCAAGTCCGGGATTTAATATAACGCTAAATTGTTAATTATTACACTATTTTAATAATCAAAAGTACACGAGGATATTCCTCGATATTCCTTATATATACACGAGGATATACAAGTCCTTGTTTATTTTATTTAGCAACACGCGATAGTAATTAAAATAATTTGTTTCTTTTAATTTTGTCACGCATATATATGGTACTAATGCGTTTAATTGAAAATAATTTTACCAGAATTGTAGGCGTTGGTTTATGGTTTGCTTTGCGAATTTTCCAAATTTTTCCTTATCATTTAGATATGATGGCTATGCGCAAGCTACGTTTTGGAATACCAAGGGGTAGTTTTTGACATTTTGGATCTGACCTGTGGGCACACTTTTTCTAGTTTAATTCTATAATACCTTTGTGTTGAGATATGGAGCAATAATAACTACAAAGTTAGTAACATTAGTTGGTATAGTCAGAGTCCTTACTACGCTGTATTTACAATTGTAACATTTGCAAAACGCGAACGATATTGTAGTACGCAAAGTGATTTATTATACTTTCTTTAAGCTGAGTTTAGCTCATCATTTTTTAGCGATCCAGTAAAAATGAAGAGAAATCAAGACGACTATTCGGAATCGTAAGTACCTACATTGAATCGCCACGCTTTACTAAAGAACTGCGACATAGAAAATGCCAACAGCCAGTTGAATTGTACGTAATATAACTGACAAGCAGGTAAATTCGAATGTCTCACCGTAATCGGGCCGACTCGTGGCTAGCCCGTTCGTGAATAAAGAAATATTCTCCACACTCACAGAGTCAGCAGCTTTTGTAAAACATCAGGCAGTCTGCAGGGTGTTTATCGTAGTAACAGCCACGTACCAAACACCTTCATAGTTACCTGCAAATATTACCTTGATCCATAGGCAGGTATGTACAGGACTCGTAGTATAGAAGAGAGGTGAATCCCTAAAGAGTGCGTGAATGTAGCAGTAGTTTGTATGTATGCGTTGTATGTAGGTAGGTATATAGGTATAGATTATGTGTAGTGTAGAGAACCTACAGGACGTTCAGTGCGCAACTATAAACTCTGGTCTCTGGCGGCGTCAAGTGCACGTATTCGCACGGTCCTCGAGCGAGCCAGTCGTCGTTAGCGCGTGAGTCGATCGAGTCTGGTTAAAGCGAGAGCGTCGACATTATATCTACGGACTGTTGCGAGAGTTTCGTTTGCGTGTTTGTGCTTATGTGCAATTCGATGTTCTTTGCTGACCGCTGTATTATGCAGTTCATCTTACGCGGGTGTGCAGTGAACCTGTGAGCCAGTTCGAAGAGCGAACGCCGCCACCTGCTCCGAGCGCGCTCTCATCCACAGATATAGATATATAATATACCTAAATCGAATTCGTTTGTGTCGCTCGCCGTTGAAAGACAAGGTGTTGCCGCTGCGCCGCAGTCTCGGTCACAAATCGACTGCAACTTTCATCTGGACATAGTCGCGTGGCAGCTCTCAGGGCCCGCGACTTTCTATTCTCTCGTTGGAAAAAAAACTGAGCGCAACGAAGACGTTTTGACGCAAAAATGGGTGAGTCCATGGCAGAATCGCATAGCACGCGCATAATAAGAAAAGTCCTCGTTATATTAATGACTCTCAGATCAAACTCGCGTCGTGTTTGTATACGCGTATACAACATAATACATACGTACTTTTCTCTCTCTCTCTCTCTCTCTTTCTTCATACCATGCGCAACGCATAATTCGAGACATCTTAGCTTACATTATAAATACAAGTCCCATACGAAACAAAAGGTGCAGCGTCTCCCCACCACTATTCCAGCCTTAGTACTACGATTCAGACGGCGTCTAGTATTTTTATATGTATACTCGCGTAAGCGATTGCATTCTTGGAACTGTACCAATACAATCGCATATGTACGCTGTTGAGGTTTATTTTATGGGATCGAGCGTACAAATTGTTTGCGAGCTTTGTTAGAGCTTTCTATCACAATGATTTTTTGTTTATTGCCACTTGAGACTGGATTATCACAAATGTCTGTTTCGACGATATTGTAATTGTTACGTATTCGCTATGATCGCAGACATTGATCAAAAACTTTTTTACAGATTTTTTTGTGCATGTTGATCAGAGTACAGAAAACTACTGTTAGTAAATTCAAAGCTCGCAAATAAGTTAAGACCAAAATCTTGTGAATTTGAAATGATCTTATCTAACACATTAGGTCAATGCTCTAACTTGTCTAGGTCAAATTTTCTACACTCATGCTCTCATTGTTACTTGCATTATCATAGACTGTTTATTGTTCTTCATGCTAGCAAATGCATTTTCAATATTTTGACTACGAGTTTGAAAATATTTTTTTACGAGATGCGCATAGAATATAATTAGTGATTAATTTTCGTTCAATTTATTCGTGTCGCGTTTAGCCTCGAACGCGTTTTAAATCAGGGCGCCATTGATGCCACAATTTAGTCGCATGGCAATATTAATTAACACGCTCTACTTTAATGCTTAATTTAAATATTACATAAAGAGTTCAAGTAACATAGCAGTATTTTATTGTTTCAAATAATAAAATATAATTTTCTCTTAAAATTTTCACTGCTAAAGATGAATCGGAAAGAATTAAATATTACTGGATACAGTTGACACTACTGAGATTTATCATCATAGAAATATGATAGCTGAAATGAATCAAGTTCAGTTTATTATATTTCATAGATAATTGCAAAGATAGTATACATAATAATTTTAAGTATTATGTAAAACTTACCAATTCTTCATTTTGGGAAGTTTTATAAATGATATTAACTTTTTCATCAAGACCCTGTTTTACTTTTTTTAATTTATTTTTTTGACAATTAAAGGCAAATGAATAATTTGCTTGAAATAAAAATATAATTTTTTGAATGATGGTGCTGTTTATAAATTCAGCTTCTTAAATGCAACATTTTTTATAATATGATTAATAAAAATAAACATTGAATTTTTTTTCACATTTTTAAAAATTTTCAAAAATAGAAAAGTATTGAATAAAATAATTACAACAAAGCTAATAAATAATAAACAAAGCTATTTAACTACTCTAATAAGCTTCAATTTTGCATCATTCACTGTGATTATCCACATTCATTGATGACACATCTAAGATATTTATTCAAGTTATGACTACATCCCTGGAATGTTAATTATTGAAATTAACAAAAGGAGAAAATGATTTTTATGTCAAAAATAATTGTGTTGATCTTAATTAAGTATGAAAAATACATAGTTGTAAATAAACGTAGCATGCTGTACACAGCAGATGATCCAATGAAAGATAAAGAGTAATCTTATCAAAGTATTTCTTGAAATAGTGAGAGCAATATTAGTCATCCACACTACAATAGTACCCAGTTTCTCATTTATCTTCAATTTAGTGACTGCTTTTCTGCTCTGCTTAAAGGTTGCGTAGCAATTATTTCATTTATACTTTTACAAAAATAAAGTTAATTGAATTTTTAGCTTTGTGTTTTATTGACAAATCTAAGTTGATAATCTAAGTTGATATTTTTAAACAATGGGTAGAAGAAACAGACAAAGTTTCAGTGAAATGCCTTTAAGAAAAAAGTATTATGAAAGTGCCATGAGTGTTGATAGATTTTCTGAACATAGTTTGCATGGTGACTATTTGAATGATCCAGATAGTAAGTAATTTCAAATTAGATACAACTGATTAGATGAATATAAATTTTATATATATTATGTAAAAAGAGGGAGGGGTTTATTGAAATTCGGAAGCATATTTTACAAAGTTAGGTTAAGTTTACAACTGTACTTTGTAAACTTTTTAAAAACTTTTAGTTAAAGTTTACATTGATATAAAATTCAAAAACAAAATTACAGAGTTTAATAACTCTTATGTTAAGTTTTATGACTTGGAATAACATTTAAGAGTTAAATTTTTTTCGTAGTTGTCCTGATCTTGAATTGAATAATTTTAGAAATACTATGTGCAATAGTTAAGTATTACTCAAGTAATTGTAAAAAAAGTTGAGTATTAAAAATATCTTGTGTAAACATTTATACTAATTATACTTTTTAATGAATCTTTATAGCAAGGAAAAGTATTATTGATGCACTTGATTCACGTTTCTCAAAAAGAAAGACAGAGCGCATTGTTTACTATGATGATATCTCGATAAACTTTATAAGTACGGGAAGTCCGGTGTCCTGTTAGACCTTTTTATTCGCGCTCTATTGGTTCAATAATTTCGAAAATGCATGGGAACAGGCATCCAAATAATCCAAGTGCTTCCTTCATTTGCAGGCAACATGTGCAAGGACTGTATGTCGCGCATTCCATATGCCACCCTGATTGCAACCATAATGTGCTGCATCGGGGTGGGTGTGTTTTGTGGCACGATGTACCGCGGTGCAACACTCGTTTACCTGATGATCAGCGAGGTCTTCCACATAAGAAGCTTATGGTTCGAAGCCATTAAAATGATATTCGCGGTCATTGGAGCGAGCATGGCAGCTTTGGGTTTTATGATCCTGTGCGTCGGTTGCTTAGCTACTGGTGCCACGAGGACCAAAGTCTACCGTGCTTGGAGAACTAGAGTTGGCGGAAGGATTTCTTGCGCTTTTGTACGCCTTTTATATCTCGACTAAATCAAATCAATAAAAATTGATTAATTAAAGCATTTATATCGATAAATTTTCTTTTGCAGTTCATGACCATTACCTACATCTTGCAAATCTTCTGGACGCTGATTTTTGCTTTCCTGGTCATCGCTACTTTTGTCTTCCACAATTTCTGTAAAATCTGCGACAATCCGCGCGTTAAAACTTTCGACCAATGTATTGACTTTACTCAATTCAGTAAGTTGAATGATATATTTTGATAACGTCTAAATATTTTAGAGAAATTTTGTATAACAATGAATTTTCTTACTTCTAGATTTCATGTTTCCCAATGGTACTCGAGAAGAAGATATGAAGGTCTGTGGTCAGCAAGAAGTCAAACTTTTCTGCAAAGATTACTCTGAGCCAGCAATACTCATGTTCATTTTAGCGACCATCGCAACTATTTTAGTATTACTCTCGCTAGTTCACTTCTTAATGTGCTTATCTGCCAATTACGCACACATTCGAGACCATGAAAAATTCCAGGAGTTGCAGGAAATGCAATATTTACAAGAAAATGTAGCACCAGATTCACCTCAACCGGGAATGGGCACTCTGCGAGGAAAAGATAGATTTTAGGATACAGCCCGCGAGATCTTCGTTATGAACCCCTCGTAAACAATTTAAAATTTCACTAAGACATCATTTAAATCGGCTTTAATTGTGATCTGTCATCACCCCATCGTTCTTTAGGACGCTCGCGCGTTCTCCAAGAAGCCGATGAGTCGACTATTTCTAGACCTGAGCGAGGACTGACCTTTTTTATTAATTAATTAATTAATGAATCAAGTAATTAACTAATTAATGATAATAATACATTTTTCTTTCGTGATTTAGTGTTATGGAATCTCAATCATCAGGTAAATAATTAGTAAAACATCACTTTGTCATTATCCCGACCTTCACAGCTGTTAATTAATACATCGTATTGAACTTGATTATTTATTTTTAAAGAATAATTGAATGCGAATATCGAACTGATGCTCTTTTTAAATGATAGCTGTGAAGTTTTTATCCGTGAAAAAAAAGAACTCTTGAAAAAAAAAATTATAAATCATTGTTGAAGTAGTTCTATCAATTCGTGGTTTACCAAAAGTTAAGTGATGAGGAGTTAACGTAAAAATAAACTTAAAAAGATGCCAAAAAATGCTCAGAAACGCTCGAGTCCGTTTACGAGGAGAGTTAACTCGCCACTTGGCGATCGATCGATAGTACAACTATGTACGGCACTCATATTGTTATATCCTTTTTTATTTTGTTTTTTTTTTATTATTGATTATCGGAGAAGAGTCATGTTCGTTGCAAACAATGACTAAGTTAAAGGACTCCTTTGAATCGACGGTCACTAAATGTCTGAGTGCTTAATAATCGACTGGAGGATCTTGCGGGAACACACTATGCCGTCCATGGAACCGCGATTATTTTAAGTATTTACGCGCAAAATTATGAATGTCTCAATACTGAGCACTGATATAAATTAGATTATATTGTATCTAGGAAAAAGTTGTTTCAATGCTAAATGAGGGAAAAATTCGATTTTAAGTTGGTAACTAAACAAAAGAAATTGTAAGATCTTTATATCATATAAATAGCGGTAATTGTAAAATTAAAAGCCAATTTTACTCATTCACTTGTTGAAAGTACTTTTTCCTCCGACTCTCGAGGTAGGCGATGAAAATAAATATTGTAAATGACCAAGAAGAATTTTATGAATCTTGATTTTGATGTTTAATCAAAAAGCACAAAAAAATACATACATACACTACAATGTACTTCCTAAATACTTTTTCAAACTTTTGAAATACGTTTTTATAATTCTAAAAAATGACAAATCAAAGTTGCACAATCTTGTACAAAAATATATAAGAAATTATGATTGTAAACCAATCATTATTCATAGTGCATTATCTTGGTCAACATCATTTAATTTCTAGTCAACTCGAGGAGCTCGTTAAACTTTGAAATTTTGAAAAGTCTACCAAAATAGAATCAGTTGACTAAAATAGAATCAAAATTAAAAATCGACGTGGATATATGAATAATACTTTTATAAAATTTATCCATATTCATTCGATTTTGATCTTTGAATAAACTTATAAAAATAAAAATGTTCGTTTTTAAAATTGTGAAAGAAAATAGATTTTTCAAAATTTCTAAGCATAATGCATTGAAGTTTTCGTGTCTATTATAATAATAAACCACATCTACTGACATCACTTCAAGTTTATCGTAAGATATAAAAAGTATGTGAAAATATAAAGTATTGTGTTTATTTAGATTACTAAATGTATGTTGCACAGATTTCAGATTATTCAAGATATTCAGTGAAAGGCTGTTGAAAAATATTCATCGACCTATGAATTATTGATGTTTTTGTAATGATTTTATTTAAATTTAAGGCACTATTTAAACGAATCTACTTGCGTACAAATAATTATGCGAGTATAATGTGAAGTGTTGTTGCGTTAACATCGCAAATTGTGATTTCAGTATTTAGTATTAACTATAAATTTTTATAACGCATACCGCCGATACATCTTGCGACCAAACATTCCAAACTGCATTCATAAGTTAGTTTTCTAACTGTTCTGTATAAAAATTCGAGATTTTTACGTTTATGACGAAACATTGAGCTGAACAGGCTGTTATTTCATGTAATGTATTCAATTTTAATTCTTGAAGATTTGTTCTTTATACTCTCATAGCTTGTAATATCAATTACATTTTATTTAGATTTATTTTTTGGTTTTTTTGTTTCTTCTATTATATAATATTCAAGAATCAATTGCAGGAAAAGATTTTACTTTAATTGACATGTAAAAATAAAATTCATTTCATTTTTTCTTTCTGCGCTATTTTCTTTTTGTTGCAATTTGTCATTCAATTTCCATTAATGAAGCTACTTTAATGTCCGAAAGTGTGGTATGGGTCTTTTTTATAAAAATTTGCATAAGTTATGAACCATTGACAATACTTACTTCGCACGAAAACTTCGCAATGTGCCAAATTTATTAAATGATTAAAGTCAACCCCCATAAACGTTAGAGCATTATGCAAATGCTAAATTATAAATAGATTATATCCAGACGGTCTAATCGAAGGCAAGCTAAATTAAATTTAGTACTCTGAATCAAAAATATGTTAGTAAATTTTAGCGCGACATATCGATTTAAATTGATCAGATATTCTGCAATTTTTGATAAATGAATATATTATATGATGAATTAAAAAATTCTCTATTGCTATGTTAGAGAGAAGCAAAAAGATTTGATTCTTTCAGACCATTCATCTCTTTACTAAATTTGTTAATTCATTTGCCATTATTATATCAAATGTTCATTAGTGTTGATGGAAAACAATAAAGAAAATTTATCTTGACATTTGACTTTAATTGTTCCTTAGGACTATAATTTTAATTTCAACAAATGGGTCTTATTAAATGCCAATAACATTTTGGTTTGAAAATTATCACTTATGTTTATTTTTTAATTAATTTTCATAGTAAATAAATAAATTATTTAATAATAGAAGATATATACATTTTGATTCATAAAATATCTATATAAATTCAGTCATCGTCATCATCAAATTGGAGATCCAGTTCAAGATCAAGTAAATTGACCTCATGGAGGGTATTTATCAATGTATAACGAGAAAAAATCATGTACAATTTGCGAAACCACACATACTGCGAAGAGTGAGCTCTCATGGCATTCTAAAAATAAAATTAGGAATTAAGTTTAATATCAGTACTAAAAAATGATATTTTCAATAGAGAAAAGTCTTACTTGTATGTAATATCGCTGTTGATATGAAATTAAGTACCAATAAGGTGCAGATAACAAACTGATTGGTAAATCAAATATTAGAGTGTACTTTCGAAAAATATTTACAGATTCCAGAGTATATAATTTACAATCTGAAAATTTTTTTAAAAATATTATAAGGTTAGTATAATTAATTGAACTATGAAACATTACTTTTTTTAAATATTCACTTACACGTAGGTACTTTTTTCTCTATGCATAGAGATGCTATTGCATAAAATAAAGAAATGTGATTCTTGTGCCTACTCACACCATGCTTATCAAAAGTGACTACAGCATCCATTTTATACATTTCTATGAACTGAAGAACATTCTCCGCTATCACTTCTTCAGGCCATTGGATTTTTGGGTGATCAGGTAATTCTGTACACCTGCATAAAATTATTAACCAATGAGAAACAATAAATAAAAATTTTAATATTGATAATGATTTATGAATACATACGTCATAATGGTAACATTTGCTGCAGGAATACCAAGACGTTTCGCACTTTCGAATAATTCTTCTTTTCTTTTTTTACATCCACCTATAATAATCATTTAATAAGAAAAGAATCAGTTGATGATAAATTTAATTCATAAATGAATTATAATTTACCTTGAGATAGACAAAGAAGATATATATTACTTTTGTTTCTTTGTACAATCCAATAAATCATTGGACCAAAAAACATAACTTCATCATCTGGATGAGCTGTGATTAGCAATAATCTATTTGGTGGACCTGGTAATTGCCATTCAGTAGAATCCACTTTTTTTAAAAGAAAATATAGAAAGACACATACTATAATATAAGAAATTACTGAAATAATCAATTGAAATGATATCTCGGCTAGATACCAAGCCCACCAAATAATGATATCATTAATTGCTGCTAATATATATTCATGCAGCGAATCCATAGTTAATCCTTTTGACATGTTTGTTATGAATCTCAATTTGGACCAAACAAAAGCTATATTTATTGTTTTTGGAGAGTTTGAAGTAAAGATTTCTCAACAATAAATGTTTACAAAAATTGATCTTCATTTGAAAGAAATTCAACTTATGATTTGATGAATGTGCTTCAGCCAGGAATAAGTATTGGGGTGTTCGTCATGTGATTTCAAGATGAAAATTCCATAAACCAACCTTCATTTTTCGCTTGCTTTTTATTCTGACTTTTTAAACAGGTTCTAATTATGGTTAAACCTTTCATTCAACGAGTGATAAATACTGTCTGCTGCTCCATCATACACTGATTTTTAATAAAGAAACTGAATGATACATTTCTGCATCGATCTTGTACTAAAGCTGAAACGAATCTACTTTAAAATAGCGTCTTTGATATGAACTGTTAATGAAAGATTAGACGCAAGTTTATACTGATTAGTTTTCCCAAGTCCTTTGGTTTATTCAACCTTGAACATAAAAATGGACAGAGACACTTAAGTACTAATCGAAAAAAAATTGAATCGCGATGATCAATTTCAAAGGCGTGAAATAAATGAATCTATAAAAAATCATTGCTTATGACAAAACACTTGGGTATTGTAAATTGTTATCATCGAAATAAATGAACTTTGCCTACTGCTAAAGTTGCGTGCGCTATTATATATTATACAGCTATACGCCAAAGAGATTCATTGATGTTGTACACTTGAAACGCAAAGCACATGCGTCATTTATTATCAGATAGCGCTTTTTTCAAGTAAACGTAATTTATGTTTGTATTTATCAATTTAAAAAAATGTCTCAAAAAATTTAAAAAAAACCTTTCTTCTTTAGGAAAGGTAAATGTGTGTAAATCATTGGCTACTTTTTCAAGTTTAATTATAACAATAGTCAACGTCTTTTGTTTGGGAGTATTTGTATTGTTGAAAAATGATTTTCTAAAGCTGATGAATATGATATGATATTAAGAATCTTCGAAATTGTGAGATTATGTAAAAAATTGAATAATGCCAAATTCCCGCGCTCGTTGAAGTCAAGAGCCATTGCGACATGCACCCTTCAGTTAGCACCATGGACACAATATAACCTTCTACAGCGCGATTCAACCGCAGTCGGCACTCGTGCTACTACATTTATATGCTTATTGTATACCATATTAATTGCATATCAACTTTAATCATACTGTCGCGTGAACAGGCAATACCTACAACAATGATCTCTATCGAGTATCAGTTGTTATCGATAAGATGTACAGAAATTGATATCTAGGGTAACTGCTTTTAATCAAGGCTTAATTTTTATCAGATGAGTTAAGTCGATCAATTGAAGAAAAATAATTTGCTGATCAAGAACAATTGACAAAATCATTAGTTTTTAAAATTAAGTTGTTAAGTGTGAATTTTAAGATTTTCAGTGGAGTTTTGTGAAAAAGTTTATATTTAAAATGTCAATTAATCCCAGACTACTTGTACATCCCGAATCATTATCAGAAAAAGATTTAATAAATCTAATAAATAAGAGTGTAGGTGATCGAACCATAAATTTTATTACTAAAAGTTAATCTTTCCAAATTATATATAATTTATTCTTAACTTCAATTTCAGAGGTGCAAAGAACTACCAAATAACAGAATCTACACTAAGACAGAATTAATAAAAATGTATAAAAAGACAGTTTTACCTTTACCCCAAAGACAGTATAATATAGAAAAATATTTAGGAAAGAAATTGCATGAACTCAGGGTAACACGAAAAATACCTACAGCAACAGAAAAAGAGTTGGATTTAAAAAGGTGATTACGTTTAAAAATATCTGTAATATAAGAAAATAATATATTAATTTGATCAGTTTTTATACAGTTCTAATTTAGAGAAGATCTTTCAAATTCAGCTAATAACAACAGATTAAATCAACCCAAAGATGATGATGATGCTGTGTTAAATGTAAATGGTCTTTCTAATTCATGCACAGATAATACTCAATTTGAAAATGGATTTAAGCGCAAAATAGATGATGTTCAAGTAAAAAAACATTTTATTAAACATTTCTATTTCATTTATTCATTTTTATTGAAAAAACAAAAGATACAGTAAAAATATTTTATTTCAGAACGATACAAAAAAAAAAATCCAAAAAATTACGTGGCCATAAAGTATTTTAAAGTCATTTTTGTTGTAAATAGGATATTGAGAATGGAAGAAAATTATATAGTAATCTATTATTATATGTATTAATGTACAAATCAAATTTTACCAACACACAACAATGAAATTAGTATGAAATTACTTTTCATACTGATCAGTAATTTGTTAAGATAGATTTTACTTTGAATAGATTTCTACATTAAAAGAAAAATAATGCTGGAATAAAGTATGTGATGTTCAAGTATTTATTTTTTTATTAATTAAATTAAAAATATAATAGATTGTATATTGTTAATAAATCTATTCTTTAAATTCATGAAGCATTCATTTTTATTTTCAATTAAGTACAACACTTAATGAAAATAATGATTTTTATTATAGTTTTTAATATAGTAAGGGTACTTTTAAAAAAATATAAACATCAAACTATTGGTTTAAAAATATTTTGACGGTTTGTTAATTAATTGAATGTGAGTGTTTCACTGACATTCAATTAAAAAATTCAATCAAGTACAGAAGTTTGATAGTGTCAGTACAAACTACTTTTTTAAAACATAGAATAGATGACATTAACCAGTGCAGATTTATGATCTTTGTTGTTTAAATTTGTTATTTCCTAGAAAAGAAGAATTGACTGAAAAAGAATATCTTGCTCAATTAGATTTTACCCCTTTTTTCAGGAGAATTTAGATTTTGTAAAAATTAAAATATGTACATAAAGATAACTATTTTCAATCATAAGAGAATTTACATTCATTTTGTAGTATAAAAAATCTTTTTATATTAATAAAAGGAAAATTATGTTAAACACAGAACATTACTTGATAAGTTCAAAAGATATTCTAATTGAGTAAGGTATGTTAGATTTATTTTTTTAAATATAAGTAATTCCTAATTATCATATTGGATATTTTACATAAACTTTTAACGGTCACTAAATAATGTAAGTACTAACTTTGAACAGTAATAATACATATATTATTATAAATGCAATACATTTATCAACATAGCCATTTGCATTGATTCATTCTATTACTTGAAAGACATGATTTTTACCTTACAATCAATCAACAACATTCTTAAATTATGTAAACCTCCATCATCATATGCCAGACAGAAAATGAAAAGTTATTATCTATTGAAAACAGTGTATAACATAAATAACAATCAATCACTTTTATTGCAGTTGTACTTTTGGGAAGTTTGACCAATATTATGTTTCATTCAATTTTAAATTGCAGGTAGAGTTCTAGTTTGAATAACGTTATAATACATAATTCATACGTGATTCATGACATGATCCAAATTTACGTTATATTTATTCAATAAATGATTTATCATGGATCTCTGCTTTTTTAATTAAGCGTTTTAGAATAAATTATTTTATGCCTGCAGTCATATCATGCAACTAGTGAGCGCATTTATCATCATTTTTTTTTTAAGTTCATTAGCTATAGAAATTTTATGTTTCACTCTTGTACACACACACACATACAAACATAATGGCGAAATGTTAATTATTACATTGGAGCCAGTGTTTTTCTAAGCAAAGTTGAGCCCATGTATACCTTAATTTATTGTGTTTTTATTCATTCATTTCCTTATTGAATGGAAATTAAAAGATACTTCTAAATTATGTATTCCATTTTGTGTCGCAATATTTTGCCTTTGAGTTAATGTAATGCATAACAATAATTTTTATAGAAATTTTTTAATATTTTTTAGCATTAGACAGGTGTCTCATGATCAGTCTCTTCAATCCTTCCTAAGCGCCAAGAATTTGGATCTCCAGCAGCTGTTAACACATAATTTTTTTGTATTATTTGATCATTATTAGAAACAAATTAATAATAAATATTCATAGTTGTAAAAGTTTTCTAGGATTTTCAATTTAAAAAAATTTCTTTTTAACAAGCTCCTTTTATACTTTTAAAAACTCTTTAAGACAAAATTAATTGGAGAAATTGCTTTAGCAAAAAATTCTCTCATAATAAAGTAAAAAAAATTTTCCAAAAAGTTAACAAAATGATTTTTTTTTAATCAACTATGACAGGTATTTGCTCTTACAGTTTTGATCTTTTTATTCATTAACTTACCACAGTAATAGTATTTAATCCTAGGTAAACCTAAGTACAGAAAGAAAGGCACATGTAAGTAGAACTATAATGTAGAAATTAAAATTTTTATTGAATTTCAATTGTCTCTGTTTGATGTTTTTGACAATGCAATAAAACACTTACTTGATTGAAAGTTTAATTTATTTTTCATGTTTGTAATAAATTTATACAAAAGCCATATTATTAAGAAATAAAAAGTTTCTCATATCAACTGCTTAAAAATTACTCATTCCAGTGTATTCAATACGAAACGTCAATGACCTTAATTACAATATAATTATAATATGTTTATAAATCCTGATTTTCTTCTATACTTTTACTGAATTTTTGTAACAATAAAATCTAAAAAAAAAAATTAATCGTACATACAAGTAGAGGATATTTTTATTATGCATTAATTTTTTTTTAAATAAATGGAATTTTTTACACTGGTAAAAAATCGACCATTGTATCAAATAAAATATCACAATCATCGTTTCAACAATTCAGCATACATACTAACAAAATAAAAGTGCTGCCTTTGGAGTCGAAGAAAAAAGCAAAGCTATTAAAATGCGAAATCATTTCGCTACATAATATTATCTATTTTAAGTCTCGAAAAGTTTTAAAATATTGAGTAAAGTGTCACTTTAAATCATACGACGTATAAAAAAATAATAATTAAAACTGTTAATTTGAAATTCACGTTTCAATGTAAGATCACTTCATTCAAAACGTTGAGCTTGAATAGTTTTCTTTACAATTATAATTTTCTTAATTCACTGGTCAAACTTACGGTTGAAAAGACTAGATTAATACCTTTCAATGGTAAATAAATAATTATCAATAATACTACTTAATGAGGTAAGACAAATTTTTTAATGAAAGATAAATATTAGTTAATTCCTTGACTTTTTATAAATAAGACTAGAAAACGTTTTAAAATATTTTCTATCTCATGATTTTTTTGTGTGAAAAAAACGCAAACTCTGACAATATTATTCCACTTCATCTAATCGAATGAAGCTATCATTTTTCTTCCATCAGATAAATGTTTGAAAAATTTCCGCGTTGATACAAATAATAATACGTATATTCACTATTACGGCTAAAAACAACTAAAATATCAAATTTAAACTGGTCAGATATTTTTGAAATAAAAAATATAAATTTTCCATTGGAAAAACAATTATTACAACCAAATGAGCTGTTACCAAGATACACGCACTGAAGGTATATTACTACGACTAGTTGCCTTCTGAAGTTCAATAGGACGATGAAGAGCGTTGCCTAGGACATCGACACTCGAATACAGTAGTGGTACTCGTTCCTCTGCGCAGAGGAAGCATGCGACATCGGTACATCAGTAGATAGCAGGTCAGTGCATGCGCGTGGATCATGGTGATGGTTGTTTGTGGTTTTGGTGTAGGACACATTGTATATGCGGAACGGGGCGGCAACAACAACAAATGTAAAAAAAATAAACTTAAAGAGTGCAATTAACAAAAAATATCATTATAAAAATAAAAAAAAATAGATTGTATCAATTAAAAATTAAAGCGGATGTAAGAAAAATGAATAATATTGAATTTGAAATTAATTATACTTAAAACTGTTTGAATTCAACAGTACAAAGACAGAAATATGATAGAGAATATCGATGCGTGCGTTACAGAGCTGTTAAAGTGACTTTACTTTCGACGTTTTATAAAAAATGTCTGATTATTTTTAGTGTGTATTCATGCAAAGTACATTGATTAACAACATAAAAAAATGTAATTCATACCTTGCAGCTGTCGGCTTATTAAAGCAGTAATACCTTGGCTATCATCAGTTTTTTTTACGACGAACATTTTGGCATCGAGTTCAGTGTCGTGGTTATTGGCAATACCACTACCAAGATTTACCACTTGGCCATTTTGTTGCTGATGACTAGCAGCCATTGTCTCGCTTACCTATAAATATGTAGAAAAATAGAATTAATAAACAGGGTGTTTGTTCGTTTGCAAACAGAAAAAATTAATATTATTTTTTTTAAAACGACAAAAAAAATTTAACCATGACTTTGCCACAATCGTAAAGTCTTATACCTGCATAAGTTTTTTGACAACATCTCTACCAAGAATATGATCAAACACTGCCTGTAGGAATTGATCACTTATTATGCTTAATTTCAATTTGTCACGATGCCACAGTAATACTCTAGAGTCTTCCATAGCAGTAATAGATACCTGTATTTATAAAGAATCATTAATTTTTTTATAACTAATGAAAGAAAAAAACCAAATAACCTGGAAAAATTCGTCCGTTGAAACACCAAACCATTCCGGAGAATCCAAAAATTGGTGAGGAAAGACAATGTGTAAAGCTTTTCCATTTTGTGAAACAACCAATCTGAAATAATTTAATTTATTATAACGAAACGTTAAATTATAAGAATGCATAAAGATTGATTTGCAATTGACAATAGAACTAACTTTCCCGAAAGTACCAGGGAAAGTGAATCGACTTTGGTAACTTTTTCTTGAGCATATACTTCTTGATATTTAAGTTGTCTTATGAGTTTCATGCAACTCAAAACTTTTTTAAACTGATGCCGAGATACACGAAGTGGCTGAAAGACTGCTCTGTACACCTGAAAGTCATACGTATCTACCATGAAAAATGATAAAAATAGCAAGGAAAAAGATTATGGACAAAAATAAGAGCACCTGACCTCTTCTATTTCTTTAGAAAATCGAACAGGCCTTAGTCTGTAGATGAGAACGCATACGTGGATCAAATTAATGAGTACAAAGAGTATATTCCAAAGGGCAGCGTCTATCCAGCAAGCGATAGTCCAGGCCCAGCCGGCCAAGAAAGCACAACCGACGAGGAGTGTGCATCGCAAATAAAGGACTCCGTGCAAACCACTCGGGGCAAGGTGCGAGAGAAGAAAGAAGGCGTTGGCTAACTGGAAGTAGACGTGGTTGACGTAAATACCTTGATAAGGTTGGCAAGTAAGAGTTTCGCTGAGGAAGGTGGGAGGCACTATCGGCGTGTTGGTTTCCGTTGTTCCGGTCACCGGCACTCTAGTAGCTGTTTAAACAAATAAAACATTTAGGTAAGAGTCTATACGTCTTTTTCTTCTTTCACACATCTCCGAGTGCTATGTACTAAAATTTCACCAACTTGGAATTCTGTTGAGGAATTCACAAAATTTTATAGTCGATTTGACGAACTGGTACTCCAGAGACATTTCTTTTCGTACAGGTATAATTATTTTATAATTGAAACGCGATCGCGAGAACCGATCACTTTCGGATGGTACTGAGTCAGTGTTTACATTTCCACCGATATTGAAAAGCTGCTTTGCTAGGCTTTTGGCAAACTTACCGACTTTGCTGCCGCTAGTGACGTTATCGGAAATTTCTTCGATCCGCTTGATTGATGGCGCGACAGGTAGCTCGGAATCGGCGAGTGCCCGAACCGGTAGAGGTTTCGCCACCGATGCAGCCCTAACGGCGTCGCTTTTAACGGTGTTGGCTGCATCGCCGAGTCTACTGCTGGCTCCGATTACGAGAAGCAAGAGGACGTGGCCGACGAACACGAGGGAGCCGAGCCTGACGCCTAGGTGCTCCCAGCGCATCCACATGCCCGCATATCAACTCTCTCGCGCTTACTCCAGCTTTGATTGTATGCACCTCGATCGATCCGCTGCTTTCCTGCTTTCACTTTACTTTTTTTAATTTTTCGTATTACTACTTACGATGATGATGCCTGATTACAGAATGTCACTCGCAATTTCTGCAATAACAGTACAAAAACAGTAATTAGTGCTTAAATTCTTTTGATATAGTTGATTCTCCACAAACTTGCATATTAAAGAATTGAATACAAAATACTGAACTTTTTTTTCTCTTCAAATTAAACAGCACTGACTGTTTACCTATTTTAAAACCTTAACATTGAAGAAAGCATTGAATCTTAGACCTGTAGATTTCAGTGTTCACGAAATAGTTTAGTTTTGTGGTTACCAAATTAAAATATTCTCACAGATTACTAGGGCATATGCGGTCGGTAAAAACGAACCATTTTACGCCGCATCAATGAAAAATCATTTTCATGTCATTTTTTGTTTACGGAGGAAACAATTTGAATTGTCAGTCTACTTTTTTCATGAAATTTTTTTTTTAAGTAAAAATTGAAAGTCCTAGCCACCAACGATTGATAAAGTCATCAATTTCAGATATGTCAAAATGGACATGAATCAATTCAAAGGTGAGATAATCGAAGTTACTTAAAAATTATATACAAAAACTGATGATATTTTTACAATAAAAGTGAGAACTTTAAAAAAAAATTTAATGTATTGAAGCCTACTTCAAAACTATAGAACAGAGTATAAGCGTTAAAATGAATTAGGTATTTTGAGTTAAGTATGAATTTTGAGTTTATGGATGAAACAGGGTGAACCGGTGCGAGGCAACAAAAATGAGCAATAGATAAATATTTTATTATTGGATATTTATTAATATTGCTCTATTACAATTATTATCGCTATTATTAATATTAATATTAATATAATGAGTATCTATGTTTTTTGCGATGCTAATTGATTGTATTATCCGAGTAACTAATGATCATTTCTAAACCAGATAAATTTTTGTTGAAGTAGCTGTTGACTATATGTGTAATAATTATAAAAAAATTAATTTTATAAAACCCAAGAAAATTGCTATAGTCTCTCAAAATAAAAGATTCCTTGTCACTTTTCATACATTTATATCTTATCAACCTACAAAAAGTATAATTCCATATTTATTTATATTTACGATATATTCATTTCAAATTTAAATACAGAAAATATTTTAGATGTATAGGCAAATTATCAGCTATTATTTATCAAAACTTTTTAAATTGCATATTCGACTGTCACTATACACAATGTAAAGACAATACCTTTATATTTTTAGGTAATATTTAATTGTACTGATGAATTAAAATAAATGGATAAAAGATTGAAGATGAGAAAAAACGAATTAATATTGGTTACCCATCATTAGAAAAAATGTTTAATAGCAATTGATACAATTAATGGTCAATATCTTCATTTGTAACACAATGGCTACATTTTATTTTCCAATAAACAATACAGGTCACAATAATATTCTTTATGAAATATTAAACTAGGTCAATAGTCCTTATTGTAAATTCTATATAAAGTAACTCAATAGATATGCTGTTATTTATTTTAACTCTTTGAATAAAAGAAATGTTAATGATAGTATGATTAGTATTTTTTCACAGTGCAAGTTTGATTGATATTAATATTTCACTCAGATTTGTAAAAAATAAATAAGATATATTATTCACTTTATCGTTAATACAAGCATTGATATACATTTTTACAATTTTATCGCTTGCTCAGTGTATAAGTTTTACGAATTTTGCAGGTGAAATGTGCGCAGAAATGCCAGATACAAAGCGTTTCGACAAGCTTTGGGTAAAAAAACACGAGGTTAAGTTTTATTTTCATCAGCTGTCAAATGCGACCGAAATGTTTCCTTACGCATAATTTAAAAGTTGGTCATTGCAATTTTTGATTGAAATAAATAGGAAATGTAGTAAAAGTAATTAAGGGGCGAAACGAACAATCGACGTAAGCCAATTTATGACGAGACCGGACAAAAGAACGCGATTGTCGCAGACGCCAAGGAAATCGATTGTCAAAAACACTCGCAATGGCTTGCAGCTTCAGAATTGACGCGTTTAAACTCTAAAATAAGTATGAATATTAAAGAGAAACGAACTAGGGTGTAAAGACAGGCAATTGCTCAAGTAAAAGAATGAAATTACTAGGACAGAACGTCAATGACTTACTACTTTCATTGGTAAGGAGCATCGGGTTTTGCAGAGTGCGAACGACTTCTTGAAGAGCTCATCTACCTACAGTAGGCCGGAAGAAGTAGCACGTAACAGTAGTTGACAAAATCGTATACAGGCTTGCATATAGAGAGAAAAGTGCATGTGTGCGGATTCAACGACGACGACAAGGGTTCAGCACCGAAGCCGTGCGTTCACAAAGACGACGACGACGACGAGACGAAATCGATTTGACTGCTTCATTCTATCGTCTATACATGTATCGTTGATACTTATATACGTATAAGGTATCACAGGAATACGCACGAGATGTGCAGCACTGTACTCCACTGGTGTGACATAGCGCCGATGCTCGAGGATAAGAGCTTGGTGCGTACAAGCTAGATCCGCGCACACACACCTTTGCTATACGTATACTTGTACCTATAGGTGACTATTATACGATACTTGCAATAACGTTATACATCATAGGATACGCGGCACTGCACTCGCGAGGCATAAAATTGCGTACGCGCGTGTGTGGGTGTGTGGTAAGAGCAGTGCGCGCGAGGCAAGCTGGACGTGCTCGCGACACGAGTGGCGGGTGTCGACTGTCGACTGACGCTCGAGAGTCCCGACTTCGACGCAGCCGTTACTATGCAGTGTCGCGAGCGCACAACTCACACTATTGCACGCCTCTACGTGTAGTGCGTACAGCTACATCCGCAGTGTTGACTGCAAAAACGTCGGATGCCCGAGCCCCGAGGAGCCCGTGTAGGTGTCGATACAACCATAATAGGGATTACAAAGCCAAGAGAATTACACATAGAGAAACATCCAAGAGGAAGTGTCGCCGTGCTCAGCTGCGTCAGGATAGCCGCGCGTATACGGAGCCCCTTAGTATGGAAAAGTCACTGTCTGTGGCGACACCATGCACGGATATGTATCTACACAATGTACACTTACGGAGTCACTTGTCAGATACTTGGCTTTATGCAATATAGGCACACGAGCAGCTGTATTTGCGGCTCCGATCATATGCGTGATACAGTGCCGACTACGACCGATAACGACTGACAAGCGAAATATCGACGCTTGTGACGCCACAAGCATTTCTCGCTTCTTTCGCAGCCTCGGCCAGGCTCGTAAGGAAACTCTTGGCGTGGCTTTCTCTAATTTTCACATCGAGTCGCGTCAGCTTCAAAAGAATATTAATACAATTATTAACAAATTAGGCTACTTTCGTGAATCTCGTGCTTCTGCATTTAACATTTTCCATCGTCTTCCAATGAGAAATTATCGGCAATTTACAATTTCTTTCCAAGTCCTTATCTCTCTCTCTCTCTCTCTCTACTTATCAAGAACTTACGACAAATAATATTTATTACACATCGTGACTCAGGAATTTCGAATAAACATTGACAAACCAAATTTGTTACCTTTACCTTACAGGCCACTTATTGACATGCAACCAATACGATTAACTACTCGTAACGCGAAACAGCGACGAAATCGACGCGTTGTAACTGCTTTACCAATGAGGAAAATCTAACAATTAATTGTTATAGTTCTACCTTAGTACGGTAGAGTAGTTAGATGATCCACCTTTGTCACGACTATTTTTAAGTATAATGAATACGCAAATAAATAATGGTATGTGTTTTAATAATGAGTTAAAAAATACATTAGTTTTATTGAAGAATTTTTTCCTTCATAAAGTTTTCATTCGAACAATTCATGGTATTAAAACACTCGCCTTTATCTTCCTTGAAGTAGTTGCCCTACGATGGAGAATACATAATTTATAATAAAAATATGCTCAATAATTTATCAATCGATGGAAAAAATATAATTTTGAATGACTCACAGCGCACTTGAGCATTTTTTTCAGATGCTTCAATTCGTGCTTGCATTGCTCGATCGCCTGCTCGATGCAGCCCGCGGCAGCTCCGCCCAGTGGGCCTCCAAAAGCTTGCAGTAGAGCCTTTTTCGCTAGCTTTTCCAACTAACAAATGGAACGTGACAAATTTTTCATACTAATCGAGCACAAGGAGCAATTTAGCAAAGAAAAGTGAACTTACGGCTTTTGAAGCGAAAGATCTGTCCTCGCTTTCGTTTGCAGCCGAATCTTGCGCTCTCGTTGTGACCAAGGCCGATGCAAAAATGGCCATTCCAAAAATTATTACGTAGCGAGAAAACATGCTTCTTCACTCACAGTTTATTAGATCTGTGAGTTTACCGTCGATTAGTTTAATACTGAGATACCTACACGCACTATTTATGCACAGATGTAACGAGGAAAGAAAAGTTGGCCACTCGATTATTCTCGGTAGTTTGTAGATTTAATAAGTTTGTGCAAAATTACATTATGTACAGTTAAGTCAACACACGCGACGACGAGCTTGTGCAATACTTTATGCATCAAGATATAATTGACACATCTTTTGTATAATACTGAGCGTTTGAGTTTTCAACGGAAAAACCTTCCAATAAAATGAATTGCTTCAATAATTGTTTCCACGTAAAATTCGTTATCGAAAATTACGTAGGAAAAATTTTAATGTATTGTCACAGAAACAAATATTTTACATGATCGCTAAATTGAAAGGGGAAATTATCGTATCGTAAAGCATTCAAGCTGTCTCTGCGACCGAACATCAAACACCATTGAGTTAGTTTAAAGATCTCAATCATGCATATTCATTCAATAATTGCATATATGGCTCGTATTAAGCAGTTATTGTTCATTTAATGCGTAATATCACTTTATTGATGAATTGTACATTTGTGCTCAAACACCTTCTTCCGATGGCATTTTTCATGAATCTGCTATTCAATTCTTATAAACATATATTTTTAATTAGTAAAAAAGTTTTAAAAATTGTTATAAAAAAGTTATAAGCTGATTATCTGAATAACTTGATGGATATACTATGAAAATTAAAAAAAAACGACGAATGGATTGTGAAAATAACTATAGCAATTACTTCTAAGCTACCTTCTAGCTACCTTCAAATTTTTTCGCGGATAAAAATTAATTTGGTAAAAAAATATTGCTTTTAAAAATATAAATTAAAGAACGAAATATAATATTCATTTTTAAAAACACATACCAATGATCTGCCTGTGAACTTAAATCAAATATCTTATTACATTTTTTCAATAAAGTCATGATAGGATAAGATTTTTCAATAATATCGGCATCAATAATTTCAATATTTTAATTTATTAATCTTTGTCATTTTGTAGACATAAGCAAGTAAAAATAAATTCTGATTAAATGGCGCATCGTCCTTTGTTGCGTTTTAAGAATTCCTCCTAAAATAAATTAATGTTAAGAGTAAATAAATGATGGGACATCAATTATTTATGTGAGAAATTGAGAGTGTCAGAAAAAATATGCTATACTTACGCCACATTTAAGGGCCGCTTTTACATTGCGTGAATGTCCTTTGCACTCGTTCGAAGCCTCCCCGAGGCATTTTTTGGCTCCTCTGACGAAGAGTCGTCCTAAGATTCGGGCCACGATCACTTGGGCTTGTTTGTCTTCTACTTCGTCTTGTTGAGCCTTGACCGATTCAAAACTTATGCTTAAAATCACCAAAAGGCACAGCGGCAACAAAAAGTAACTAGTCTTCATTATGGGACTATGAATTGGCAACTGATCAAACGAATGATTCTGTGCCTTGCTGCAGAATTCAATGCTCTTTTATAGTTGATTTTTTCACTCATTGTTGCTTCCATTGTCATCATTTTCGTCGATTATTAAAACAGGAAAAATCTTCAGCTTATCTCAAAAATAATAAAGTCATGATGTTGTTCTATTTCGAATGTCTGCCAGCTTGGATTATCCGTGATACTTGGAAACTACTAAGGAAAAAAATGGCGATTTTTTTCGTTTTTTCCTTTCATTTCATTTAATAATTCACATTTCAATGAAAAAAGTTCAAACCATTGGATGACGATCAGTAAAAGAAATAAAGAAAAAGAGACGAAAAAAAGATTTGCAGTCGGTATTAATTCGAATGAAGCATTAGTTTATTATTTAATCGCTCGGGGTAACATAAGTTTAATGACGGTATAAATATAAAAAATTATTAATTATTCAACGGATTAGCCCAAAGCGCAACGGCCCCGGTTGGATTCCAAGAAATGTTTCTGCAACGAAAAAAGGGGTAAATTATTAAATGGAATATCGATCTGTTGAAAGAGCGGAAAATGATGCAAAATATACTCACGGCACAGTTGACGAGAGCCTTAGGATGTTTCCAATGCTGTTTGCAGTTTTGAGCGGCCTCCTTCAAGCAATGCTTCGCCGCCCATCTGAAGGCACCAGTCAAAACTCTCACAGCGATCGCGAGGGCTGGGTTCCTAGATTCGACGTCGTCCAGCTCGCTCGAGTCGATCTCGAATGAATTTTCCTGTTCGTCCTCCAACACTGGCGATGCAGCCATGGTCAGAGCCAAGAGAGCCACCACTCCGAAAAGTACCAAAAATAATCGAGAAAACATGACGACTGATACTAGAACTATGGCACTGCTGATGCTACTTGTCAAAATATCAACTGCTGATTGCCACCAAGTCGGGCTCCCTTTTATACCTCGCAATTTACACTGATTTTCCATTATTCTAGGGACCACTCAATTACTTCTACGTAATGCTGTTTATTGACGGGTCATTTAACACATCATGAGCCAATTTTCTGAGTTTATTAAAACGGATTTTGCAAACCTTATCACTCCTATTCCGGTTTGAGTATATAACATCTGTTTAAAAACACACCACAGTAATAAAAAGTGATGAAATTTAAATAAACACATTTTAATGTATACAAATAAACGCATCAAAAATTGAAAAAAACTGTGAGAAGTAGCAAAAATAGTTAGTATTGTTCATTACGGAGGATCTGGATGTTGATTTTTTATTAGAAAATACGAAGAAAGATTGATAATTGTTTCACAGAATTTAAATATTTGGATGCACCTTAATTCATCCCAGGTATGAAGAATTTAGAACCAAGTGTTTGTAGCGATTTCAGTATAATACAACTGATAAAGAAGAAATAATTAACAATCCGAGAATTTCTATAAAAATAAAATTTAATTAAAGTCGGACGATTACATACAAACTTGTCAATTTTTTATTGAAATGAATGCAAAAATTCTTTCAATTGTTTTGTAAATATTTATGAATATTATTGTAACGGCAGATTCATTGTAATCGCGAAAAACTAATTATTCAAAATATCCATTTACTGCTGTTTTACACTCATTACAAACATTTACAATGATTCGAAATGTTAAATGACCCGTCAATACACAGCATTACGTAGAAGTAATTGAGTGGTCCCTAGAATAATGGAAAATCAGTGTAAATTGCGAGGTATAAAAGGGAGCCCGACTTGGTGGCAATCAGCAGTTGATATTTTGACAAGTAGCATCAGCAGTGCCATAGTTCTAGTATCAGTCGTCATGTTTTCTCGATTATTTTTGGTACTTTTCGGAGTGGTGGCTCTCTTGGCTCTGACCATGGCTGCATCGCCAGTGTTGGAGGACGAACAGGAAAATTCATTCGAGATCGACTCGAGCGAGCTGGACGACGTCGAATCTAGGAACCCAGCCCTCGCGATCGCTGTGAGAGTTTTGACTGGTGCCTTCAGATGGGCGGCGAAGCATTGCTTGAAGGAGGCCGCTCAAAACTGCAAACAGCATTGGAAACATCCTAAGGCTCTCGTCAACTGTGCCGTGAGTATATTTTGCATCATTTTCCGCTCTTTCAACAGATCGATATTCCATTTAATAATTTACCCCTTTTTTCGTTGCAGAAACATTTCTTGGAATCCAACCGGGGCCGTTGCGCTTTGGGCTAATCCGTTGAATAATTAATAATTTTTTATATTTATACCGTCATTAAACTTATGTTACCCCGAGCGATTAAATAATAAACTAATGCTTCATTCGAATTAATACCGACTGCAAATCTTTTTTTCGTCTCTTTTTCTTTATTTCTTTTACTGATCGTCATCCAATGGTTTGAACTTTTTTCATTGAAACACAAAGCACAAAGTAAAATAAAAGGAAACTGTTGATGAATTATCCAAACTATATATTGGAAATGTCAAATAGAAATAGATGAGATTGGCTGGTACAGAGACAGGCGCGGTTCTCGATAGGTGATGGTGAAAGTCGCGGCACGAATGCGATCCACGGGTATTTGATCTAGTTTTAGTGCGGGTAAGGGAGGATGCAAAGTTTTGATGTCGGTTCGTCGAGGGGACGATACGCAGGCGCCTCGCGAGTCCTCTCCTGCCCTCCGGAGCTCTCGGTGCATCCTGCGGCCTGCGCTGGTCTGCACGCAGCTAAACAGAGTCGAGCCGAATATGTGTCGAGGCGCGAGGAGTAGGGCCGGGAAAAAGAGGTGGTGGGTGGTGCACGCATATACAGCCACACGTATGACTTTTATGTGTGTATATACAATGTGTGTATATATATCTATAGGATTAAGGGTAAGCGGGTGGTGCAGCAGCAGCAGCAGCAGCAGCAGCGGAGTGCGATTGAGACCGTCAGAGGATCTAGGAGCAAGCTGGAAGTGCATCTACGTCGGACGGCGGTGGCGCGAGTCGCGAGTGTCGCGACGCCATCGTATGGAAGTAGCAGCAACAGCATCAGCAGCACGACTTGTTGGCTAAGCTGCTTCAGCTGCTGTGGCGGTGATGTCAGTTGGGGGCCAAACGTCGCAACGTCCGAATCGACGTGCGTCCTCGAGGGACTGAAATCATTCTCGTTTCCTCTCTTTCTCTCTTTTTCTCTATTTCTATCTCTCTCTCTCTCTTTCTCTATTTCTCTCTAAATTCGTCTGTATTTTTATTTTCTCTGTCGGTTTTCATTTGTCTTTTCACGAATCAGCCAGAATGTAAAATAGTTTTACTCGTTAGCCGCTTGTTTACGAACGAGTTATTTGGATATAAGTATATCGTCGTCGTCGTCGCTGCTGATCTCACGTTGATCAGGCCAAGTTACCGAGGGATCTGGCAAGGAGGAGGAAATTACGAGCGCGGACTGGGCTTTCTACATGAGATGTTTGGCGATACTGGTGGGCCAGGCCGCAGCTACGGCGCGGACTCGTTCTCTGGTGGAGCAGGCGAGTGACGTTATTTGCGTCGAAGCGGCCGTTGCTGCTGCTGCTGCTGCCGACTCGACTACGAGAGCAGCGAGAGCTACGACGACGTTGTCATTGTTGTTTTTGTTGTTGACAACGTCGACGGCGATGACCTAAATGCGCGAGCGTCTGTCCCGCTCTCGGCCCCGTCCAGTACTGCTGTCGTCGGCGTCATCGCTGCGTAAAGCTCGCTCCGCGGCCAGATCCAATATTTTGGATCGCCCTACAGCCTCGGCGCACGGCAACTCTGCGAGCTGGACTTATGTAAGAGCATGCAACTCGGCCTCTAGCAGGCTTCTAGTTGTCTTTTACACGTTATTATCACGTTGCACCTTAGCGCATACCCATCACGTTCGTATGCATAGATCGATGTTTAGACTTGGCATGTGTGTCTGTCTGCTGTGTTTGTGTGCGTGTGCGTGCGCGCGCCCGCGAGAGTGTGTGCGCGCCTCTGCATCGGTCGTGTACGCCACTTGCTTCGTATTTCGTATGCGTAGGTATATAGTCGATCATGCACATTCGGTGGTCGCGCGCTCGATGCTCCATACCAATCGCAGTGGTCCGGGGCTGAAAATTCGCACGCGCGGACTCGACAACGACTTGGACGTCATAAATCGCGCTTTATAATAAGCCACATGCAGCACTAACAGATGTTGGAGGATGCGCGGCTGCGATCGAGTCGTGACGCGCGTCCAATGACGTCGAGTGCGTATAGAGGTGTATAATAGTCGTGCACGAGATGCAGCGCTCAAAGGAATCGAAAGGATGAGGTTCTACGCCGAGGCACGTATCGATCGACGGCCAGCTCCTCTCGACCGCGATTATAATTCCGATTGATATTGGATTGCGCGCGATATATAGCGAGCTTTATATGCGACATTCTCCCACGTCCATAGACGCGTTTTATTCATAAATATGAAATAGGTGTATAAGATATACCTATATAATATAGCTATAGAATAGGATCTACTAGGTAATCGCTGTGAGCGGGACACACGCAGCAGCCCATCCCGCGGCGAGCTTTCGAGCGTGTGATCCAATTCGGCAGCTTATATACTGCGACTCTGGCAACTTTCGAGCGTTTCGAATGCGACACGTAGCCAAGTAGCGCGCGCGATCCACGTATAATGTACATGCTGTATTAGGACGCAGCTAAGCTTTAATCAGCCTGTCAAGCCCTTTCGAATACGAGCACGCGACGACTCGAATTATATCGTGTAGACCATGTAGACTGCGGAGTGGGCCGGCCTCGCGCAGCTGCATCGCTTTCAATGACTTCGTCTATGTACGCGTAATGCATAAAACGAGACGAGTCTCGAAAAGCGCCATACAACTGCTGATTGTGTGTGCCAAGCCAGCTCGTCGTGCCTCTATTTTCTTTCTGTGCCAGCTTCCTCCGCTACGATCGCGTTCAATAGAAATGTAAGACAAATATGCAACGACGACTCGGCAAACAATAAAAATGCAAACAAAAAAATAGTCTCTGAAACCACGACGAGTTTTTCGCAAACAGTAGCGCGCTTCCATTCAAATTAATGCCTATGAGCGTGCTACTCGTTGCGGGCAACGTCGATTTGCCCAATGTTATCTCGAGGATGTTTGGCCTCGGGGCCAGCTATTCGACAAATGCACGCCATGTGCTAATTTCAAGTCGGAAAAAACGGAAAAATTGCCTCGATTCGGCCTCGCGCGACATCTGTCCGTCGACGTTGTCGAGTCGTCGAGTGCACGCGCCCGAGTGCGTCGCGCTTCGATCGATAGGTAGGTATAGCCGAGTGCCTCGATCCTCGTTACGGACATTGGCAACGAGCACATGCACATACCGGGTTTTCATTTTATCATATTCGGATCATATCTAGTCGCGCACATCCATTGGTTGGATTTTAGCATGCTTTACTAGCTCGTACGTGCCAGGAACTATAAGCATTGTCTCTCGTTGTCCCGTGTGCACGCAATTCAGCCGGAACGAGCGCAACATCGATCGAGGCTGGCGGCAAGGACGGCAAAGGCGGCATGTCCAGCGGAGATAATAAGCCTAGTCCTGGCTTAACGATCGATCGAGCTGCCTTTCTGCTACTGCGAGTCAAAAGGGCATTCAAGAAGAAAAAACAACAGCGCAAAGACAAGAGGTAAGTACACATCGCCTACCTATACGGACAATATTGCGCAGTGAATCGAACGATCGTCGGCGTGGCGCCATCCACAATACCTACATATATCTGCCTATATGTATATAGTACTAAGGAAAAAAATTTTTTTTCCAACTATCGGTATACCTCCTCAGCCTCCTCCTCAATACTCCTCATTTGGAAAAATACTATTTTCCCGTGTTTTTGGCCTCTAAAGTGTTTTTTACGTTTTTTTGAACCTCATATAGTTGCTCCTCACGTGATCCTCCTCCCGTACCTCCTGTGTTCCTCCTCTCGTTCCTCTTTATTCCTCCTCCTTACCTCCACCTATACCTCCTCAATTCCTCCTCATTTTTTATTCCTCCTCCTACCCTCCTCCTATACCTCCTCAATTACTCCTCATTTGCTCCTCTAATTTTTTTGGTACCCAAAATTTAAATTTATAAATTAATTCAAAAAGGTTAAACCTATAATAACTGCATTCGTATCAATGCACTTTATGGTAATAATAATTAACAGTTAGATATCGTTTCCACACCACCTATGAATAATGTTAATTCAAGTTTTATTCTACGCTATTTTTTTTCGCCATGAAAATGTAGCATTGAGTTTAACCTGTGGTAACAATATTCAAGAGGTAGATATATCGGCGCGTTTTTTTTAATGTGGTTCCCCTTAATTTATTTTCATAATAAAAAATTATTTTTTTTGGTCCTGTACTATATTTTTGTTTAGAAAAAAATATAATATTATTACAAAAATAACTTAAAGGTCTAATCCACTTTCGAAAAGGTTTTTTTTATGCGATAATCTTTTTTCGAAAATTCAATTATCTTGCTGGACAAAAAATGTGTGTTGAAGTATCGTATAATGTATGTTATTTTTTTTGTTGTCGATGTATTAGCTGACTGAAACAGTTTTTTTTTTTTAGTCGCTTCTTAGCAGACTGAAGTTTTGTCTAATTTAGTTTATTAATTTTGTATAGCCGCTATATTAGCAGACTGAGGCAGTTATGATGTAGTGTACTATGTAAAGTACCTTTCGATATCACATTAAGAACATAAGCACTACTGAATTTTCTGTTACTAGCAAGATGACACATTTTTTGTCCTCATAAAGATAATTCAAGCATCAAATTGAATATCTGTAATTTTATTTTTTATATTTTTTTTTGTGCAGTCGTTTTGTTAGCAGACTTAAAAAGTTTTGTATATATATTGTATTGTAAAATGATGTACTGTTTAATTTTTTTCTATTTCAGTTACAACTTAAAAATTTCTCTCCATACAACATTTTCAATAATATCGCAGTTTTCAGAATCATTTTGAATAAAAATTTTATCATAATTTTTACACTGAGATAGGGCAACATATAATTGTCCATGAGAAAATAATGGTCTATTAAGGGGACACACCTGTGTTAAACCCTATGTTTGGAAAAATATGAAAATTATATGTCATTATTATAATTTATTGTTTTTGATGTAAAAATATGTTTTTACAAGACTTTTTACATCAAAAAATATGACTCTAGTACCTAAAATTTTTTTATGTTAGTCCAGGATTCATCCACAAAGATTTATTATTTTTTAGATGTGTGCCGCATGATTCTGAATGCAATTCTTGACCAATTTGTATCTATGCGGTCTCAAAAGCTTTGTAAAAACATTCTCTTCCACCTAAGTGAAACAGAATTTTGATAAGAGGTTTGGGACATTTTTTGTTTACTAAAATGTAAAGAAAATGCCAAAAATAACTATTTTATCAACGCTAATTGCTGTATTTAAAGACTGATAGATTGAACAAAAAATCTTATCAAAAATCTGCTTCACTTAGGTGGAAGAGAATGTTTTTACAAAGCTTTTGAGACCGCATAGATACAAATTGGTCAAGAATTGCATTCAGAATCATGCGGCACACATCTAAAAAATAATAAATCTTTGTGGATGAATCCTGGACTAACATAAAAAATTTAGGTACTAGAGTCATATTTTTTGATGTAAAAGTCTTGTAAAAACATATTTTACATCAAAAACAATAAATTATAATAATGACATATAATTTTCATATTTTTCCAAACATAGGGTTTAACACAGGTGTGTCCCCTTAATGTTTAAGCCTACTTCGTCAAAACTTTGACCTTGTGATTTGTTAATGGTCATAGCAAAAGCTAATATTATTGGGAATTGTTTTCTGTAAGCTATGAAAGAATAATCGGAACTTTCGTCTGTTTTTAATGTAATTTTTGGAATGAAAACTTCATTTCCAACTTTTTCTCCTGTTAGAATTTCTGCTTTTATTTGTATTCATATAATTGTGCAATTTTCAATCGTGTTCCGTTGCACAGACCATCATTTACACTTAAATTTCGAATTAACATAATGATACAATTAATTTTTAATTTCAGTCATATTGAATTTTTTTGTGCAATCGTAATTTTTCAAAACTGGTCGCTCCTTTTTTTCTATTTAAAATCAATTTTAAATGTAACCTTTCACTATCTTTTGGAGATACCAAGTTCAATTCCAATAGCTGTATATTTTTTTTTCTTATACGTTTTGTCCAACTTTTTGTATTTACATTAAAATTGTAATGTTCTGGAATATTAACGTACTTAATCTTTTTGGCCTTTTCATCAATTTTATTTAATTCAAACCATGCTGTTAATGTAGTATCATATTTGTATATAGATTTTTCCATTTCGTAATTTATAGATGATGGATCAAAAACACAATTTTGTTGATTGTCTAAATGTACTGCTAAATTTACAGCTTTATGGCTTCTACCACAAATAGGATATTCTTGTAAACGCCAGGCTGCCTCCATTGGGCTAAGATATCTTCCATCAATAAAATTATTGATTTCATCTATAATTTATGATTTATCTTTTCTTTGAATTTTACAAGATGCTCTGTCTCCACCTTTGTGAATATAGTTAAATATGTATTTGATACTATTTATCGATGCACAATACTCAATGTTAATGTGAATTTATATTTTTTTAATAAAAAAGAATTGTACGGAAGAACCATAGAATTGTCTACAGGTACCATTTTTTTTATAACTTTATTAAATTGAAAATGCTCTTCATTACTATTGTCTCTTCTTCTATATAAAGGATAACCGTTTTTTTGAAAAGTTGTAGAATCTCTGAAAGATTTTGGAAAATTTTTTTTACAAATTTTTCCATTTTTATTATTGCATGATGATTTGTTATGATGAGGTCCATGTAACATTAATTTTGTCACACATTGGTATAGTTCCGGATCATGAGATTTTGAAGGAATTTCAGCTGATATATACGAGTCAAGTTTTTCAATATTTTTCAAATCATTATCAGGTCGTAAAGTTAATATTAAATGAGCATGTGGAAGGACCCGTTTTTGAAATTCTATTGTCCATACATATGCTAATGTCACACCAAAAATATAGTTTTCAGTAATATCAAATAATAATTCATTAAATTTGGTCTACATAAAAACTACATTAGCATATACTAACATTTTAGTACAAATTATAAAATGTAGTAATTAAATTGACGCATTTGACTTTGTGTGGCTCTCTAGGATAATTGAACATTGTCCTCATCGGTCCAATTTGTTGAAAATCAAATGTCATTACTGTTTTTTATTGTTCAAAAAATTTTTAACAGCCTCAGTGACGTGAAAATAACATTATGAAAATACCATATATTAGTGTATTTTTGTTATTTTCAACTCTTGGCCATTTATGTTTCATCTCTAAATGCTCTGTTTTCATAACTTTCTATGTGAACCGTTTGAACAATGAATTGGCACTTTTGACTTTGTGTGGCTCTCTGGGATAATTGAACATTATCCTCATGGTACAATTCGATGAAAAATTCAAATTGAATTCAAATTGAATAGTAACTGAAAATTCAATGACTGTTTCATATACAGGGTGTCCCAAAAGTATGGAAACCTCTGAAAAGCGGTAAAATAAACGGGGAAAAAAATGATAACCCTACATCCGACGTTTTTTTCACGGACAATCCAATGGTGACCTCAGATTCGACCTTGAACATAACCTCAATGCTGCAGTAACTCAAAAATCGTTTTTTCAAATGTAACCCCCATTTTTTGTAACAGATTTGAAAAGAGCGGAAAATTTCACGTCAAAATGTTTGTTTTGTTTTTTTTGGAGGTGATTTTAAGGGCGTTACAGACGCAAATAAAATCCCAATTTAACTTAGAATCAAGCTTAAGTAAAGGCTTTTTTTCTAATTGTACAGCCTCCAAAATGACCTTGACAAAAATAGCAAAATACATATTTTCACGTAAAATTTTCCGCTCTTTTCAATAGTGACCTTACATATGACCTTGAACATAACCTATACGCTACGGTGAACCAAACATCGATTATTCGCGTGGTGACCCTAATTTTTTATAACAGATTTGAAACGAGCGAAAAATTTCACGTTCAACTATATATATATATATTTTTTTTTATGGTCATTTTGGAGGCGGTACATTTAGAAGAAAAGCCCTTACTCGAACTCAATTTTAGGTTAAATTGGAATTTTATTTGCATCTGTAACGCCCTTTACATGACCTCGAAAAAAAAACAAAACATACGTTTTGACGAGAAATTTTCCGCTGTTTTCAAATCTGCAATAAAAAATAGGGGTTACATTTGAAAAATCGATTTTTGAGTTACTGCAGCTTTGAGGTTATGTTCAAAGTCGAATCTCAAAACTGCTGTTTCCATACATTTCTATATGAACCGTTTGAAAAATTGAGTTTAAACTTTCAGAAGTTTTTGTACTCAAGAATAGCTACAAACGCGAGCACTTTAATAGGTATTAGAAAAAATTTGTATTTTTTCCAGGCTATATACCTAGCAGAATCGTAGTTCAATGATATTAAAAAATAAATGTGTATATGCGGCTAGCAAATTAGGTACAACTTATTAGAAAAATCTGAAAGTGCTTGCGTTTGTAACCACAAAATAATAACAAAATAAGACCCCAAGACCATGATTGAATCAACAGTTCCAGCTAGATCCTACAGCACAGGTATACCTCTCAGAACTGGAGGCTTGCTTAATCAAGGAATGTTCTATGGTGACTAAGACCTCAATTTTTATTTTCTGAGTAAAAAAATTTGGAAAGAAAATGGACAAAAGAGGATTTTCTGTATAATCCAAAAAAATTTCTATCTTCATTTTTAATATATTTTTTGTAAATGTAGCTTTAAATTACCTTTCCCCGTTAACACTGATCATATTCCTAACATTTTTGTTCGCAATCTTTCAAACATCAATGTATTAACAAACAAAATTTTTAAAACAATGATTCTTAAATATGCATATACTTATATTAGTATATACTTATTATCATATGCATATACTTCTACAGCATATACTTCTATAGGATTTAACAATTCAGAAAGAATACGTGTACGAAATTTTTATTTTTAGCATACGATTTTTTAACCTTGATACAAAAAATTAAAAAATCTTAACTTAACATTATTTTCGTGAACAGTGATAAACAATTTTATAAACACATTTCGGATGAATAATAATTTCCTTTAATTTATTAGACGTTTTCGAATTATATTCTTTTCAATTTTTAAATTTAGATTCCAAAATGGATCAATATTTAGTAGATGACTATTTGGAATATGAAGACAAATATAATAATTATTTGGAAGATTTAAAACCCGATACTTTAGAAAATTTATGTGATAATTTAAAAAAGATTAATCTCAGTTCGAAAAAAATTAAAAAAACCAAAAAATTAACTAAGAAATGCATCGATAAATTTAATTTACGGTAACAATAGACCAATCAACACAATGCACTAACATACGATAATGAACAGATCAAACGATTATTGTTTAAATTTTACCATATTATCATAGAAATTTAAATTATAAAATTTCTAAACATATAAAGTTTTTTTCATTTGCTTATTGTCACAATTTATTGAATTTAACTACCATATTTTCAAAATGTTAGAAAATGACGGACAATAAGAATAAAAGAAAATTTATGGGGAACCACTTAAAAAAAAACGCGCCGATATATCTACCTCTTGAATAGAGTTCATTTTGTACAAATAAACACTATCATTTTATAGTGAAAAATATTAGCGTTAAATGTACCATAAATGAACTTCTTTCATAGGTGGTGTGGAAACGATATAAACACCTAAATGATAATAATAATAAAAAATTTTTAAATAACTACATATTCAAAACTATATAATAATATTTTATTAGTTTTTTTAACCATGGGGGGTTGGCGAGCGGCGCGAGCAGGGGGGCGGAGCCCCCCTAGTATATATATATATATATATGATGTTCGTGTGTGTGTGTGTGTGTGTGTATGCACCAAGTACCCGAGAGCTATACGCGCGCGCGCGCGCCACAGGAAACTAGCTCAACTCGATTGAAACTTTTCGCCACGCCCTCGCCGCGCATCTCGACCAATTTAGTCGCGAGTTTGGCCTGAACCGCGAGAAAGTTTCTGCTGCTCGGCTCTTACCGATCGCAATCGATTTTTCACCCTGAAAAGCAGCAGCGGCAGCGGCAGCGGCGGTGGCAGTAGCGACGCAGCTCAGGTCAGCGATGGAAAAAACTCGGCGGGACGCAATGGGACGGGCGCCTGGCGAACGAGCGGGACGGCCGAGGGTCCAGCGGGCCCACCGCCTCTGCTGCGCTCGAGGACGTTGCCGGCCATCGTCGTGCCGGGCCTCAGCATCCTGCAGGCTCAAATCGAGGCCAGCCGCTGCCCGGCGCCGTCTGCCTACTCGGCCGCCTGTCCCAGACCGAGCCTGGACGCGTCGCTCATCCCTCCGTACGGCACGGTGGCGGCCAAATTAGCGGCCACTGGCAGTTGCAGCCACCTGTGCGTCAAGCGCGACAGCCTCGCGTCCCAGTGCAGCAAGCTGCTCGCGCCAAGGATCTCCTTCACCGAGGACAGCATGGGTAAGGCTTCAACGGTTGCCCTCTTAGCCAGTCGAGGCATGATATATCGGGGCCGATTGTGCGCAGGGGAGCGACGAGTCTCCGACAGCGGCTCCTACCGATCGGCCGGCAACGAACTGGCCCAGGGCTGCTCGCGCCTCGCCGGCCGATTGAGCACCTGCAGCGCCGGCGCCGTCCAGCCCCTCTCGAGACTCGCCCGGGTGTTCAACCAACGGCCGAGCTTCATCCCGCAGGAGGACTCGCCGCGTCGCTTGTCCTGGGAGAGGTAGGTCGCCAACTCGATCCAGGCCGCGATATACGACTGACACAAGTCGTGCGCGGCTTATCGATTGTCGCAGGCGAGGGGACTGCAGCTACGCCGGCTCGTGTCTGCCCCGCAGCAACAGCATCGACAGCGTGGCCGACTGGACCAACTCTCTGGCCGGTGGCAACCTCGCGAGCAGCGTCACCTCGAGCTTGGCCGTCGGCAGCGATCAGATCTACGGCAGTGGCTACGTCTTGGCCGATCAAACTCGTCAGCAGCAAACCCCCAGTCGGCGTAGTCCGAGTCCTCTGCTCGGCATCAGGACCGCCGACAAGCTCAATAATCTCGTCTCGCCGAGCATCAGTCGCCGCTTCAAGGGACAGCGAGCCTCGCTGGGTACGTAGCTATTTTTCTTTCTTGTAACAGCCAAATATTTCCTTGCCTTTGAATGAGTACAAGTATCGCTTGGAAATCGTTGCAATTGTTTTTTTTTTTTTAAACAGCGCGCCATGTCCGAAAGAAAAAATTGAAGTAGAAAAAACGCGCAAGTGGTCGCTTTAATTTCTCGTTTCGTTTCCATTAAAAGTTGCATTATGATACTATATAATTTGAAAAATGCCTCGCAAGCAATCGTTAAGCTGAAAAAGAGAGGCTCGATGTAAATTGGAGCTAGAGCCGATCCAAGTGTCGCGGCTATCATCCGAGTTTTTGTCGACGGCAAAGCAATTTTGCTGAAAGAGTAAAGAATTGATGAGAAAGCACACGATATCCAATTCCGTCCGAATTGCGAATAATTCAAAGGCATTCACATAGCATACGAGAATAAACTATACGGCTAGGCGAAAATCGCGAAACACGATAAAATCGAAGACGCGTAAACGTCCAGGCGAGACTTTGTGCGCGAGGCTCGAGCTGCAACTCGGCGAGAAATAGTCTGGCATACAGCGCGTACATTTGGTGCGTCCGAGAAAACCGGTTTGCCGTGTGCTCGCGCATACATACTATACGATACGCATACAGGCTTGATCGCGAATCCTCGCTCGAGTAGGGTTGAGGAGCGACTCGTCGCGGCACAGATGAGTCGCTCGCCTGCTGCCCCTGTGCCAACATCAGCTCCTGTTTTTACATTCCCATATTCACTGTCACTTCCTTTCCATGTTGCTAATATCACGAATCGCGTAAAAAACGTTACAATCGCAGCTGTCTGTAGCTCCTTTGCTTCTGGAAACTATATCGTATGCACTTGATGTACAGCACAATACACACACATACTCACATCAAGTCAACATCACGCGCTATCGTCCATCATACATTGCCTGTGTATTCAAAGTTCAGTGCACATCCATACGTATCACGTAGATATAGAGCAATACATATAGATATAGCGAACGATCAGCGAGCTAGCAGCCATTGACCGCGTGCAACATCGAGTCGGTGCAATATCGTGCACTAGCCATATCTCGCTCATCGAATTCAATCGAGTAGCATCGCATCGAATTGCTTCGGCGAGCTGCCAATTATCAACAATTACGGCGCTGCATCCATGGAAGACGACTGCATGTTTCGGTAGGTTTATCATCATTCATCCATAAAGCAGCCCATGTGCCGCTTACATAATACGTATGCCGCGGATAAGTTTGTACTTTCTGTCAAAGTTTTAGCGATGAGCTTTCGAGTCGCGAGTAAATCTCGGCATCGGCCGATCGCGCCCCGTCCAACGCGATTATTCAGGGCCACGGTGCCCTTTAATTTTAGCCGTTTTATGAGGCAACTCGCAGAAATAGAATCGGATGTAGCTTAAAGCATCGGAGTTGAACGATGAGTCGCATATATTACATGAAATATGTGCGTGCATCAATAGTAGACTCGCTAGGAACACATGGATTTCAAGGAAAGAAAATAACCGTCCTCGAGCATGACGAGGCAAAGTAAAGGCTTAAGTAACGTATCACTACCCATCATCGTGGGCAGCCACCGAGCGCTTCTTTATAATATTGAAAATAGAGCGTTGATATAGGCGAAAGAAAGAGCTAGACGGTAAAAAAGTAGAAAAGAAGAGAGGGAGGGAGGAACGGCTGTGCACCTGCTTCGACTGCGACGGACGCGAGGAGGGAAAGAAGCGGCTTATAGCAGCGATACACATACATACATTTAACGCGAGGCACTTACTACTCGTGAATCGCTGCCAAGCCTACACACAATGGACATGCGTCGAGCACGTATGAACGGTACGGTCAGCTTATATTATAGTCAGCAGGTAGCCGTAGAGCAGTCGCCGTTCAGAGCAGAGGCAGAAAGAATCGACGAGAGGGAGCTGGACGGAAGGAGGTGCAGGCAGGCAGGCAGGCAGGCAGGCAAGTAGGGAGGGAGCAAAGAAACTGACTGCGTGTCCGAGTGCTCCGAGGATACGTACTTGCAACTTGTTGCCCGCGCGCGCAAGACTCGCGGCACAAAGTCGCTGCCGTCGGGGGAGTGCAGCGCGCGTGCATTGCTCCGCTGCGGTGCGTCTGCGAGTGCGTCTATATGTGCTGTTAGCTGTATATAGTGTTCGAGTATTCGCACGCTCGGCTCGTTGCGAGTAGAGTTGCGGGCCCTATGGCCGTGCAAAGTATACTGCACGATTGTCGCCGGCTGCGCACGACTACCGAACCTACGTACAACATTAAAATATAACTAAGCCAGTATCGCGACGCTCGAGTTTTATCCTGTGCTATATACCTATCCTACCTACCTGTGTAGCGGCCTAGGCGCTTACTTCCGCTCGACGACTCCGAAAGGATCGTTGCTGCTGTACGAGGGACCGTTGCGACTCGTGTCAGTGCTCGGACCGCCTGCGATCGCTCAGGCAATCCATGTATACACTTTTTTACTCGCCCGCCTGTGAGCGATATAACAGTTAGCGAGCGTGTGGTCCGATTGTACGCGCAGTTAGACTGCGTCGCCGGTATGTCGTTGCGCGCCTTCCTTGGCCTATAGGCTGACCGAGTTTAACCGACGACAACAACATCGACAACAACAACAGCAACAACAACAGCAACAACAACAACAACGACGACGACGGCGACAACGGCTCCGAGGCTGCACTTTAATCAGGTAATACCGAGCGTCTTTCCAACTTTTTTTGCCATTTCCATAGTCTCCGCATCAGTCCCCGTTCGTTAAAAGAGCAGGCTGGCTACGAGCCTCTTGAGCAATCTATCGAGTCCCTTTTTTCCGCCGTATTTTTAAGGCCCGAACAATCCTTAATCATTGAAACTCGGCCCTAGCTGCTTGTTACATACATAGCATACGGTCTATTTGGCAATTTTCGTGCCAATACGAACGCATACAGAGCGAAAATAATCAATCAGGAGTGATTACATGGCAGTAATCGATCCTCGAGTACTGCCTCAAGACTCTGCAACTTGCAAAAAAAATAAAACGGAGACCGAGAAAGCGGACGACTATTATTCAATTGCCTTTGCGCGTCGTTCTACTCGATCCAAGTCTTCTTGAGCTGCAACGCCTATATCCTACGTCTCTCTGATTCGCTGTAAACGCGATTATAAACACACACGATTGTTTAGAATCAAGTATCCGAGATATTGTTATCATTATATAGCTACTCGTAATCGCTCGAGTAAACGTACTTTGCGCAGTTTCAACGATTAACGTATAATGTGCTACAAGTACATCTGCTGCGGCATTACAGTGCCCGTGTATATGAATTACGAAATCGTATAGACGCGCACGTCGCGAGTATACAGGCCGCACCGACCCCGGACGTGCACAGATGCACACTAAACGCCGATACAATATTATATATTATATGTTATTAGCCGCGCCTGCACGATGAGTCGTCCCTCTGTGTTAGTAATGTAGAATATTTTTACCGGCTTACTGTATATCACGGAGCGTATTTACGATGCCTGACACTTACTTGACAGCCCTCGAGAATGTCGAAGCTGCCGCCGTGTCGTACTTACTACTCGTCGTGGGCCTCGGACCTATAACTCCTGAGTCTGCTATCCAACGGCTCAAGTGCTCAAACGAAATTTTATGAGGCGCATGCGCGACTCGCTCTTTTCTAAATTGCAGCTACTGCTAGTGCTGCTGCTATGTGCTGCAAATTTCTCATTCTCTCATCTCATTCATCCGTTAGAATTCGAATTCAAACTAGTTTAGTGTTTACGTCTGTTGTATGCGAGCATAAAAAGGGGGAGGAGAGGGGTTAAGCGGAACTGCAGAAGGCGTCAGAAACATTGAAAGACGACGACTTGAAAGTCGAACGGCTAGAACGCTCAAAAACCGACTGCAGAGTGCAGACCAGTCCAACAAAATTTTTGCAGCGGTACCAATACCAATATTTGCGGTACTTAAAGTACGTTACGTTGTGTAATGTGTACGCGGTGTGGCGGCTACGTAGTGCAGTGCGATCGAATTTGCGGGCTTGTCATATACCCGCACATTCAGATCATTCGTTAAAGGATACACTCCTGCTTTCATAAACACCACGTGTTGTTATACTCATGATTAAGCAGCAAATATACTCGATAAAAGTTTTTTCCTTGCTCCATGCTTAATTTTATGGTGGTCGTGTCGGCGAATATCATATTGAGCTCTTGGCTTCTTAGTTTCTAAGCCCGTGAGACTTTAGATCACGTAATAATACTTACAAAGTGTGAAGCGTCGTAACGCTACTCGCTCAGTTTTCTCACTGCTCGCTCAAGAGACCCGTGGTGCACAAGCATACGAGGCACAAAACGTCAAAAATCTCACTCGAGTCTCAAATGATCAGACTCTAATAACGGATAGCTCCCCTCTCCACCGATACCTCATGCTCATCTTTCTGTGCTCTCTGAAATCCGAGTCTGTATTATATACAGTTTGTGTACCTGCTGGCCGCGGGATACCGCCGGCGTACTACAACTATATACACAAATCTCTGCGCGTATTTGCGACAACGTTTAAGGCGTACCAAGTAGCGTGCGACCAGTGAGGCAGTGACCAGTGAGCAGTGATTTAGTACAGCGAGTGCACACGGGCCTTTGTGGTGACAGATATATATTATATATATATATGTATATAATTCATCCTTGGCCTACGAGCCTGGAACATGATCAAAGCGCCAGATGAAGTTCTACAAATCTTCGAGGAGCACCAATGGCAAGGCCAAGTGCAAGGGTAGCCCGAGCGTCGAGCTGATCAGGCGCGTGTCGAGCGACGCCACGACCTTCAAAAGGAACAAGCCGCTGCGCGCATCGGTGCGCCTCATCACGCGGATCCGCCAGCATGCCGCGACCATGCACGTCAACGATCGTCGCGCGGGCGAGCCTCCGCATCGGCACGATTTTGGAGAGTCCCTGACGCCGCCGCCTACGCGCACCAGATTCCGCCGATGCTCGGCTCCCTTGACTCCGCCGCCACCTACGCCGCCTCCGCCGTACGAGTCGCCGCCAGCTCGAGCCGGTGCCACCACCGTCTCCAGCATCTCTCGGGACTTCGAGTCCAAGCTGAACATCGAGAAGCCCCGCAGAAATGAGCCGAGTGACCTCGACGACGACCTGTACCACAACGCCTACGAGAACCCGACGTTCTTCGACAGCTCGTTGGACTCGTCGATGGAGGCGTACTACCACCGAGGCGGCTCTGGCTCCAGCGGGGCGGAGGAGCCGCCGAGCGCTCAGCGAGACAGGCTCGATGCAAGATCGATGCACGGCCCGTCTCTCACTGTTCTCGTCGGTGGCGATCCCTGCTCGGTCAACGATGAGAATGCCAAATGGCCTGCGAGTCCGATCACGTTCCCGCGCTTCGAGCACTGCGGCGACGAGCAACTCGTTCGAGCCAAGTATTTGTCGCCGAGAACCCTCGACAATATACGCCGGCATCCGCTGCACAATCCGTCCTTCACAGGGGTAAATTTGCTCGATTACCATGTTACTGAGGCCGAGTGACGTTGCATCAATTTTTTTTTATTATTGTATATTGTCTCATCTTTGCTCCAGAAACCCAAGAAGATCGTCAAATTCGGATTGGGTGGCCCCAAAAGTAAACCCAAAGTCAAAAGTCCTCCCAGCAAAGCAAGTAGGTTTTTCTAATCGTTGATCCATCTCTCTATTTCCATATCTTTAGGTAACTACTAGTAAACAATTAATTATTAAATAAACGCAACTACAATGATAAAGAAATCGCTTGTGCTAAGGACCCTGTTAGCTCTCGTTACGATTATTTGTTATTATATTTTATCGAACAGCATGTGCCGAACTAGAAATTTTTTCGCGTCAAAGTTCAAGTAAAACTGAGCATCCTCGATCATAGCCCCTCGTCTTGCACCATCGTTGCGTTAAAAATTTAAAAATTTTGAGCTGCATTTAAATGTTTGATATACTGTATGTAGAGTTGCATCCACTGCAAGGAATGGACTTCTTGGAGGGTTTTGGAAAAAAAAAACAACTAAAAATCAACGATTTGGTGTCGTCGTTACCAACCAAGGCACAATCATCTCTCGACATTCATTTGCATGGTACACACGTCTCTCATTATGTTCTTTGCCTTTCTCTTTTTTTGCTTTTCTTCCTTGTGCTTGACAATGAAAATTCATAATTGCTTGATCATTACGATACGCTGGTTTTACATAATCGAATCTAAATAAAATTATAGATCATTTTCATAGATAATTCATCATAAAAAACATCATTAACTGAGCAATTTTACTCTATAACTATCTGAAAATTATTGCAAAATATCTATCGCAGACATGTATTTACGCACTTGCATTTATTAAAAATATGTTAATTGTCAAACAGCTCTTTTTGCGGCGGTCGAACAGGGAAGTCTTGACAAAGTGCGAACGATTTTGGAATCGACTGACATAGACGTTAATAAGTAAGTAAATGTTTCATTCTTTTCCACGGTCAAATACACCGACCTTCAGAAATACAATATAACTGGAACACCCTCTTTTTTCCATAGCGTCAACAGTGATAAGCTGTCAGCTCTGGATATGGCTGTTTTGACGAATAATCGGCCTCTGGCCAAATTACTTGCCAAGTTCGGGGCCCGAGAAGGCGACAACTGTAAGTCCTCGTTATTTTACAGACATTGATTTCTCAATAACACATCTATGTCAGAATTTTCACACGCTTTCTAATACTTTTTTTCTTTCCATTCATACAGTCAAATCGTCGGAATCTCTAGGTAAACACCTGGCATCGCTGTTAGTCGAATCAGAGCATCGCGTGCAAGAGTTGACCGGTGTGCCGTCGATCGGTCAAAGTTCCAGCGGTAGAGTTCCTTTCATGGAAAATTCTGCCTACATTCATCGCGGCAGTTTCGCGTCTCAGAACAACAATCTTACTGGCTGCAGTGGAGGTGGAAGCAGCTCAGAAGACAAACAGCTAGTATTATGGGAGCGCAGAGCTCGGGCTCTGCGAAAAATGCTAGCTGGCTTCGAGCAAACTCGTAAGGCTTGAGATTACTTCTCAAACCAGCAATTTTCCAGGTTTAAAGTTCTTCTTCGATGTAAAATGTTGCAGGACCTCCGGATATTCTGTTTATGGTATCAATTGAAGTAAGCAGTACTTCGTCAATTGTAGCACGATTTTTCGACTCTGATATGCAAGATACGTCCATTTGTACGAAATTTAAAATTCAATGGAGCTTCTGCGAGAACTTTTCCGTCGTGATCGGCGAGCGTGAGGTTCTCGATATGAAGCAAAAAGAGTGTCGTATCGAAGGACTAGACCAAGGTCGAAGGTATCATTTTCGTGCTGCCGCTGGCAATCTCAAAGGGTACAGCAGATTTAAGCCGACGCAGCCAGAATATTTGACACCTAATAGTACGTTTTATTATTTATTATTTTCTATTAATTAATTAATCATTATGTTGGCGATAATCTAGTTATAATGCTATATAAACTACTCAGGTTGGAGGGATGTTGACGGCCGAGGCACTCGTTCGACTAGTCGCTTAGAACAGTTAGACAGTCTTTTAACAGACGTAAGAGGTCCCGAGTACAGTCTTGAAACACCAGCGGTGCAGCGGCGGAATCATAAAAAGACGAAAACAACAATCAAACAACTCTTTACGGCTACTAGCAAGTTCCAAAAAAATTTACGCCGCGGTGTTTTTCTCAGCTGTGTTTTTTATCACGAAGACAAAGTTTTATTGACAAACGAAGATTTTTTACCGGTAATCGAAATCGATGAAACGTATCCGAGCTGCGTACAGAATGATTTTCATTGGTTCATGAAAGTAGCTTGTTCCTGGGAAGATGTAAAACCCTTGAAACAGGACATGGAAAAAAGTCATAGCAATACAACTAATCACTTTCGAGTTAAGCTTCTCAATTCTGCTGCACAGATGCAGGTACTGTTATTATACCAATATTAATTTTTGTTTATAATCTTTTTTTATTTATCACGATGCTTTTTTGCATGTATATGTTCGATCGATCATTAGACGGCGCTTTGTACTCAAGAGCTTGGAAAATTCTACCATAAACCTATTAAAGATGTGCATGGTACACTGGTGTTTTCTACAGTTAATTGTGTTAAAACTCCAAAACACGTATCGGTTCTAAACAGTAGGTGGATTCCGTTGGCAAAAGTAACAAAAAAGCTCATTGCGCATGAAGACAGCAATGTTGCTGATATGCTAATGGCCAGTATTCACGATCAAATATCCTATCACCAAGTTAGCAGTATAAAATTACCTAGAGGCTTGTACCTTGGCTATCTTAAAATGCAAAGTAGTGTGGACTCAATTCAAGTTGTTGTACCAACTAAGTCGCCTAATATGCTGCCTCATTGTAAAATTCGAGATAATTCACATGTCACAGCGTAAGTTGATTTTAAAATTTACTTGTGTACATTATGTAGAAAAAAAATTTTTAATCGACTTTATTACATTTCACAGCGAAGAATGGGAGTATTTGAAGAGATTGGGTAGGTTACAAGGTCTAAGTGCAAATAGCAGTAGCGATGACAGTGATGACAAAGAAAATGTGGTTGAATTAAATGGAAATGAACAACAAAAAGCATTCGTTGATGCCGTAGCTGCATCTACAAAACGACTTTTTGCCTACATGGATATTGGTCCAGAAGATTCTTTGGCTCATAGATTATATGATATCGAAGTCATCGAGTTGAGTATTGACGTGTCACTTCTTGTGGTAGTTCCGCCAGCTGACAACGCATGTTCCGTGCCCGGAACACGAGAAATTTTACTGCAACGTGGGGATCTGCTCTCGCTATCTGTTCAAGTTTTTGAAATGGTGCATCTAGGTACATATCAAAAAGATGTTACCGATAGATTTTCACGACTCAGTTGTATACTTGAGCTCGACACAGCACAAGCTCAACATAGTCAACGAGAAGCTTTCAGTAATTCTGAACTCAGCGTGGCAAAGGACAAACTCGCTAAGCTACAAGATATACAAAGCCAAGCCAACACTGTTTGGAAAGGGGCTCGTTGGCTCATCGATCTCATTGCATTCGCTAGAGATCGAAGCTCACTAACTATGTCTTCGCAATCGGTAAGTTCACATGTATATTGTCCGATTTTATTTATAGAGCAATTTATTGTATAGTACTAATTATAAATTTTACTATTTTTGCTAGACTGCATCTTGTTGGTCTCAAAATTCTGGTATTAGTATAAAACACTTATTGAGCTTGGAGCGAAATAAAAACACAAACAGTGGAAATAATCTTAAAAGAAGTTTATTGCAAATACCGCCAAGAGATCCAAAACTAGTAAAATCGAGTCCCGGACGCGGAAGTTGGCCTGGTCCAGGCGTAGGAAACATCTCTGGCTGCTCAGGTACAAATTTGTTGGCAACAGAACTAAGTAAAAGTGAGCAACAACTATCCATGGGGCCATACCCTCGAAAAGGTAGCAACAGCTCAAATTGCTCATCAACTTCGGAACCGCACAGTCAAGCGTCTTCAAATTCGGCATTTCTTATGCCAGCTCCACCAGTACCACCTCACAGATTTCCACAGCACCAGAACAGGCTACCTCCCTCAAAGTCTGAGGATGCTCTTATTTTGGCTTGCAAGGCTCAAAAACAGTCATCTAGCCAATTGCAATTGCAGCAGCAACAGCAGCTTTATAATTCTCGTAATCAAGGCAAAAGCTCACTTTCAGCTTCTACGAGTCCTGTCATGAGCAGTGCTAGTACTAGTCGATCTAGCGTTAATGAAGATCAAACCAGATTGCTGAAAACTACCAAGTCATATAATCCAGCCCCAGTAGCCAGTGTGGCATCGATCGCGAATGATCTTTGCAATTCTGAAAAGTTTTCAGGAACTGAAGACAAAGACGAAACGAATACAGAGTTGACTTCAGGAGTTCGTGTTGCTCCTCTGCCTGGTATTCTTCAGGTAAAAAAAGCAACATTTTAATTATAAGAATCTACTATCCGACACTGATCATTTTCTCTATCCAGGTGTATGCAGCCTACGAAACTGGTCTAGCCACAGGTACAAGTTTAAAATTACACGTGACAGGCCGTACGACAGCTCGAGAAGTCGTTGACCTCGTAGTCAAACAGTTGAATATGGCTGTGGTATTGAAAGGACTTGAAGGACCTGTATATTCACCGGAAGAGCTATCTAATTTTTGCTTAGTTGCGGTGATTGGAGCTAGGGAACGTTGTCTCAGGGACGATTTTAAACCCCTTCAGCTGCAAAATCCATGGAAAAAAGGTCGCCTTTATGTGCGGCAAAAACATGATGTTTTGGCAGCTCTGGAACACAGTAGCAAACACACAGCTTTTTTGTAAAAAAATTTTGTACCTAACACAAATTCCCCCTTAAATTACCTTACTATCTTGTCCTAGTCTTGATTCCCAAATGAAATCAATTTTTTTATTTTGGAACAAAGCATGCGGAAACAATTTTTTATGTTTCCCAAGAGTAGCAAATTTTACGTGATCTCATTCTTACTGACTGTTCTTACAGAGTATATCTGGCGTGCTCGTTGCATCTTGCCAGTTTTTTTTCGAGCTTCCATTATTTATATGTTGAAATTCCAACTCTGATGACAGCAAGGAAGTACGAAATGCAATTAGTCGTCAATTTAAAAAAAAAAAAATCCAAAATTTATTACTCTTGTACAAAAATAAGTGATATTAATTTCGCCAAAATAATAAGAATGTATATTTTACCACATTGAAAAATGTACGGTTATCAGCAGTAAAGATATTTTTTCCGTCTTATAGCGTTGTTGGTAAAATTGACACAATTGTAAGTGGTTTGTGTAGTTTCTACGTGAATGCATCTCGATAGGTTAAAAAATTTTAGAATTTTTTTTTTGTTTAAATTTTATTGAGAATTTTAGACTTGTGAGATTTTAGAAAATAAAAACCGAGCCTCAAATGAGAGATGCTCTCAAATTTATTAATGTCTAAAAACAACAAAGTAACGATTATAATTAACCGTGACACCAAATAAACTTTAAGCAATCTATTGAGTTAAGAATAGGATATAAATTATATAAATATTATATGCATGTATTTGTTAAGAGTCATGCACAATTTTAAAGAAAAACGTGTGTACACAAACTGACCAAGCATGAATACGCGAGAAATGAATCGATTTTGTCTATTATAGTTGTATATTATTGTGTGTTAAAAATGGTATGACTTAATGGGCAATTTTGTTTACGTTTACGAAACAACGAAAGTACCAAGTTCCATTGGTAATATTATTCTGAATTGTAAAACAACCTAATTAGCAAAAAAAATCAAGCAACGTATAATTGATGAAAGAAAAATTTTTTCTATTGAATTGAGTTAACACATTCGTCGGTGAGTTTATGATTATAATTTTACCAAATTATGGGACCACTACAAGGACAAAATATAAGCACTTTGCCAATATCAAGATCGAATCTTTTGATAACCGACGAATTGTGATACCAAGAATTCCAATGTTTAACGATACTCAATATAATTGTTGCGAAAACTTGACGTTTATATTGGGTTTCAACAATTCTTTGTTAATACTCAAGAGTACCGATATTTATTTCTTATACTAGATATTTACATAAGTTATTTTTGTAAAAAAAAATTTGAACGTTTAATATATTAAAATAGAAGTTGAATATACATAGAATGTTGTTGATTCGTTGTCGTAAAAGTTGAATGTAACTTGATTGTTAATTTAATTTGAAGTTGTTGAAAACGAATATTTGACACTTCAAATTCAAGTCTTATGTCATAACTAACATTGAATACTTTCAAATGTAATTTTTAAAAACTATTTTTAATTGTTGACGTAGTGTTACGTTCGTTGAACGTAAAAAATTTATTTCAGGCGTATTAGGCAATAAATATGATGAAATATAATTGAAATTGAATTCCTTAAGATCGAGTGTTGTTTTTTTTGTCCTTAAAATGAAAATTCAAGTTTAATTTTGGAAAAATGAAAAACTGAAATTGATCGGTATGATACATAAATTCACCCAATAATCGTAAATGTATGATAAGTATAAAAAATGACATTGTAGCATTTTCTGGATGTTATAAAATTGATGTTTATGAAAACAAAAGACAAAATTCAATTACAATTACCTAGTTTAAAGATTAAAAATACAATGAGCTGTGTAGTATATATTATTGTAAAGCTAAAGACTGGGCACGAAGGAACGTACGAAGTAGAAATGAGCAGAGGTGTATCGAGTAAAAGATTTGTAAAAACGAGTGCATGAATTTTTGATGAGTGCGCGCGAGCGAAACAAAAAGTGGTTACTAAACGCGAAGTAAATGAGAGGAATACCACGATATCTTTCACGATGCGAGCTTTTAGACGAGATTTATGCCATACTCCAATTTTATATATATACTAAATATTAATCGTAACAAAGGTAAAAAGTAAAATGAACATTATATATATTATACATATATATTATAAAACAAAATATTAAAATAAAGATATTTTTTGTGCGAAACTCGATTTTATCTTGAAGAACAGGGGAAAAAAGTAACGGATAGATAAACAATTATGTATCAAAGTAAATGAAATTGCATGCAAAATATCAAAGTATGGAAAGCTAGTTGACGTAAACAGTGAGATGAAAGTTGACTCAAGAAAACTTTAAAAACGTCATTAATATCTGATAAATTTTGGCCAATTGTTAATAAATAAGATGAAAAAAAAGTAACAAGTCAATAATTGTTGTACTGTACCTGGTCAAATCCACGAGAATCCACGAAAATCCATGGGAAAACAAAGCAAGAGATTCGGAAGTCGCGTAAATATCGTAATTGTTTCCTTGGTACGTGCTTTGAATCGCCGAGTGACCTGCTTGTGCAGGTGCAGTAATGCACCAGTACTGGGCATCGCTAATTAGGTAGCAGCGAGATTGTAAAATTGTAAGGTGAAACGGTGAAAAATTACAAGAGCGAAGCCGCTGGGGTCTCGGCAGCTGCAAAGAGGTGTAGAGGTAGGCTACACAGGTTGCACACAGGTTGCACACAGCTGCAGGTGCATTATGGCACGGCTGTAACGCGGGCGTCATTCGGCGCGCGTAAAGAGAGCGAGAAAAGCGAGACAAGAGCGGGAGTAGCAGCGGCAGCGGCGCAGCAGGCACAGAGCTGGCAGACAGCTCTCGCACAGCCGCGAATCCGCGATCGGAGCCGCGTGCGACCTCCTTTTGGTATTTGACCCAGTGGCGGAGAGCTGGCGCGCCATAAAGTACAATATATAAGAGCGCCCGGAGCGGCCGCGATCGTCGCAGACCGAGCTGCGATCTGGCCTCGCGTACAGCCTTCTCTTGTGTTGTTTGTGCTGCATTCAAATAAGCTATACCGATTCGAGTGTGCAAGCGTGTCAGTGTCGAATCGCAGCCGATCGAGTGAGACAATCGGCTCTCCGTGATCCTTCTACTATGTCAGAGGGCTGCACGAGTAGCAGCAGCAGCAGCAGCGGCAGCAGCAGCAGTGGTGGTGGTGGTGGTGGCGCTACCCCGTCCAAGTACTCGGGGGTCCGGGGGCCAGGCTGCTGCGCTCCAGCTGCTTCCGGCTCGGCGATCGGCAACTGCTCGGGCTCGGCGGCCGATGTCAGGCCGCAGCTGCGCCACGTACAGGTTCGGGCGAAAATCCTCTACGGTTCGGGCAAAGCCATCGCCACTCTGCAGGCCCAAGAGAAGGCTGCTAGGAGCCGGCCTTGATCGACTGGTAATATGAATTCTTGTAGCAATTAAAGTTCCATCGGAGACACGCGACGATCATCCACACGGGTCGATTTCATAGAAAATTCGAAACAATAATTGCGAGCGATCGCGAGGCGAGCTGCGGACGTCACAAAGTGCAGAATCGGTGTTGGCGCCGATCGGTCGGTACAGCGATGGCTGGTCTCGTGCGGCGTTTCGCGTGTATCGCACGTACCATAAACACACGTAAACGCAGGTGGCGCGCGCGCACACACACACACGCACACACACGCACATATGCACACTCGAGTACGCAGACTTATCGTCGATGCATTACAAGCTGTACAGTTGCACGAGAACGAGTCGACGAAATTTTCCTCTCATTCCCACTCCTGTGCTCGGTCGATCGACTGCAGTCGGTACTCGCGGCTCTCTTGGCTTCGCGGGGATCGGGCACTCGCAGCGAGCAGGCAAATATGTACGTATACGATTTTGCGGGTCATCAACCGGGCGCGCAGCTCGCTACTCCTTCCGAGCGGGATTCGAGGATGAGTTTTGAAGAGCCGCGCGGAGGCAAAGAGTAAAAGGGAGAGAGAGAGAGAGAGAGAGAGGAGAGGACGAAGCTTTGGGGTTTTTTTGCACATTTGCCGCTGCGAGTCCGGCTGGCGCACCTTGTTTTTGCTTCGACAGTACAAAAGTAGTCGTCGGTCAGCGAATAACCTTTGCTACATCGAAATGTTCTCCTCCTCGAGCGCGGCAAGAATTAGCGGTTTCGCTGGCGTTTGACCGCTCGGGCGCGACTCCGTTTGGCTGCTCTCCCCGTCATTCCGCGATCGCGACCCAAGTGCGTCGAGTCGAGAGGGACGAACAAAAAATTCCACTACGCTTTAAAGCGTTCAACTGGGCCAATTAGCGAGCACTTTTGGATGTATAGCCACACAGCCCGAAAGCGTATCCCACTCGACTTACTCAACATCGACTTCGATTCGGCCTCGGCGACATGTCGCTCTACCGATCGTAAGTATACTGTGCCGCACATTCGTGCGCGACGACTGACCGATAGCTCGATTGACCCGAAATTTTTCAACCGGTTATTTATGGCTCGCCGAGAATTGGACGTTGCTTGACGTTTCTTGACGTTTTGACATAGCCAAGTTTTTGCACAGGATCGTGGCGTTGTCGCTGCTGCTGCTGCTGCTGAGCCATCGAGGCAGGCTCGAGCCGCTACCGATCGGAGATTCTTCTTTGCCGAGTCAGCGAGATTTCAACGATGCCGCCGACTTTGGTATCCAGGCGATGAACGACCTGTACTCGACGACCGAGCCGAAGCTTTACGAAATGGGCTTGTTCTTGAAGCCCGACGAGCCGGCCCGTTACCTGGCCGCCTTCAACGAGCAGAGCGACGACGCCAGACAACTGGCCAAGCTCGGCTACGCTTCCATCGAAGCCGCCAAGCGCATCCGCAGCAAGTGAGGCCTCGTTCCGATCTCGATCTAGTTCCTTTATTATTCATCGTTTTTTATTATTATTATACGTGGACGTTGGCTGGTACGTAGGTTTCCGAACGCGGTGCGCTTGAAGCAGGCGTCGGGCGCGTCGAGCCAACTGCCCGACTGCCCGAGGAGGGGAATCGTGCCGCAGTGCCCCCCGGCCAGCCTCAGGTACAGAACGACCGACGGCAGCTGCAACAACCTCCGAGAGCTGTGGTGGGGCTCGGCCATGTCGACGATGCAGCGCTTCCTGCCGGCGGCCTACGACGACGGCATCGAGAGCGTACGGCGATCGGTGACGGGGGCCGAGCTGCCGAGCGCCCGCCGGCTCAGCGACCAGCTGCACGAGGAGCGCGACGAGCCGCTCAGCTCGGTCAGCCACATGCTCATGCAGTGGGGCCAGTTCGTCGACCACGACATCACTGCCACCGGCCAGAGCCGAGGCTTCAGGGGCAGCGTGCCCCAGTGCTGTCGCCAAGGGGGCGCCGCCTTCCAGCCCCGAGACTCCATGGTAATTATATATAGAGTTACGGTAGGCCGATCGAACGAGTAGAGGGCCATTTTGTAAGATTGCGGATCGCAGCACCCCGACTGCCTGCCCATCGGCGTGGAGGCCGACGACAGCCACCTGGGCCGCTTCGGGGTCAGGTGTCTCGAGTTCGTGCGCAGCGGGCCAGCCCCGCGCGAGGACTGCGGCTTCGGGCCCAGAGAGCAGCTGTCCCAGGTGACGAGCTTCGTCGACGCCTCGACCGTCTACAGCAGCAGCGCCAAGCAGAGCGACGCCCTTCGGCTCTTCCGCAACGGTGAGTGAGCGAGCGAGCGACGCAACGCATCCTAGCTGACCTCTGACTCGCGAGCAGGTCTCATGCAGTACGGGAAACAGGCGGCCGAGCGACCGCTGCTGCCGAAGCGACGCGACCTCGAGGCTGACTTGTGCAGGCGGGGCTCCCTGTCGACGAGCTGCTTCCGGGCCGGGGACGCGCGTCTCTCCGAGCAGCCGGCCCTCATCGGGCTGCACGTCGTCTTCCTGCGGCTGCACAATCGCCTGGCCACGCGCCTCTCCAGCCTCAATCCGCACTGGTCGGACGAGCGACTGTTCCAGGAGACGCGCCGCATCGTCGGGGCCCTCGTCCAGCACATCACCTACCGCGAGTTCCTGCCCATCGTCCTCGGGCCCGACGTCATCGGCATCTTCGACATCGAGCTCCGCCGCAAGGGATACTACGACGGCTACGATCCCACGGTCAATCCCAATATAGCCAACAGCTTCGCCGCGGCGGCTTACCGTTTCGGCCACTCGCTCGTGCAGCGGGCCTTTGCCCGCTTTGACAGCCAGCACCAGCCTTTGCTCGACAGTGAGTCATTGCAACGATTTTTTATGCGCTTAATATAATCATACTAACTTTTCTTTCATTTTCTTCGTGATAATATTTCAAATGCAAACTCATCGTGAATATGTGGCATTTCACGTCAACTCTCCCTGTGCCGCACAGCGCGGCATTATTTAGTCGAATCGCTAAATTTGTAACTCGTTAGCGCGCGCTGCGCCGGTTGGGCATGCAAAAACCACGAAAAAATCACGCTTTATCTTCTTTCTCTCGCTATATCTTGCTAAAATCAAAAAACGCCTTTCTAGTATATGTCAATATCGATAGAAAAATTCCTGATCTTTCGATCTAAACTATTTAGAAAAGTCTTAAAAATGAAGTTTTCGAGATAATCGACTTTAAAGTTTTTCCAGCGATTTTTCCGGGTAAAACGGAAAATTTTGGAAAATCTGACCTCACCATCGGAAAGCTGAGTCAATTTCCCAATCAAATGATGAGTTACTTTTTTCCTCCAGGTGTATTTAGGTACTTTTACAACTAGTTACAAATTTAGCGATTCGACTAAATAATGCCGCGCTGTGCGGCACTGGGAGAGTTGACATGAAATGCCACATATATAAAAACAAACTGATTGCTTGCAAACAGATTTTCTTTTTATCCATTAGCCCAATCAAATTACTTTTTATTTATCATAAACTTTATCATCTATAGATAGGGGCCTCGGGTGAAAAACATAAAATTTAAAAATTTTTAATCTTGATACAATTAAAATGTTATTTATGCTTTAAAAATCTAAAACGATCTATTTTTTATATGAAGAGCCGCAACATTCAACGATATCGAAATAATCCGATAGAATTGGAGTAAAGTTTTAATTGAAAAATCAGTAATTAGGGTAGTGAAAATTTATACGAAGTTTCATTTTGTTGGGTAGTGATGAAACCAGGTATAATCAAAACTTTTGGGTACGTTGAATCCAAATCTAATGTTATTATTTTTCTAAACCCCAACGTGAGGGTGATAAAATTGAGGGTGAAAGGGTATCTTGCGAATGAAGCAAGATACGAAAAAAGAAGTTGCACGAACCGATTCTTCGTAAAATTTTACGTAGAAATACACTTTCAATTTTTCAAGTGTCAGAGAAAAATTGAAAGTGTATTTTGATGTATAATTTTATTTGAATTCAGCGCATCCAAAAACTTTCAGTATACTAGGTTTCATCACTAGCCAACAAAATGTAATTTCATGCAAGTTTTCACTGGATTATAATATAAAAACTTTTGCTTAAAATATGTTCCGATAAAAATAAATGGAATCTTTGGTACCGATGAGAAAAAATGGGGACTTTTTCTCAGATGTAACGATCCACGAGGAGTTTGCGCATCCGTCGAACCTCGAGGCGGCCGGAGCCGTCGATCGGATCATCCTGGGCCTGGTGAACCAACCGGCCCAAAGGCGCGATCGGTTCATCTCGCGCGAGCTGACTCGACACCTGTTCCAGTCCGGGGCGTCGGGTTTCGGCCTCGATCTGGCAGCCATCAACATTCAGCCGGGGCCGCGACCACGGCATACCTAGCTACGCATCCTGGCGCGAGGCCTGCTCGCTCGGGCCCATCCGCGACTGGAACGACGTGGCCAAGGTCAGCTCGGTCGAGGCGGCCGCCAAGTTCCAACGACTGTACGCCTCGGTCCTGGACCTCGACCTGTTCTCGGCCGGTCTGGCGGAGCGACCCGTGGCGGGTGGACTCGTTGGGCCGACGTTCGCCTGCATCATAGCTCAGTTCCGGGCTCTGCGCAAGGGCGACCGCTTCTGGTACGAGAACGACCAGCCCCAGAGCGGCTTCAGTCCCGAGCAGCTCAAGCAGATTCGCCGGAGCTCGCTAGCTCAGCTGCTCTGCGCCACGGCCGAGCGCGTCGAGAGCGTCCAGCCGTTCGTCATGCTGATGGCCGACTCGCTGCGCAACAAGCGCCTCTCCTGCCGCCATGAGGCCCTTCTTCAGCCGATCGACCTGGAGCCATGGCGTGAGTCCTCGGCGAGGGCCTCGAGACTTCGGACGGGTGCTGCCCCGGCCCATCATCAGGCGCAGCAGCAGCAGCAGCAACGACCCGTCAAACAGCCGACGCGCACCCGCATCAGCCAGAACAATCGGGTCCAGGTGGCGAGGCCCGTCGGCTCCCGGGACAACCTCACCATCGTCGTGCACAACACCGCCGTCAATGCTCCGATCTTCGTCTCGGACTCTGTCTACGGCTCGGACGTCAGGCTCGGGCAATTTTTACCCCCGGCGAGCGCGGCTCCGACTCAAGCCCTTCATTCCGGTCCTGTGAACCAATCTCCGGCTAACCCGCCGAGACCTCCAACTTACTATCCGCACAACTTCGACGATCCCAACAATCCGGACCCTCCACTCTACGGCTTCGAATCGCTACCGCAGCTCATTCGCAGTCACCTGCTCGCGGCTCAGCGCCAGCACAACCAGTTCGCCACGCTCCAATCGCCCGTGGAGTCCGCAGCCTCGGCGACTTCCTCTGGGACAGACGCTCACGAGCTGGATTACACCGACCAGAATCCAAATGACGATCCGGCTTTTAGGTAATAACAAAAATCTTTTCACATTTTATTCACTCTCACTCTGTGCTCTTCGTAGTCCATATTTGCTCGATATAACGTGCCAATTTATTCTTACTTAGAATCGCCAACGATCGATCTCCGCCGTTAGGGTCACAGAACGAGGATTCAACGACACAGACGCAATCCGACGACGCGGATGTCTGGAATCGACTGCCGAAACCTCTGAAACTCAGATGACGCTTGCCGCTGGATGAGACACAGTTTCTGGGAAGCTGCCAATAATGACTCATACCGATTCCTCATAAAGCTCCTATCCGATCATCTACTCTTATTTAGTCGATCGGATTGACGCTTTTTTCTCGACCGTTTGGACCAATTAACACTGTCACTTTAATTTATAAAATGTACACAACTTGGAGGTGAAAATTACAGGCTTTCAGTTCTTAATATCTCGACATCTCAAGTGACTTTGATTGTCAATGAGTAACATCTTAAAACTACCAAAAGACGATTGTGATGCTCTTTCATCATTCACACAATGAAACCTTGCATCGCAACTCATTGAAAACCTATTTTTTTACTATAGATTCTTTTGATGACCCATAATTTTTGTATGTACTTATTATAACAAGCTATAAATCAAAATCAAAAACTTCACTGGAAAATAAAAATAATGTAACTTTTTAAACGAAATCATATGAATTTTTATTGTATAATTTATATGTGTATTTATTAAGTTATTAAAAAAATAATACTGGAAAAATAAATTTTTGTCATTTTTCAATTATCATAAATTCAGATACCACAATAGCTTCATAATGGCACACAATACATTCATCTGCAGCACTATAATTGTAATTCTAATACAATTTAGCACCAATTAATTGATGTAAAAAAAATTTATTGGCAAATTAAGAACAAATTAAAATCGTCTAAAAAATATTTGTTTTATTCTGATGTTCAGCATGTTCTTCATTTGATAAAAATCACTTTTATGTCAAGACAAAATTCTAATCATTAAAAGTAGTACTAATTAAAATTTTTAAATTGACTTATGAAATACATACAAAAAATAAAAATTAAAGATTCATTTCAAAATCTAAAGCTATAGTTTAAAATACTGATAAATTTAACACGGGCCTACGTTTTTTTCCATGAATAATACATTTCCAAAGGTCTATTAACACGCCAAAATTTATCATTTACTTGACGAAGAGTCTGTGAACCACTCAAAACCACTAGTTGGCCTGGTGTTGGAGCTATATAAATGCAAAAGTTTAATAGTCTTTCAGATTCAGACAGCATTTCAGTATCTAAATCCAAAGTCAACCTCATAGCCAAGTATTTACTTAGATGATCCACTGAAATATAAAAATAATACGTTAAGTGATTTAGAAGCTTTGAAAGTAAAAACTAAAGTAAAAATAGTAATTATATTTACCTGTTGCATCAGCTGTTGTTTTAATATACCTAATACAATTTTCTTTCAGAGCTTTTATAAGAGAATTGTCGCTAGCCATTTCAGTAGGATGAGGTTTGAAGACTAATTCTATTTCATTTGGCATGAGTGGATCGCTTGACCCTTCTCCTTCTGTATCAACCATAGAATCTTTACCACCTGTTTCAGCTTCAGCACTAGATGAATCATTTTCTGAATTCTGAAAACTATTTGACTGCTTGAAGTGTTTAGAATTGGATGGAACTGGCGACGGCGTCATAGAATTTCTTGAAGCTGCTCCTGAATGATTTTATGAAGAATCACAAATAAGTTGGAATAAAAATATGGTAACAAAAGATCAGAAACAAAAAAAAAAGCTTACCAGATATGGCAGGACTGGCCACCGGCTGTGATAAGCCATTGGAATTATTAGAGTGGTTATCTCTAGATGGACCATTAGACTGTGAACTTTCCAATTGATTGTTATTTGTGGAAGCATTGGAAGTTTGATTGAGAGATCGATTATTATTGAAATTAGCCGACGCGGTCGGTACATCTGCATCGCCGGCATTTTTTCTCGAGCGCTGAGGCCTATTCTGACTTTGAAGTTTGATACCTTCAGTGATAGAGTTGACAAGAGCAGCTTGGGAGTGCGAATTATTAAGTTGAGCCAGAACTCGCTCTTGGTGAGCTTCGTATTCGTCTCGACTTGGATAGATTTTAGAAATGAGCAAATCAAAATTCGGATCCGGCCGTAGCGAGCGTTTGGATACGAGTTTTTTTCTACAAGTGGGACACTCCTGAAAAAAAATTAAAAATTTTAAAAACAATTCTATCTCGAGGATAGTTCTAGATGTCAGCAGGACATTAGGCCAAGCATGAGCTGTACTTACTTTGTTGCCGCTGCGAAGCGCAGTAATGATACAATCGGAACAGAATCGATGCAGGCACTCTTTCGTCGTCATTGTCTTCTTGAGCATGTCGAGACAGATGGGACACATAAGCTCGCTGTGAAGACTTCTGGGACTGACAGCTATTTCGGTGCTGTCAGTTATGGCTTCCTGGGGTGTGCGATGCAGCTCGTACAAGGACAACTCCCAAGTCTTATTCAAGCCAATTTGTTCGGTCGAGGCCATGCCGATGGTAATTCCCGAGGCGAGGATTCGGAGCAACGTGTTGAAGAAGCGTCAGAAGCGGCCGGTGTTTTGATCGCGCACAAAGAAGCACGAGAGATGCGAGTACGCCGCCTGCGACGTGCTACGATGTGCACGTTGCAGTGCGTTGCACACGCGATAGAATCATGCACACCCACGCACCCACACACACGCGCGTGTGCACACACACACACACACACACACAGGGACTCGATAAGTCACTAGTTATCACAGAGCGTAGGCAAGCACGCAATATCGAAGCAAGATTTGCGGGATAACTATTTGCATGGAATTAAATATCACAAATAGAGATTGAACGTTGACATTCGAAGGAAATGTGTACGAGTGTGCAGTTATATTATGCTCGAGAAGCGACGTAGAGATTGTACAGAGTCAGGAGTGTGGCGTGCAGAGCAATGTTAGTGTAAAGCGCGTCGCTCTCTGCCGACTGTAGTATAAGTACGCCGCCCGCGACTCTGCAATTGCGAAATGCGTCGCTGAGCCGACTCGATCACTGGCGGCCGGACGCTGGTGGTGGGATAAGTCATCCGAATAGGGATGAATGCTTTTCTGAAAGTTGGAGTCGACTGCGTGCGCGCGCGCACAGTAAATTTTTGTTTAAAATGAAAGGTAGGTAATTGGAATTGGACTCATAAATTTTATTTTTAATGCTCATTGGAACGATATATCGATATGGGATGGGAAGAAGCGATTGAATTATAGAACTCGACGACTCGGAGCTTCGCGCGATTCGTCAGATCAATGCCGTATAAGAATTCATCGGCGTTGCAGGACAGCAAAACATTTAATGGAGAGTGGGTCTGATTGTGCGAGTCGCGGTTGCCAAACATCAGGCTGCACCGCATACGACTGACAGAATGGCTCGCCAGTCGCCAGTCACAACACGTTACGGGTCAGACTCCGCTGTGGTGTGTTGTACACATAGAGCAGACTGTTAGCGAGCAGCGGCGCGAGCAGCGAGTTCTGGTACTATAGTCTGCTGGCTGTGGCTATACTATAGGCTAGTACACCTATATATATAGGATGTAGAGAACACTGCCGTATGAACTGTACATCGCAAGACTGTGGACCGTGGAGCAGCGGAGGTCGAGTCGGGAGGAGAAGCGAGAGAAGCGCATACACTGTTATTGGACGTGTAGGTAGGAGTTATCAATCAAAGCGAGCGTGCGTGCTGTATAGGCTACAGCAGCGAAAACAACGCGAGCTTCGAGCTCCCCGAGCGCCGTTCAGCTGCTGTATATCCCACTGACAAACTCAGTCGAGCTCTGCGCCTCTCTCTTGCTCTTTCTTCGTAGTCTTTCGCGTTGAGTGCGTGTAAGCCGTCGTCGCCGCGCGCGACAAAGTGAACGGCCTGGCGCGAGCGCGCCTCATCTACCATAGCAGCAGCATAAACCTATACATAAACACACACGTAGGCGCAGAAAGTTGACGCGCTCGCGGGTCGTGTCGTGGCCCAGTAGGCAGCGATCTACCGCGAGCGAAGCAGCTCTGCGCGTCTCATCGCGCGCGTACAGACCCTAAAGTGATCGTGCGCGTGTGTGCAAGAGAGAGAGAGTGTGTGCGTGAGTGTGGCCGGGCTGCAGTAGCCTGATCGAGGTTCGACAAAGCCACCGACGGCCGACGACAACAAAGAGAGTCGTGCAACGAGCGTGCCCTCTTGGGCTCTTGGAGCAGCGTCGCGAGTAGCGAGTGCAGTGCGCGATTAGCCATGGCCACTGCGACAGGAGCTCGCTGGCCAGTGCTGCTGCTGTTGCTGTCATTCGCCTGGCTAGCCAGGCCGTCCCGAGCATCCAACGATGCTGTCACGGCGACGATCGGCGACGACCTCGGCGAGAGGCTGCGCAGGAAGCTGGACGAGAGCGCGGGCCTCAAGTCGCTCGTCTACACGGGCTTCAACAGCACGAGCTCGCTGGCCTATAACGCCAGCACGGACTTTGACCCCATGGGCATGGGCCAGCTCTACAACGTGACCAACGCCTTCATCGACTTTCTACATCCCAAGCAGGCTTTTCCCGAAGGTATGTGTAATAGTCGCACGAGATAGAGAAACCCGTGTCTAAAAAACTTGTCGCCCGTCTATAGCGACGCAAAGTCATATGACATTAGCGACGGCCTAGCCTAGCTTACACAAGCAGCCCATGCGACGAGGTTATTGTGTTTAAATGTCCCCCTTTGCGCTCCTTCCGCACACATGTACACGAGCTGCTGCTGCTGCTTTTTTCTCTCCGCAATTGAGCGTCATAGGCCATAACTGGCTGGACTAAATTGTAATGAATAATCGACAAGCGCATTCGAGTGACTCACGCGACCGTTACACGCGGCGGCCAACTGCTGTTGTTGCTGTTGTTCCAACTGCCTACGGTTTTTAAAATAATAAGGACGCAGCTTTGAGCTGTCCATTCGATCGTCTATCGATGTTTCGGCGCGCGTTGACATGGTTTAATTATGCATGGACACACACACACACACACATTACGCGCAAACGTGACAGATCGCGCATATTATAATAGATTCACGCTCGTATAGCGTCGCTCCGAAAATGAGATGAGATCGGAGGAGGATGGATCGCGAAGCGTTGGGGCCCGCTGCCTCCGCGTTGCTGCGCTTGCCTCTACACGTAACGGTCCTAATCTTTCTTTACGTGTATAACTATATATATAGCGGCGAGTCTGCGATGTAGCTCTTGGCTCGAGTCGCGTATCTCCTTTCTATGAGATAGTATACACCAGAGCAGCGTTATAGAGTAGAGCGTATACGTACTGTCTCTCTTTCTCTCACTCAGTCCACTTACACGCTGCAGCTGATCGGCTCCGAGATTCGAGTCGTTTGCACCTTCACTCGTACTTGCAGGTTCGGCAGTCGTGCGGCCTAATACTTGTAAACACATGCATACACGTATATGGCGCAATGCGGCGAGTGTACGTATACGCATTGGCTCCGCTACGCTCGGTTTACCCGAATCGCTTTAAACTGCCACTTAAATAATATGTTACAAGTACTTGACGCGAGACACGTCCCGTTGAAAGCTCATTTCGTTATCGCCTCGTTGCTGCCGCGACTTTTTCCGCTGCTACTTCTGACTAGCCCGTCTGTTACGATATTGGCGCTATACTGCCAGCTATGCTGCACATCCTACGCGTATATGCACCGCGACGAGTCCGTGGCTTTGTGCTCGCGAGCTATTACGCTCTTGGCTTCTACAACGACGTGCATAGGCTAATTGGCGCTCAAGGATCCATAATGACTTCTCTCCGCGGGATGATCCGCCTCGTAGAAGCAATTGGCTGAGCGCCGAGTCGAAGCACCTGCTGCTTATGATACAGAGACAACGCCAAGCATCCGCCTCGTTTTTACCTTCAGCTTTTCCACGAATCTCCAAAGTATAATAAGCTCGCGCGAACCGTTGTACAAGGCCAACCAACTGACAAATTCTTTATTCTCGTTCTTCGTAGAACGTACTACGTAGGCGCACAATCGAAAAAAACAGTCGGTCGCGATTGCAATGTCACAACAACGGGCCCGAGTTATAAGCTTCTCGTCGTAACTTTCTTTGTCTACCACCCACTGTTTTCTTTTTCGCCTTTTCTCTTCCATCTTTCTCCAAGTGCGTAAAAATAAACGCGCCTCCCCCCTGGCAGTCGCAGAACGGAGTATTTCGGGCCAGCGAGCTTACACGGACCAGTAGGCGTTTCATACAGCCCCGCGTAAAATCGCTATAGATATAGCTCGAGTCGATTCGTCATTATTTAGCGCCAAAGAGGGTCCATAGCTTATCGCATGATTCGCAGGTCTGATCCGGTTCGAGGAGGACGGCGAGCTGGTACTGGCCGACCCGGCGAGCGAATGGCGCGAACTGCTGACGCACTACGGGGCCCTCGGGGCCGTGGCGTTCGCCGGCCTCCTGCTGGCCGCTCTGCTGCCCTGCGTCGGCCTCTTCTTCTGCTGCTGTCGTTGCGCGGGTCGCTGCGGCGCACGGAGCGCTCCCTTCGACAAGAAGCACGATCACTGCCGCAAGGTCGTCCTGAGCTTCCTGCTCATCGGCTGCGCCACGGTCCTCCTGTTCGGCGTCGTCTGCGCCTTCGCCACCAACGAGTACATGCAGGAGGGCACCCGCGAGCTGCCTAGGGCCGCGGCCACGAGTCTGCGCGACCTGCGCACCTACCTACAGGCCACCAAGTCTCCCAGATCGAGACCCTGCTCAAGTTCAATTACGACGAGCTCGAGCTGGCGCTCAACTCGATCCTCAGGGCGAGCGGCCAGATCGTCACGGAGCAACTGGCCGAGTCGTCGCACGCCGTCTCGCTCATGTCTCTCAACGACATCGTCGCCGGCTTGTCGCCCATACGCAAGGACCTCAAGATGATGACCGACATCACGAGGGAGCTGCGCAACAATGCCTCGCATCTCGAAATTCGTGAGTCGATCCTCGTCTCGTTTTGCACGAGCTTTCGTCTCTGAAAAGTATCTACTTCACTTGACCTTGCTTTTTTTGTTTTGCCAACAGTCGTGAGAAAAGTGCGCAACAACTTACTCCAGACTCTCAGTAGCTGCGATACCCAGCAATGCAAGGACCTTATGAACAAGTACAGAATCGGCGAGATGACTGTGAAAGTCGACTTCGACAAGGTACGTTTACGTTGTTGATCTACTTTTGAATAATGTCCCAGAATTAACGATACATTTTATATAGAATCGACGATGATCGTCGATTAAATAAATTCGATATTTTCTCGCTTTTTCTTGAATGCAGACGAGAAATGGTGCAAGAAAACCGAAAACGATTGATACATAACAATGCTCACGTAAAATCTTTTATATTTTTGTTATTTGATTTATTTATACTAGCATAAAAATATGCATTCGAATGATTCATACGGATTTTCTGAAAAATATTCAAAATAAAATGGCTTATTTAATAGTTTTTCATACTCAACACGACTAAATTGTTCAGCTGAGATAAAAAACTAAGATCTTATTAATAGATCAAAATTGAATTTATCTTTAAGTTACGTAAATCCGAGACATATTAGCTTCAAAATCCCAAACCTTATTTGCCAGGAAATTAATCTAGAACTCGCTCTCGTAAGCCGCGGATTGACGAGTCTTGATCTTTTTAGAGCTTTTCATACGAGTCAAGGCTTTTGAAGTAAACTACTATAAATAATGAAATTCTCATCGGTATGGTTAAGTAACGATTGTCTCCAATGTTTTCGTGATCAAACATAACTGTCCCGCCTACTTTTATTCACCCATGATCACAAATATGAAAAATAAAATATATTGACAACACGAACGGCATTAGCATGACAAATGAAAAACACCACCAATTTTAATCATCTAAGCACTGTACGCGCTCATTAACTTGCGAAGACATAGTTATACACGCACACCAATGATTCATTACCAAACAATCAATAGTAAACAAAATTCTTTACTAACATTGATTATTCATTGTTCCTTCGTACTAATAATAATTATTGATCATTTTCATGCACTCGAACGCACAGTACCTGGATCGATACTTTCCAAAGGTAGCTGCAATTGTCTTTTGCACGAGTCTCTATCTTATCAAATTTTCCTCTTTCTCATTTTACTTTTCCACTCTCATTTCATATACATATTATTTATGTAAAATGTTCGAATATATCTAATATTCAATGATAACAAATGAATCAATGGTTCAGTTGCCCGATCTCACCGTCAATCATGTGCTGAACAATATATCTCAACTGATGGACGGCAATATCGTGGCTGAGGTGCGCAAAGGCATGGAGGAGTTCATGAACATCCAAAAGGAAATCCAGCAAGCCGTCAACCAGACCATACCCGTGGTGAGCGCGAGTATCAGAAGAGCCGGTGACTCGCTCGCTGGAGTTTCCAACAATATCGTTCAGATGGTCGACCGCCTCAGCATGGACATCGACAAGAACTACCTACCTCAGCTCGATTACGCGAAACGCCATATCGATCAATACTCGCATTACAGGTAATCTCCTTCCTCCTCCTCGTGCTTTTCGAATACAATGTGCTATTGTCATTTTTTTCCTATTATTTTGTTTCGCGTTGGGGCACCAACGAGTATTATTGAAAATCGCCCGCATCGTGCATTGTCTTTTGCGCTTCTAACGCAATGATGACACTCGAAACATTTGTCCACGCGATGATTGAATTCAATATCGGCTTACAGGTACTACCTGGGATTGAGCATTTCAAGTATCTTGCTCACCGTCTTTTCTTGTTTAACATTTGGTCTGTTTTGCGGAGTCTGTGGAAAACGCCCTGACGGCTACGATGACGATTGCTGTAATAAAGGTTCAGGCGCACGTTTTCTTATGATGTGAGTTTGACAAATCCTCTTTCAAGACATGCATAGTATATACTTACTCAAATAATGTTGTTTAAAGGGCTGTTTGGATAATTTTCTTACTGACGAGTGTGCTGCTCGTCGTGACGATCGCTCACATGGTTACCGGCATACTTGCCGAAAGGGTCGTTTGTGAACCACTGAAACATCCCGAAGATAACCACGTCTTTGAATTACTCGATCGGTTCGTGAATGTCAAACAGATGCTGTATCCAAAGAACGTCAATGCAGACATCGATATCGCTCATATGGTTACGTAAGTACAATCAACTATCAAGTACATTTCCATCTATTGCTTGATTGTTTTAATTTTATCTTCTTTTATACCATTGATCCAATAGTGCTTGCCACAAAAACGAGACCATTTATAAGGTATTGAAACTTCAGTACATAGTCGATGTTGAATCTCTCAGAGGTTTTATCGACCGATACGACATCAATCAAACAATTCATCAGCTCGAACAGAAAATTAGTTTGTCGCATGATTACCGAATAATTAGCGAGGCTGCGAGAGAAAAGCTCAATGCCTTGGCTCAAAGTGGATTAAGCGACATCAAATTTTATCAATTCACCGACAATTTGAAAGACAATATTACAAGCATCAATTTGGAGCAACTTGCCGGCAAACTCCGAGAGGTCGCTCTCAAACTCCCGAATGGTCATGATGAAGTTAAAGAAGATTTGCTCAAAAACGCTTACGACCTCGAAGGCTACCATCGTGATATTGTCGTGCCCATGAGTAATTTGAGCAATAGACTTAGCGATAGCGCCACCGAGCTACAAGAGCACATAAAGTTCAACCACACTTCTATGGCTGAGGCCATTCATTCCTTGGTCGACCAAGTCGACAAAGCCCAAGTTTTCATATCTACGAGTGGACCATCGCATGTTAAAACAGTAAATCAAACTTATTAATCGAGTAATTTTTCTACTTTTATGTTACGATTCAATAAAAACTTCTTTTTCACAGCTTGCTCAAGAGTTTGGCAAAGCATTCATTTTTCAAGTAAATAATTATCTTGATTACGTAATAAATAGCACCTTAACAAAAGTTGGAAAATGCGGACCAGTGTCGCATGCGTACAATGCGACGGTAGTGGCTAGCTGCAACAAAATCCTTGATCCATTTGTAAGTTCATCGCACACAGATCAATCAAAAAAATATTAATCAAAAAATCGTTTGCAGAATGGATTTTGGGCAAGCGTTGGCTGGAGTTTACTCCTGTTCATTCCAACTATTGTGTTGTGCGTCAAATTAAGCGTGCTTTACCAAAAGTCGGATCCTTATCCAGGACCTTTAGTTGAAGCGTGAGTACTCTAGTAATTCAAAATTTTCAATTAAAAGAATGCCGAAGATACTTATGAATGTTTTAGAAATAATGAAATATACACAATCACGTATTTTATTGATGACGATTTAAATACAAGTCGTCAAAAGCTAACTTAAAAAATGCTCATTTTCCCGATGGCTTTGGCATATTCTCATATTTTTTTTCAAGATACCAAATTTTCTTTCGCATCACCCATTTACCGATACTTGTATTGAAGTGTTTATTTCATTATTGAAAAAAGTTAGTGCAATCGATAACATGAAAGTTGCAATGAGCACGTCTTTGTTTATTATCAATGGAAACTGATTGAATCGATCCGTTGCAGTGAATATTTGTATGACGCGTATGCCGACAGGGATAACGTACCCCTTGCTCAGTAAGTATTTCAAATGAATTAAATGGAAAAGGCATAGTGCTAGCTAGCATGTTTTATACCTGTTGCACATAGTGACATAGTATGCATATTCTTCTTTAATTTTTTTAATTTTAATTTTACGAGGCTATTTTTAAACTACGTTACAAAAAATAATTTTATTTCCCGATATTAAGAAGCTAGATATTTTTTACAATTAAATATACTAGTATATGTAAATAAATTGTTTTCACTTTACTCCCAAAAAAGGCCACTTAATCCTTTACACGCATTGGTGGATCAGTCATTGAAATCCGCACACAATCCTCGCTCGACACTGAATACGGATAATTATTTTTGATGTTTTTAGCCAAATATTTATTTTTAAAACGCACTTGATGTTACCCAAAGTACAATTGTACGGCTCTTTGCAACACGTGCACTTATTCACTCAGCACTTCATGACTCATTCATTAGCATTCATGCTCACTTTTTTCGTTCTCTATGTTTTGTTACAGTACTCCTGATAAAAAATATGTTGCGCATAATCGACATCATCATCATCTTCATCATCATGGTTCTACAGCCTATATCGAAGGCTATCTTGACGGGACAGCGATCAGCTATACCGATAGAGAAAGAATCGCTGACGCGCATCAAGGCACTTCTCACGATTCTAGATACTCTGATCTAGCGCCAAAGTAAGACATTTAATTTATATTTTTACGGTCGTGCATACGTCAGGTTCAAAAGTTCCGATAGGTTAAACTTGATTACTTACTGTTCATACCAAACTTGAATGAATACGTAAGCTCGTACACGCATTTCTTTTTTGTTTTATCATTATTCATCAATCACTTATCATTCATTTATCATGACACACTTCACCCTCTCAAAAATTGTGTTGGAAGCTGACTGCAAACAACATTTACTGACCAATGATTTTTCATCATAGAAACTGGGATTTTCCTAATGGCGGACCGCCGAGGTACCAACCAGCTGCAGTAGCACCCCCTTTAAGTACCGAATATGAGCGACCTCCGCCTTACTACTATCCAGGACCAGGGTAAGTCAATTAAAAAAAATTAATACAAAATTGCGGAGTTTAATTTCATTACACGTTTAAGCAAGTTTGATTAAACTCCAAACGTTGGAATTTTTCAGGGATAGGAATTGAAACATGGGTGCCGTGGCATGGGGGCGAACTTCTTTGAGCCGCGCGGCAATGCGTAGCCTTAGAAATAGCTACCGAAGAAATTTTGGCAAAAAACATGATCAAGATTATGTTTAGTTCATGTAAAATTGCAATTTTTACGCAATTAACCGAATTAAGCCATCTATCAACTACATGCCACGGATCAATCAATAACATCTTTCTGCAGCAAACACAGACACACACACTCAAGCAAACACACAAAAGAAAACACCCAAGCGCTTATGTGCTCATTTATTCTTTAGACTATGAAAATACTGATTTGACGCCCTTTTAAGAGTTGGACTCTTAATTTTATAATACTAACTAACTCCAAAAATCTATCGTAAAAAATATTTTTTGCTAAAGGTCAGTCTTAAGCCAAAGAACATCCATTTTTACGTCGATTGCTGGCCTTATTGAAATTGTGATTTCCTAAATTCTTGATTTATATTATGTATTAGTTAACTAGGCTAACTAAATCTATTAAATTTTCGTTCATCAACTTTATAAGAACCTTAAAATTAGAGTTAAAACAGGAGCATGTTTTTTCATTTCATCAAAACTTAACTAAATTTTGTAGTAGTAAACGTTCGTTGAAAATCTCTTTTTTTTTTCGTGGGTACACATGCAATTCCACGAGTCAATTAGTTCTTATACTGAACACTTTTTTATCGAATATTTTTTTTAAATTTTCATCATTTTGTCAGTATCAATAAGAAAGGTAAGATCATCCTAACAAATCATAAATATATATTGATATAATCGTGAACATGAAATTATGAAAGTAGAGATTCAATCATTTGTAACTATTATTAATACTACATGTGTTAAATAGTAACATCGATAACTTAAGAATGTATTTGATTTACATAAGAATTTTTGTTGATAATTTTTTTATTCTTGAAGAGTGATATTAGATATTGATTTTCAGAATTAGACTAATTATTATATATTTAAAGTATTATATTTACGAAGCTGCCAATTGTTTGTAAACGTTTAGAATCATTAGTTTTATTTTTCAAGATCTGTCTTCTAGGTGGCGTAACGTCGCCTGACCATAATATGACTGAACTCAAAATAAAAATAGTTTATCTTACACTCTCCATAGGTAATTTAATATCTGCATTGCACCATTATGTATTATGATAAGCTGCCAGATTTTTAATCAGTGAAATATTTATTTAATCATTTTTACGAAAAATTCGACGGCAAATGCTTTTTGAATATTTAATGATTGACTTTATGTGAACAAAAAAAGAGATAAACATTTTTTAATAACATAAAATTTGTTTCTCAAATTTAAGTCTGAGCTTGAAAAAATAGTCTGTTGAATAAAATACTCTGTAAAATGAGCTTTTCTCCTCTTCAATGTCAATGTAATTCTATGGCAATGCGCAATGAATTGTTATTCTACAACTGACAATTTTTTCATAAAAGTTGTGTCGCTCAAAGAATAACAGTCAATTTCATATAATCCACCGAGAATGCCATATTTAATCAGATTATAGCCATTTTTACTGTCAACTCAAGATGAAATATCGTAATGAGATTCATTCGAAAATTTTGAAAATGTCACTTTTGATTCAATAAAAAAATTAGTGTAATGTTTGATTTTATATTTTTATAACTTTATCGTTTACATTGATTTGTGTGAAAAAATTACTAGGTGTATATTTTGGAATACATTTAAGTAAACATTGTAAAACGTTACAGTTATATTTACATTTTTTAAATTGGCCGAGTAATTACTACAGCTGAAAATTAAATCTTTACGTTCCTTGAAAGTATGTTTCGCTGTGTAATGTATATTGAAATTTAAATTAAATTTATGAGTGATTTATGAAACACTCATATAAATATTATAATAAATATTGTATAGCAATAAACACTCCATCTTTTAGATTATAATTCGTAAGATATTATCATATTTATGAGTTAGCGAGCGATGAACAAATTATTGGCCTATCGAATAATAACGATCGAGTCAGACGATTTATCACCCAGCCCACGTCATACTACAGCACGCGACCGCAACAAAAACAAGAAACTCTCATAACGTTCGGCGAAAAAACTTTTGACTCTATTTTTACACAAACGGTCAAGTTACGTTGAGCTGAGTGAGTAATTTTTCGATAACATTGTTTCTTTTAATAGGAATGGATAAATAAATAAAATAAAAACCAAATCTGTCGTAGTGATGGAAATGTATGAATTTCTACTAAAGATTGTTCATAACTTAAGCTTGCACACAATACGATGTAACACTGATCATTCCAGTTGAATGCATTTTTGAGGTAATATTATGTTTCAATGTCCGAGAGTCTGGAAACCATGACTTTTATGTATATGAATTAGAGTGCAATTATAGTTAAATGAATAAGGATGTAATACAATATAATTGGAATGTATTTGAATCAATTGAAGTAAATTTGGTTTGTGTAAAGTTTAAAATATCTTTATATACCTGATTACAAGCATGTATGTTAAAGAAACATCTTTGTATAGAATATGAGCATTAATATAATGTAAAATAATAAACTCGTTTTAAATAAATATACACATTGAAGTGGTGATTTCTAATCAGCAGATAGTAACTAACAGACTACCCTATTTTCTTTGGCCCATTTTTTCATCACTCGAATTATCTGTTCCACCTGGGAATTAGTTGTATTTTTCAGTAATTTGATCACTTCAGTGAGTAATTCTCTAAAAAATAATAGATTAATTAAATGTTAGAGATAAAAATGCAAGAAACAATTTAAAAAGTAGGTAATTTAAGATGATTGGGGGAAAAACGAACCTTGGTAGTTTTTCAGCTACGATGTACTGAAAAGTTCCGCAACAAGCTCCTCTTTTGCCTTCCCAAAACTCAGGTGATGGATCCAGTCGCTCGAGCATGTCGAAAGCTTTGGCTGCGTACCAAAATTCGCCGACCGTATAGCAAGTGTTGGCTATCAGCTGCAAAAGGCTAAAGGACTCGGGCGAAGGATCCATTTTCAGGTACAATTCCCAAGCTAGCTGACCTTTCTTATTCATTATATCTGAAAAACGTCGTTGGCGTGACTTTAAGTTAGACAATGATTTTGCCTGAATGAAAAATAAAGAATAGTCATTAAGGGCATGTGCAAAGACAGAACTCACGGCAATAAGACAGCAGACTCGCGTAAGTAAAGTCGCTGCGAAATCGCTCGTTCCTGATGGCGAGGAAGGCATCCTCGGCTTCCTTGTAATGGCCGGTTGCCGCTTGAGCTTGAGCGTAATTAAAGTTGAAACTGTCGACGTTGGAAAAGTACGTCTTGATAGTGTTGAGATAGATGAGCACGTCCTTGAACTGGCGATAGAGAAAATAAAAGGAAGCCATGCACTGTCGGCCGGGTATGGTGTCGCACTCCGAGGCTGAAGTTCCGACCAGTTGAAAGTACTGCTGGGCTATTTTAATGTGCTCTTGCTGGCGAAAGGAAGAAGAAGAAAATTGGATTATAGTCAACGATCGGATCGGTAAAGCAGTCGCGCTAGGCTGCTCACGGAATTTTTGTCTTGGCCAAGAACGGCGTTGACGATGGCCTTAAGGATGTACTCCTGAGGGACCGTCGGCTCGAGCTCTTTGATGAGCTCGTAAGCCTCGTGAATCTCGTTCTGTCTGAGGTAGTACACGACCAAGTTGAGCCTAGCTTCGGGGATGACGTCGACGAGATTCGGCAGGTACTGCAAGGCGCCGTCTCCGTTTCTGAATACCTACAACGAGGGTGAGCAAAGCATGAATCGCCGTGCGAGTGACTCTGAGCGCGAAGCCTTCACTGCATGCGTTTACTGACGACGATGTTGTGACGGATGAGATCGTTGCCGAAGCGGCTACTCGTCGAGACCTTGTCGACGAGCTGCTTCATCTCGACCATGTCGGCGGTGCTCTTGAACAAACGGAAGTGATTGCAGGCCTTGAGATTGACGGCCGTCGCGCTGTCCGGGTGCTTTTGCAGATAGACCTGCAGCACTTCCTGGGCCACGTCGAAGTAATCGAGCTTATAGTAGCACAGAGCCACGTAAACGTTGAGCGCCAAAAAGTCCCTTGGACAAATGCGAATGATGCGTGAGAGGGGAGCGTAATTAGCCGTAAGAGGCGGGCCTCGTCGGTTCATTACCTGTTCTCGAGAAGGACCTTTTTGTAGATGTCGATGGCATCCTGATAATGGGCCTGTAGGTAGTGCACCGCCGCCAGGCAGAGCCGATCCTCGACCGACTGGTCGGCGAGCAGACGCTCCTCGCACTCCTTGGCCTGGGCCCGCTCGCCGAGCTTGTGGGCCAGGTGCAGACGCAGCCGATTCTTCAGCTGCTCGATCCCGTCGGCCGCCGGCTCGGCCTCGTCGAGGCACCTCTGCGCCTCCGGGTACATGCCCAGATAGAAGAGGCAGCAGGCCAGCTGGACGGGCCGCCGAGGCGAGCCCAACTGCTCGTACAGCTCGGCCGCGCGCTTGTAGTCGCCGAGGTGGAAGGCGCAGTAGGCCTGCCACTGGCCCACCGAGTCGCTGCCACCGAACGCGGCCACCTCGCCGAACTCGAGGAGGGTCAGGCCGCCCATGTAGTCGCGCCTCATCAGCAGCTCCTCCAGCGAGGGGATGGAGTCGCGCGGTCTGCTGGTCGAGCTCCGAGACGCCGCGACGCCATCGCCCGAGGCCGGCTTGGCTCGCGACAGGATCTGCCGATCGAATCGATCGATTATTAACGATCCGGATCTTGAATCCGCTCGGTCTTACCATACTTCCGCTCTTCGGTTTCACACTCGATAGTCCTACTCGGCTGGGCGAGCTCTGCGATTTCTAGTAGACTCTGTGTTGTTGTTCTGGCACATGTGCGGTGCACCTTATAACCATGGCGACGGATATCCAAGCTGCTGCTCTTGCCACTCGCCACATGACACATGGCTTTGGCTGCGCCGGCGACGAGGCGGCAAACTGAACTGTATACTTAGTAGCTGATCGAGCACGAATCAAATAGGATCCTACTTTTTTATGTTTTTCAGATTAATTCTTTTTTTTTCCTAACAAAATATAAGTTAAGGGATCAAAGAATTTAGTGAAACGATCTTGCTCAGACCGATCGCTACAATTTCGCACACACCATGCCATACGCTCTTCAAATATCGTATCGTATAAAATATCCATGCTCCATATTTCCTCGATGCGCCATGAGTCTGTAATTTGCGATCCGAGTTGCATAATATTCACGAATGAATAATAAAAACAATGAAACTCATCGAGATAATCAGTAAGTGAGCACATTTTTTTCTTCTGACGTATCGGCTAGCAGTCACGAAATACGGCTCAAAAATCGTTCCAACTTACTATAAGTAACTATATTACGAGTTGTTCTTGCGCGTGATCGTACCAGCTGTCACCGCCTCAGGACATGCCTTATCGAGCCTTGAGCAAAACCTGCTACGATGCGTGTGCGCCACTGCAGTAGGGAGCACAGTCACAGTGCCAAGATCACTTGCACCGATCGATTCTGTATTTATCGTTAAAAGCTGCATGGAATCCCATCGAATGAGTACCTTCACCATTCGACCCAGCGTCACCGAGTGAATATTTGCTCTCGTTTTAGCTGCTCAGACTATGACGAGATCTCGTTGAGCTTTGCCATACATTTGCGGTCCCCCACATGAGTCTCCATACGTGTATATCTACATTACGAAGAGTCCACATACTCACAGCCTACCTCGACCGTATTTAACGTACTCCTAGCTACGTAAAGTTGTATCAAATCCGTGAAGGAGATAATCTTATACTACACTTCAAACATTCATCGAATATAACTTGTATAGAGTAACAACAATGTTATACAATAGCTATATTTTCTTTACTTAATTTTTTCAAATAGATTGACTTTGTTTGAAATTTAATGGTTTTTTTATTATTGGATTCATCTGTTACTAACCATGAGCTATGAAGGTACACATATTTGATTAAAAAAAAAGAAAAGACCTCCAATGCCATATAAAATTGTATATTATTTATTATATCGCTATCCAGAAGTTCTATGCGATGCGGCTACATTGACAAAATTACAAAGTTCAATTCAAAGAGGAGTATGGATCAGTCTCGACAAATTTTCACGACATTTTGTACCTGTTTACGTACGTTTATTTTTGTCAACCCAACTTTCAAAGGCCAATGTGAACGATTTTATATTATAATGAATATTGCTTGAGTTGCTATGTCAAAAACAAAGGATTGAGAATGAGTTTTTCCGTTATTCAAGCACGTTTAAGATTAAATAATGCGCCGTTGTCAATTACTTTTTTGAAAGTAATTTTAAACAGATCACACTTGAACGGACAGTTATGTTCAAAAATACATTGTACGAATTCAAATGAATTATTGTAACAGATTTCATGCATCACTTGAAATATACTTCTAGCTGCATATAATTTTGTGGATGACTCAGAATTTCATGGCCACAGTAAAAAACCTTGAAAAATTACGATTAACTGAGATGCTTATTGTTGTAAGATATATATTTAAAATTTTTTCTCACACTTTGAAGTCGTTGCAATCTTCTTACTTAGAGATTCAAACAATTTTTTAATTGTTTTCCTTTTGTTTATGTGTATAGAATTAAACAATTTTTTTTCTTTGGTTATAATATAAAAAAAACTTTAATCATTCTGCAGTTGAATCTACCAAGTAAGGTTTTTTGCTATATTTCGCGCCTGTATATAGACGCCATTATGATCGAAAAATCTGTGAAAATTCCCTAAGTTATTTCTACACTCATGATCGTCTCTGATCATATTTAAATCTTGAGTTTTTAATTGTAATACTTTGTAAACGACTCTCACAGTCGATGTTTTAAACAAATTTTCACTTTTTTTTATTTAAACAACCATAACTTTTTAACTCAGCATCAAATCTTAAATCTGAGCCTGGATCTGACATGGAAAAAAATCGTGATTCAAGCGAAGCGAAATTTCGTCATTACGGAAGTTACGACGATCCATACTCCAGCCGAAAATTTAATGTTATAAATCGGTCAAACAAACAAGATTTTAAAACTTCTATTACTCGAAAAGGCTCTATGGTAACCTTAAAAACATAAAAATAAAGGTTCCCATAGAGGCTTTTAGAGAAATATTCAGTAGAAGTTTCAAAAAAACGTGTTTCGAAATTTGGATTTTGAGCTGACGTACGGATCACCTTAATGGGTGTTCATAAAATTATCCACTACTTTATAATGATTTTAAATAAATAAACGATTATAAACTTATTCATTTTTAAAATATTATAATTAAGTTTACTTCGTGTAAAATTCTCATAATATCAATTGAAAGTTTGAGTTAAAAATCGATAGAAAATTTTATTATAAGAAATTAAGTTTTTTCCATAACTCAAACTATTATGCCAAGTTACGACTCACGCTCGCCCAGCCAAAAGACAATTTCGAATCGACTAAACTTTTTAGTCATTTTTTATTATTAACAGAGGACGAATTCAAGTTTAGAAGTACATAATTTTCTTGGCCATAAAGAGAATAAAAATTACCTTAGACGATAAGCAGCAATATAATGAGTGACAATTTGATTCCAGCTATCTATCTATTTGTTGCAAGTCAGGAGAAGCGATATTTAGATTTCAATTATTTTCGTTCAATTTGACTCAAAAAATGTATGTAAGTAATGTAGGAGAATAACCTTATAACAAGTCGTAAGCTGATAAAATTGTTCGGAAAATTCACTACACTTTACCTAAGATTCTGTTGATAAAAGTTATTTAATATGATAGGATTTTATAATTGAATTCAATATTTTGAATGTCTTATTTAAGTAGGTTTTATATGCGTTACCTTTTCCAGTCTATTGGCTTGAAAATTGATAAGTACCTAATTGCAAAAGAAGTTTAATGATTTTCAAAAGCGGCAAAACTTTAATTTATATAATTAATCAATAATAACCTTTTCAGATTTTAAAGTGAATTATCAAATTAATTTTTTGTGGAATAGGGTAAACCTGCTAGTACCCGACCACCCTCTCTAGTATCCGACCACTTTTATTCGAGTCATAGGTCCTTTAGATTTAATTGTAAATTATTAAATTGCCGTGTATTTAGTCCTTTACTATCAAATTAATGCATTTATTGTGTCAAAAAAGTTGATGTAAGAAAAATAATTCAAAAATATACCGTGTTGAAATGTGGTCGGGTACTAGAAAACTGGATTTTTTGATAAGGCTAGTACCCGACCACTTTTCAACATAGCTTTTCAAAGTTTAAAGTTTTATTTATGGAATCTTTTTTCGTGAATTCTGATAAACTCGAGTGTTTTCTACAAGTTTTCATCGTTTATGAGACGAATCGAATTATTTTATTGAAAATTATAAGAAAATGGACGGGTACTAGATGATGATTTCTTAAGGTGATGCCGAAGCCCCGATTTTGACCGACCGAGCATAAAAATGTAAATTTAAATAACTTTTTTACTAGACCGATTTTCGAAAAACGGCTCTGTGGAGCCCTCCGTATTGATGCTGTGAACAACTGTACCAATTTTCATCCCATTTCATTCAACAGTTTTTCCGGAAAACGGGATCGAAAATTTTAAGCATGAAAACCTAAATCAAAAATTTCGATCCCGTTTTCCGGAAAAACTGTTGAATGAAATAGGATAAAATTTAGTATAGTTGTTCACAGCATCAATACGGAGGGCTCCACAGAGCCTTTTTTCGAAAATCGGTCTAGTAAAAAAGTTATTTATTTTTACATTTTTTATATGCTCGGTCGGTCAAAATCGGGGCTTCGGCATCACCTTAAGTGGTCGGGTACTAACTGGTTTACCCCTACTTGTAGAAACTGTACATATTTGTTAACAACTTATTTTGTATAGGTAAAAATAAATGGATTTTTTATTTCATATAAAACGCAAGTCCTTGAATAAATTACGAATAATTACAAAACAGTATAGCATTTTAAATATTTTTGAAGTAAATGAAAAAAATGCAGAGTGTTTTTCAATAACTGTCGATATCTGGGTCTAGTAGAAAGTTTTGAAAATGTGAACTGAAACGTTCTATAAAAAAACGCTAACTTCTAGAACTACCAATTGTTAATTGATTTTTCGTAATTACAACGTGAAAAATGTTTACAATTTTAGGTGGTCTATTTATTGACAGCTAAGCCAGAGTGAAAATGAAAAATATCCAACAAATTTTTGAAATTTTTGGTAAACGCAGGAACGATGATTTTGTTTTTAATTTCCTCTTTGGTTTCGATCTTTGGCTTCGATATTTCTTCAAAGATTTGGGATGAATTTTAAATTAAAACGTGTACTCCATCCAAACGTATGATTTTGAGGACTTCACCAATTGAGTTTGGTAGGTAATTGAAGTATTAAATAAAGTAGTCGATCGCTGCAAGTATTTGAGACACGTACTAAATTAGGATTATTGCAAAGAAAAAAGCTCTCCGTATAGGGGCTGTAGAGCGTCTTTGACATCGTATTACTGGTACCCTAGCTCATGATTTTTCGATGTAGATTTGCACTAATTCCAAATACGTCTGTATTTCATCACTCATTCGTTGTTTTATACATATCACAAGATAAACATAATAATATTATATACATGGAGTGCAACCGTCTGTGAGGCGCGCATAACACAGCAGCAGTAGCAGCAGCAGCAGCAGTAGCAGCAGTAGCTGTCGTAGTAGCAGTCGCAAACGAGCTCCGCTAAACCAAACTGCAGATCAACACACAATCCACTCGCATCGAGTCATCAGTCATTGTTGCGATTTGTGCATATCGACTGTAATACACGACGACGTGAGTAAATAGCACCGACTATCCAGCTGACGCCACTGCAAAACAACTGACAGTCGCGCTGACAAGTGCATTCTACCTTTAAGAATTCTGCATCAGTAACTTGGAACGCTGTAACAAACTGCCAACGCGGGCCAAGCTTTGTTTCACTCGTATACATACATATTCTACCCTACCTTTTGATCGTATAGCACCATATAGATTGTAGTTGAGCAGACTGCTCACTGCAGCGTTGTTGCACTTTGTGTGCGTATATCTATATGTATATACCTATGTTGTTGTCATTTCAGGCCTAGTGTTGATCTCTCGCTCGCCCGAGCTGCAACAGCTGATATCGTCATCGTCGTTGCTGCTGCTATTAGCTAGATTTTATTTACTGACGAGCTGCTACAATCTGCTGCATAAGACCTAAAAAGAGAGACGCTGCCTCATACGAAGAAGATTCACGTACCCAGCTTCGCTCTCTTTTTCTTTCTATCGCTCTCTCTCTCGCTCTCCACACAGGTATACACTACTGCAGTATATACATATATTAGTTGCGTGGTAACGGACAACCTTGCAGCAACTCCTCTCCAGCAGGATTGTTCATTCGCTCCAAGTGCGTGTGCAGTGCGAGAAAACAGCGCATTTTATGCAAAGCCTCACGAGAAACATTGACGTAATAACACAAGGTCTCAAGTTGAGCTTAGCCGGACTAATGAACCTCGCAACTCAAAATACCACCGATCCGCAAAATGCACAAATATTCTTTGTCAATTTCAACCAAGACTGCTCGTAAGTACTTACAACTGATATCTCCCTCTATGTGCTACCTGTTTATCAATCTCATCATGTTTCTCTATACCTATTCTTATGACAGTTTAGTTTTTCTCTCTCTCTTTCTTTCTCTTTTCTCTTTGTCTTACTCTTTATTTATCCCCACTTCATCCACATATGTGTATGCTCTTGCTGAAATTTATGCATGTGTATGTGCATGAATGCAGCTGTTATTGAATGTTTCACAATTCATTTACTCGTTTGATGGCACAATGCTATTTATTTATTTTATTTTTTTTACTCTTCCAATTATTATAACATCATTGAAATTCAATAAATTTCAACTTTATTTGAGAATAAGACATTTAAATGACAAATTTTATTTTCTAACAACATTTTTGAATTTAGGTCGCTAGCAGTTGGCTCAAAAACTGGATACAAAATTTTTTCACTCAATTCTGTGGACCAATTGGAAAAAATTTTTTGAAAATGGTTAAGAACAAATTTTTTTTGTCTGTACTTATATTTTGAAATTCACAAGTAAATTAATTTTTTAATTTTTTAGAAACGGAAGATGCATGCATTATCGAGCGCCTATTCAATAGTAGCCTCATTGCCATGGTCAGTTCTTCATCACCCAGGAAACTTAAAGTTTGCCATTTTAGGAAAGGAACAGAGATATGTAATTATAGCTACTCTAATACAATATTGGCTGTGAAACTTAATAGAGCTGTAAGTATTTCTAAAAACTCATAAACTTAAAACTTTCTTTTTATATACGAATCAATCAAATTTGTTGTAGAGATTAGTAGTATGTTTGGAAGAATCACTTTACATTCATAATATAAGAGATATGAAGGTCTTACATACAATTCGAGACACTCCACCAAATTTGGCTGGGCTCTGCACGCTTTCAATAAATAGTGATAACTGCTATTTAGCCTACCCTGGTTCTAATACCATTGGTGAAGTTCAAATATTTGATGCCATTAATTTGGTAAGCTAACAAAAATATTGCTCCATTTTTTCATTCTTAAATAAATTTATAAATTTTTTATGTTTTTTCTTAATTTAAATTAAAACTTTTTAGCAAGCAAAAACTATGATACCAGCTCATGATAGCCCTTTAGCTGCTCTTGCATTTAGCCCAAATGGTACAAAAGTTGCCACTGCTTCAGAAAAAGGCACAGTCATCAGAGTCTTTCATGTAAATATTAAAAAAATTTTATTCAATAAATGGAAACCATACTGAAATGATAATATCAAAAAATCACTGTTTACAGGTTCATGATGGAACTAAATTGTTTGAATTCAGAAGAGGAGTTAAAAGATGTGTTTCTATTAGCAGTTTGAGCTTCAGTATAGATTCTATGTTTCTGTGCTGCTCAAGCAACACAGAAACTGTACATATATTCAAATTGGAAGAGCCAAAGGAAGTGTAAGTTATAAAAAAAAATGATTATTTTCATTAGATAGCCACTCCTGATATCTTTGAATTGTAAGTTACTTATATTTCAGGCCTCAACAACCACCTGAAGAAACACAAAGTTGGATGGGCTACTTATCAAAAGCTGTTACAGCATCAGCTAATTATTTACCTTCTCAAGTAACAGATGTATTTAATCAGGGTAGAGCTTTTGCTAGTGTTCATTTACCTTTTCAAGGGTTAAAAAATGTCTGTGCCATCGCAACGTAAGTTTATAGAATAAATTTAGAAAGCGCTTCTGCCTGGAAACATATTTTACAAATTATTTCTTATATATCTTATTAAATATTTGCTAACTGCTTTATTGAAGGATTCAAAAGGTGCTCAGGTTGCTAGTTGCTAGTGCCGATGGATATCTATATGTTTATAATCTTGATACTCAAGAAGGTGGAGACTGCACTCTTTTCAAGCAACATAGGTTTGTATAAAAAAACTATCCTTCAATATGGTTCTCCATTTTCTTCAATGGTCTGACAAAACTTCAATTACAGGCTAGATGGAAAACAAGATGAAGTTGATTGTGCTGGTATCGCAGCTTCTGGGTCTGGCGAAACTGCTGTGACGCCACCGCAGTCCATTCAAAATACTGGTATGTGTTATTTTCAGTAAAAATTGCATGTCATTAATCATTAAAAATGAAAAGATTTGAGCAGCCACACAAATGCTTCTGGTGTGCAATAAAACTCTTGTATGTTTAATTTATTGATAATATGAAAAGTTTTGTGTATTTTGGCAAGGAAAAAGATTGCTGTTTAATGTAGTTTTTTCTATTCATGCTATGCCAAACATCGTTCGTGCTTATCGATTTTATTCTCAAATTTTTCTCAAATGCTCAAAAAGATATAAAAAGAGTGCAATAACTTGATGGTAATTAAATAAAATATTATTCTAATCAGGCATAGTTGAAAATACATAGGTTTATCAGTTTAAATATTATTTTGATTTGGAATCAAAGATTGAAAAGTTCATTAGAATAATTTTTTGCGCACGATTGTGTTTGCTCTGGATTATAGAGTATGGAACACATCTAAAGCCTTTATATCATTGCTTGTCAACAAAACTTTTTTTACTGTATGCATTTTATATACGATATATTCAAAATACGTGATATTTGATACCAATGAATAAAATGCATATGCATCCATTATCCTATACTCACCTATACTTTTAATAATGCCAAAATTACATGTTGATTGATGTGTATTTTATTTTTGTTCTCTTTTTTATATAAAAAATTATCCTTCGAAGCCTGCCTAAATAGCTACGCGGGTGCGTTACGTGGCCGCTCACCCGACGTCATGTCAGGTACTGGTATGTCCTCTATACTCTACAAGTCCTTTTTCAGCTTAGCACCAAACCATCAAACACCAATTTTTTTTATGGGAGCACTGATGAATACATTATTATGTATGAAACATTCTCGTAACATAATCGCTTATTCCTTTAACTAAACGCTTTTTCGTATAAATATTAAGCATATAATAACTGACAAGAAAACACACGCACTGTATATGATACAGGTGTGAAATGCAGGCAATTAATTCAATACTTATACTAATATGTAAATGAAAAAGTAACCGTAATAAGGTGCGAAACAATTATTAATCAAAATGATATGATTAATGTTAATTAAAATAATACAAAAATATAATTAGACAATGACCAGGAGTGGTTTGATAAATTAAAATTATTTTAGGCGTGTATCAATGAGTAATTGACATTCGCAACATATGATCTTGTATTTCTTTATGCTCGTAGAATCGGAAAAGTATCACGAGATAATCGCTGCGACGGAAAGTCCACCGAAAGCTGGTACATTCCGATTAGATGACGATGCTGAATTTCCACCGGTAACCCAGCGTACCGACTGAGTTTCAGTGTCAGAGAAGGAGCAACGCCAGAATCGCAGCCGTCGAGCTCACCATCATCATCGCCGACATCAAAACAGCGCTCTCAAAAGACTCTAACATTGACATATATATTATTGCATAATAAAACTTTTTTTTACATATCAAATAATTATGCATAAATGAATGCTACGTCAGTTGTACATATATATATATAAATAGTGAAATGATGTATTTGTCATGATAATTCTTTCTATTTATTCGAAATTGTCCCACTCTGTATATACATTTACATAAAATGATACTGCGTTAAAATTAAAACTTGAAACGATAATTACTCTAGATTTTATATAAGTGAATGTATACTGAAAAAAAAATCAATGTCAACGTTATACTCTTTGTGTGAATCATGCACTATTCATGCGTGGCTGTGGTTCTAAATTAATCTACTATTTTATACCAGCGGCTTGAAAGTAGCAGTTACTCCAGGCCGCTGTGCTAAACAGAACTGTTTTTTTTACCACCGTGTACGAAAAACAGCATACCGGTCCCGGCAGCGAAAAAAGGAAAGCAACAGTGCACGTGCTTATCGGTCTCGGGCACTATAATTACACGCACCCTGGGACTTATCTATTTTTTCGCAGCCAAAGGCAATTATATACTTTAGATTTCAATAGTTTTTGTATGTATTAGCTGAATTATGAAAGTTCAATGTATAGCGAGTGAATCATAATTGTTACAGTACCACGTTTGCTACGTAGCGGATTATCTTCAAATCGAAGTCTAGTAAGAAATTAGATTAACGCATTTCATTTTTCATCCGTACATGAAAAATTTTTAGTAAATATTTATTAACTTATCAATTAACTATTTCAATATACGCAGGGAAAAATACACAGAAAAAGAATTGTTACTAATGACCATTGTAAATAAATAAATTCAAAATTTATTCATGTTGGATATGTATGATTAAAAATTACGCGATAATACATTGTGATGATAAAAAAATGTATTTTCAAGTTATTTCCAAGTGTATTATTATAGCATCTTAGAAGATTCATCTTATTTACTAACTTTCAAATGATCATTCGAAGTAACTAACAAACTTTATTTTACTGATTAACTTATTAATTTCCATTAATGAAAGTCCCATTATCTAATGATGCTCCCACACACTTATATAAAATCATTTACATTAAAAATTCAGCTTTACACAAAAGGGTCTATCGACATTGTTTATTCCCACTTCCTACTATTATTTCAATAACGTCAGTTTACGGACCGAGTCTTGTATCTCGTTCACGTTTTCAAATCGAGTTTCAAACTTCATTTCAGTACAATTCTTGATTGCACTCACGATTTACTATAAATCGTATTATTTAATTAATCGATAGTTGTAATTTTTGTCTGAATAAAAATATCTTTCATCGAAATTATAAATGATTGATTCTAATACCAAAAAATGAAAATGTAAAATTCAACACAATATGATTAAGTTATTAATTAAAGTTTTTTCAGAAACAAATACCACATACACTTGTCGTTTATAACAATTTTATTCTATTTAGTACACACATCACGTACTTCATATAAAATTTTTTAAAGCATATATTAATTTACTCACATGAACTATGAAAAATTATGGTGTAATCTTTAAATGTACAAAATAATCGACAGGCCCTTTTGTCGTGTGCTTATTGCAAACGAGATTACAATTTTTCTTTAGTAAATAACTTAACTGTAGAGATCATCATCAGCATCATCTTGGAAGGGTTGATCCCCTTGCGTCGTGTCTTGAGCCCCTCCAGTTCCACCTTGTGGAAATCTTTTGGACACAAAGTTTAAGAAATTAATCATTGGTGTTAAGATTCAAAGCATTGCTATAATAAAAATTAATTACCTGAAGTTGGTTCCAAAACCACGGGATTGTTGCAGAGTCTGTGCAAACATTTCGTATTTACGAATATCATTATCAGATACTGATCTACGAGCAAATCTCATGGCTTCCTCAAAGTGAGCACGCGTTATTTCGGGAACAGGATCTTCTTCGTCAGTCTACAACAACGAAAACATTAAATAAAGAATTTAGATTGCATTCAAATTAATTAAAATCACCAAACTTACATCCATGGAGGCAGCTGGATTTGCTGCTCGCTCCTTTTCTTTACGTATTTCTGTTTCGATAGACTGTCTGATGGCCAATTTACAAGCTCTCTGGCAAATTTCAGTGATATCAGCACCAGAAAATCCGTGCGTAACTTTGGCAATGTATATCAAATCAACATCTTGTGCAACTGGTGATTTACGAAGCGCGGCTTTGAAAATGGATTCTCGAGATTTTTCATCAGGCAGTGGGATGTAGATTAATTGATCGAGTCTACCAGGGCGAAGAATGGCAGGATCAATGATGTCGGGTCGATTAGTAGCACCAATGATGAATACATTTTTTTTGGCGCCCATGCCGTCCATTTCAGTAAGAATCTGATTGATTACACGGTCAGCAGCACCTCCAGCATCACCGACGCTACCACCACGAGACTTGGCAATTGAGTCCAATTCGTCAAAGAAGAGCACACAAGGAGCTGCTGAACGCGCCTTGTCAAATACATCGCGGACATTAGCTTCAGACTCTCCGAACCACATGGTCAGAAGTTCGGGACCTTTGACTGAGATAAAGTTAGCTTGACATTCATTGGCTATAGCCTTAGCCAAAAGAGTTTTACCGCAACCTGGTGGTCCGTAAAATAGTACACCTCGCGATGGCTGCATTCCGAATTTCAAAAACTTTTCTGGATGTTCCACAGGATACTGAACCAATTCTTGTAGTTCGTGTTTGACATTTTGCAAACCACCGATATCGTCCCAGGTGACGGTTGGAACTTCAACAATTGTTTCGCGAAGAGCTGATGGGCTGCTTTTGCTCATTGCATACTGAATAGAAAAAAACATGTAAGTTTGTGGTTTAAATTTAAGCAATTCAAGTAATTTTAGAATAGAAGGCTTTTTACCTTAAAGTTTTCCATTGTGACCGCGAGTGATGATAACACTTCGGCATCAATTTGGTCATCTTCCAAATCAATGAGATCCATTTTCTCTCTAATTTGTTGTAAAGCAGCTTCTGAACACAAAGAAGCTAAATCGGCACCAACGTGACCGTGAGTTTCAGCCGCAATTTCTTCTAATTCTACGTCTTCAGCCAGTTTCATATTTTTTGTATGAATTCTTAAGATTTCTAAACGACCAGTCGAGTCTGGTATACCGATATCAATTTCTCTATCAAAACGACCAAAGCGCCTGAGAGCTCCATCAATACTATTAGGACGGTTTGTGGCAGCCATAACAATAACATGTGAACTCTGTTTCATCCCGTCCATCAAGGTTAAAAGTTGAGAAACTATACGTCTCTCGACTTCACCATGAGTTTTTTCTCTTTTAGGAGCAATTGCATCAAGTTCATCAATGAAAATGATAGCTGGTGAGTTCTTTTCAGCTTCCTCAAATGCTTTGCGTAGATTACTCTCTGATTCTCCAGCGAGTTTGCTCATGATTTCGGGACCATTGATCAAAAAGAAGAAAGCACCAGTTTCATTGGCAACAGCACGAGCAATTAAAGTTTTACCTGTACCAGGTGGACCATATAAAAGAATACCACGAGGTGGTTTAACACCAATAGCTTTGAAAAGAGAGGGGTGGCGAAGGGGTAATTCAACCATTTCTTTAATCTGAGCCAATTGCTTTCTGACACCACCAATGTCATCGTAACCTACGGCATTCAGAGCTTCCTCTTCTTCCTAGAAAATATTTAGTCACAACGTGAGTTAGTATTGAATCATAAATTATTTTAGAAGAATACCAAGTACAAAATAACTTACTTCTCGTTTAACAGGATCTCCTTCACAGTGAATAACAGTATCAGGTGCTACGATGCAATATGGACCTGGATCAGTCTCAATAACTTTGAATTCAACTGCACGCATGCCTCCACGTACAATGAAGGTGTCATCTTTGTGTATGGGACGATAAGCTTCTAGGAAATAGGGTTTTAGATAAACCTCAAATAGATTTCTGTAAATTGAATGAAGTTATAAATTAATAATAATGTATAAAAATTGAATAAGAGTTAAAGGCAGGTGAGCTCACCCAGTCAATCCTTCGACGGTGTCGTCGATGGGCAGGACGTGAATGCGTTTGCCGTATTTGATGTCGGGGCATGACTGTACCGATACGACGTCACTGAGTCTGACACGTAAGTTATTGCGCACAACCCTGTTCATGAGGATCTTTTCGTCGGAGCAGCTGGCGTCCGAAAGGACAATGCAAACGGTTTCCTTGCGACGTTTGCCTTTGAGAAGGACAGTATCGCCACGGAAGAGCTGAAGCTCGTCCATTTTGGCCTGAGACAGGGCGACCACGGAGTTGTCATCGTTTGAAGCCTCGTCGACGAGGAGTCTGTTTGGCTTATCCTTTTTGCGCAATATCGCAGTCGCCAGATGATCTCCGCTGCAAGTTTGAAAAAACAAAAGAATAAAGCATTTCTGCGAATAGCTGTTGTTTGTATGTACATGACGTGGAGCTAGCTCCGTACACAATATAACGAAAGAGCAGCGCACTGAAATCGAGAAGCCAGAAAGGGGGAGGTCGCTGCACTTATCTACGTGATAGGTTACTCTTTAAAGCATGCAGCTGGCTGGCCGGTGACGGCCCTGGCTGCTGCTGCTGCTGCCCCCGATGACGATGACGACGTTTGCGGGGGGGTGCGTGTACACAAGGGGTCGCGAGCTCAAAGCCGATTCTTCGGAGAATAGTGCTTTCGAGCGCGGACAAATAACGTCGAACAAAAATTTCTGGCGATTGGGATTCCCGATGAGCATTAAACGAGCAACAAAAGTAACTGGAGAGTCGTCGGATTTCCGACATGATGACAGTGTAAAATTGACGCTCGAGACTCGGAAGGATATCGCGACTAGCGTTCGGCTCGTAATATAGATGCAAATATAAGTGATAGTGATAAGCTTGGGAACACTTACCTCTTGGGATCCGCAGCCATTGTTCTGCTTATTTAGTAATTCGACTCAGCTAAAAGACAGTCACAAGTGTGTAGGCTCGTCTCGCACTCGTGATGAAAACGGAATAAAAACGTTGGGACCTCGAGGTGCGTGCGCCTGCGATTGCTGACTGAGTTATTCTTATTTCAACGATGTCGTTGCCGTCGCCGTTGGTTGTTCTTTGACTCGTGGAATTTCAATGTTCGATCAGTCGATTTCGATGATGAGTGATGACCAACATACGTTGGTGCCGGCCGTACCACACTAGCGAGAGTGCACGAATTCGATGATTTCACGTTAAGACTCGTTGATCGTTGTCGCTCGACAGTATCTGTACGAGTGAGTTAATTCCTCAGCTCAAAATATGATGCGCTCCCTCGAAGAGAGAGAAAGATATGGTAGGGACTCGCTAGGGTAGATTATGTTCAACTGTAGAACAGGTCTATGTGTGTGCGTTGGGAAACCAGTCAGCAATGGGGCAGTTCGTGGATTTTGGCTGTGAGCCGAGTGTGTGGCCTGTGGTAACGAGCGACTACAGCTCTACCTACAACGGAAATTTGGTAGCTTTATCATGATGAGGCACTATTTAGTGTTTATTGTTTGATGTAAACATAAAAGTACAGGAGGTTATGACAATGTACAGCTACTTATACACATTGACCTTGACATTTAATATTTAAATATTTAATTGAAATTTTAATCTCGTTCAGATTTTCCCAATTAATAAAATTCCAGCCTTTAACTGACAATTTACAGTTTCCACCAAGTTACTTCAAAAAATGACTACTTCGAGTTAAAAAATTAAACGAGTCCTCATTTACTTGTTGAATAAAATCATTTCAATTGTAAATAAACAGGCTGCGGCCGGCTAGAATGCATAGTTTTGGCTTGAAGCGGTGGCCGATAATACGTAGATAATCAGTAATTTAAGTAATTCAAGTAGCTATAGACTAGAATAGTTGACACTTGCCACTCGCACGCTGGCTTCATCGATAAGTTAGGTAATTTTTATTGCCAGCAATGGGCGGCCCCCGCACATATTTTCTTGGTTAGCTACAGAATGAATGTGTGTCATACCGATACGTATGGGTGTAAATTTATGTGTGTCGGACGTGAAGTAAATAAAAATAGTGTGTCGAGTGACTGATCGGTACATAACAACATAACTTGCGCAGCCATTGTAATTATTCAGTCAGAGACAGTCATAAACCGTTTGGAAACTGCAGTTGCATCGAGGTATTGTAATGAGACTGGCGGCAGTCGGGGCAGTGACAAGCCACGGTGTAGTTATTACAAAGCTATCGTTAAGTTTTCCGAATTCCGAGCTTTGTTGATCGACTCGTTATCGAACTTTCGTAGCGTTTGTCAGTTGTAAATGTGTTAAACAAACGCACTTTGTGCTTGAGAATATGAATTAATGGCCGTTCATTCGTACATTTGATTCGAAGAAATATTATCACATACGTCATTGGCTACATTCTAAATTTCATTTCCGAATTAAATTTACTCAAACTATTGCGCTTGACGTTTCAATAATGGCTGGATTAAAAGGTACATGACCTGTTGTCAATTTAAAACATTGTATACATATTTGCAATACTTTAACAAGTGTCTCAAGTCCTCAAGAATCATCAAAGTTCCTCACTCTTAATTCTAAGTTTGATTGATAATAATCAATCTGTCATTGTTTAAAAAATCACATTAATAATTGTTTTTTATTTTTTCATGTTTCATTTACCACTGATCTTTGCCTTGAATAATGCAGCGTAAGTAAATTCATTGATTTATTATAATTCGAATTTAATTAAAATCAATTCTCATCATACTCATATTTTTGCAGACTTTTTACATTAGCATTCGCTGGATCTATTGGTATGACATTTGTCATATTAGGTTGTGCACTTCCAGCTTACAAGTGAGCAATTAATTGTTAATTTTATTTCATTCAAAATTAAGTTTTTAATCAATTTAATATATTTTCAGAGTGTGGTGGCCATTTTTAGTTGTATTGTTTTACATATTGTCACCTCTTCCAACTTTAATAGCCAGACGTTACTCTGAAAATGCAACTTCCAATAATCAGTATATGGAGTTGGCTATTTTTTTAACAATGGGTTGTGTAATTTCATCTTTTGCTCTTCCTATTGTATTATCAAGATCTCCGGAAAGTAATCCAACTGTAAGTTTATCAAACATGAATTCATTTAATTTATTTTAATAACATTTTCTTACCATAAAAAATGTTTCACTTATCAAATTTAATGTATAATAATTGCAGATAAAACCAGGTGCATGTTATTTGACAATAGCTGGTAATTTTGTTATGTATTCAACTATTCTTGGATTTTTCTTGGCTTTTGATCACGATGAAACAGAATATAGTATGTGGTAATTCATTTAATTCTTGTACTTATCTGTATTTGGAGGATTCATTATTGATTAGAAAAGTCTTTACGTTGTTTTTAAATCATATATGTACAATAAAAGAATTCTAATAGTATTCAATACTTTTACATCAAATCTTAATACAAAATTAACTACTAACACTCTTTGAAACCTAAGTTTAGTTTATAAGATATTAAGTGTTTTCAATACTATATGAAAGTTTTTGTATTGAAGTTTTTAAATGTAAATTAGTATAATATACTTACAAACTCAAATTTTGAAAAATTATTCTTTGTGATACATAATGTGAATCTTTTGATATAAATAACTTTGAATATACTAAAAAGATGAGTATTTATTTACCAAAAACGACTTTTTAATAAAATCCTGACAGCATTTGTATTATTTTTGGTTCTTATGAAATTTATCCTCTGTTTCATTATTATGATCATTGTCATAAAACGAAGCGATAATTTTTTAGCGCAAGATGTCGCAGTTGAAGAACGGATCAAATTTACTTCTGCTATAATTTAGTCTCCTTTATTCAAAACCTGTGAGAACAGGTTTCGGATCCGATTCCGTTCAAATTAAAGCGATAGCAATTGTTTTGATTTCGCAATTCTGTATAGGTGCACTGTAGTTAAAAGGCTTGCTACTTTATTATTATCAAAGATGCAAAGATATTTATAATTAAATAATATTTTCGAATAAAATGGATTCAGTAAATGAATTTATTCTTCAATTTCGTACACTCTCAGATTCAGAGAATTGGGAGGCTTTAACCAGATTATTAAAAAATATTTCATATTATTTGAAAAATGTGCCTGCGGACTATGGCAGTAAGTGGATTTTATTATTTGAAGAAGATGCTATTATTAATATATATATAATATAATTAAAGAATAGTTTAATGTGAATCCTTTTAGAATTATCATTGGATATTTTACTTGGTAACCAATACAACATAATAAAATTTATGAAAGGAAAAATATTTCTATCAAAGCATGAAATATTAAAGATTAACCAGTTACTAAAAGCATGTTTTTATGTTTTACAATTCTTGATGGATCATTTTCAAAATTTGTATAAACCATACGTTGCAGAGACAAGAGTAATATTTTAATTGACTACTATTGTTTATTTTAAAATTAAGATAATATATGCATCAGAGATTGTTTTCAGGCCTTATGCTTTGATTGGATAAAAAATAAGTGTTCAGTTTTTGTGAGAAAAGCAGCCGCAGAAACATTCAGAAACTCCATAGAAAAATTTAATAGAGACAAAGCACAATTAAATGATTTTCTAACACACTATTATGAATCATACTCAAAATACTACACAGCCAAAGGTGAAGTCAAATTATTTCTATTACTGATTTTTCACAAAGCAATTCATCATATGCTTTTTTTTAAATAAAATTGCAGAGGGTTATGTATTATATATTGTAATTGGAAGCATTGCAAAATTTTGTTATAACATTGACAATTTATCAAAACATGTCAGTTTTATATTTAAAAATTTAATTGCTGATTTAAGAAACCAGGTAAACTCTCTTTTATATTATAATGTTATATTAATTTCATTTTATTGTCTAATTGTGAACATTTTTGTTCCAGTATGAAGAAAGATCTGACAAACAGTCTGAAGAAGTTAAAATTTATATGGATTGCATTTCCAATCTATTAATGAATTTTACACCTTTTGACAATTCTGAAAAAAATGAAATTTACTTTAGACATTATTATGAATACATCCAACTTTTGTGTGAACCTCAAAAAGCCCAAAAAACCTTCAGGAACAAGGCAATAAATATTCTTTTTGTTCACATGGATAAGTTTCCCATGTTTATTTTGAATGACCATAAAAAATGGCATACTTTATTTATCACTATTCTCAAAGAAAAAGAAAATGATAATGTCTTGAATGTTTTGGGAAAATTTTACAAACAAATTGCTGAAAATGTTTGTAAAATTCACAATGAAGAAATATTTACAGTAAGTATGAATTTATTTTTATAATTTTGATGGATAAATCATAATATTGTTGTATATTTTTCATGCAGTACTTTAAAGATTATTTTACAAATCAACTTAGCAAGGAAAATCTTTTATCAATAGAATTACAACTAACCATTTCTGGTATAGGAGATTTCATTCCAGCATTTAAAAAATACGCTCCATTGGAAGTTCCAAAATTATATCAAATTCTTTCAATAAAAGCATCAAATTATCATTTGAAGTAAATTTCATTGAAGATGTTAAAAAAACATTTAAAATTTAACAATGTAATTAATTTTAGCTCATCATTTTTTTTCAGGAGTATTAATGATACAGAATATTTTCAAGAATTAAGTTCTTACACAGAAGCCTTGGCAAAAATTCTGGTCTATAGTGAAAATGTTTTTTATCAGCAAATTTATGTCATTGCTGAACTTTGTGGACATTTGACTAAAAAATTCTACCAACTATGTGCTTTGAACAAAAATAATGTATTGAACTCAATTCACAACACTTTTATTCAGATCAGTAAATTGAAACAAAATCATCAAAATGAATATTTTAAAAATTTTTGTATGTATTCATTTTTTTTTACTATTGAAAAATTGAATAATTCAAATAAATTTCTTTTTTATAGTGAAAGAAGCCATTTTATGGTCGTGCTCTCACACTCTACTTATTGATGTGGATGTGCTACAAGAATTGCAGAATCTTTCGGAGCCACCTATATGTCATAAAAATTACCTCCCATTGTGGTATTCAATCTTTGATATTGAAAATAATACAATGCAACTTACAAATACTTTGATTGAAGAATTTATAGCAGTGGTAATTAATTTTATAGAAAAACTTAATCTCAATTTAAAAACTCAAGACTGCGATGATCTAGTTGGCACATTTGTTTCACAAAAAGCTGAAAATGGAACAGATTTCAGATTTTTTATTAATTTAGTTGATCTGTGTATAGATGTGTACGAAAAGATTGAAGTTCATTTGCTACAAGACCATATAGATGGACTCTTAGTAAATTTTATTAAGTTTTCTTACAAAAATCCATCAATTTCTGGTTTCTACAAATTAATTGAAGTCATATTTAAAAAATGTGATACTTCTATTGATATAAGTAATATACTGAGTCACTCAACTTATGAATCAACATCACGTTATTTACTAGATACATTAAAATTAGTACACAGTTTTCCAGGTGAACTTCAATTTTCTTGTGTCTCATTGATTTTGAGTGCACCAGTTGCTTTAATTGAAAATTATATCAAAGATACAGTTCAGTTGTTTGAAGTAGCTTTCAAAATGGGCCTAAATGACTATTCTCTTACACTTTGTGCCCTAAATGCATTAGAAAACTGGATAAAAAAAGTAGACTTTTCTGAAAGTTTTCTGAAACTCATAGTTAATTATACAGAACCATACTTTTTAATATCAGAAACCACAAATGATAAACTCCAATCGCTGAACTACTCTGCAACAGAAAGCAATCAAACTCTCAAGGAAGTGCAAAAAAAGATATTGCTTTTTTATGGTTTGATTGACTCAAGCATAATGATTGATTTCATTCACGAAAAGTCTATGCAAACAAATGCAACCTGGACAAAAAAACAAGCTCTGCCAAGTGAAATAGTCCTCCCAGATACAAGCTTAGAAGTATATTTGGACAGATTACTCCCGAGAATCGTACTGCTCACGAGTTGCGAAGATCATAAAACTAAAATTGCTGCTTGCGAGTTGCTGCACGCGAGTATAAGTTTATTTTTGGGAAAAAATATCTTATTCAAGTGTTTCGACGACAGATTATGTTCCGTAGTACTAAAATTGAGCTGCGACTCCGATGAAGCGATTAAAAGCATTTATTACTTATTATCCATTCAACTGGCTCATTATTTCAGCTCGCGACTGGCCAAGGACTCGAGAGCAAGTGATGTTTTTGTAGACTCTCTGTTCGACGGTTTGAGCGAAGAGTTTGACGTAGGATATCGAGACCACTGCGGCTTGTACTTGAAAGAATTCACGCTCTGGTCAATGAAACAGTCCACGGAGAGCGAATTGTTCGATTTGCAAAAGGTTGTCGAGAGAATTACCGGATTCGCTGGTCAACCATCGAGGAAGCGGGTGGTGGCTGCGGCAGTGGCTTTCAATCAGCTTCACGACGTTTTACAGGAAAACTCCAACCTCGTTAGCAATTACTGGCTCGACTTCTTTTATGTCTTCGTCAAAAACCTCGGGGATTTCGACAATGCTCACATCAAATCTGCGCTGGACCACGTGGTCAATCTTGTGAAAAAAAGATCTAAACTTTTTAGCGATAAATGTGCGCGAAGAAAAAAGCCTGTGGAATTTACAGATGAAACTTTGCCGAGTGCACAGGTATGGCTGTTCACTCGATGTGCTTCCTGTAGTAAATCGCACAGTCGAACGATGTATATGAAAATATTTCAAATACTCGATTCTTGTACCGAGAAAAATGAAGATTTTAAAAAATCGATAGCTGATGCGATGGAAAATTTTGCTATAGAAAATTCAAAAAGAAACATCGATGCCCTTAGCGTGACGGACTATCAATACTTTCTCAATACTATAGCTTTTTATACATGGGTCTTAACGGCCGAGTGTTTTTCAAATGACTACTTGGGCCTGCAACGAAGGCTTTTAATAAAAAGTGAGCTCGAGTTTGGTAAAATCTTTGACGCATTCACATCTGCTTTAATCAATTTTAAATGGTCGATTGATATTGCTGACAATATAAGCTCGCGTGACTTCGATGATTTGAAGTGCGAAACATTGCTAAAGATGTTAGATTTTTTGGCAGTTTTATTTGTTCATTGGGATACCCAGCATATGGTAAACTGGAGTGAAAGCATGTCGACTTTTATTGTATCTTGCACATTACAGCCTTGCAATTTTGGATTAAATACTGGCATTTTAGAAGTTTCGGAAAAGTTAACTTCGACGCTGAAAAACTTGTTCGTCAAGATGAAACGCTACTCTAACTGTGTTGCGGCTCATTGTTGCAAAGAATTTATACAATTCATTAATACCTACAGCTCGAAGTTGTTGAATGTCCGAGATATCTATGATAAAAATGAAGATACTTTCATGTGTCACCAATTCATCCACGGCTTGATAATTCTAAAAGACTGCAAATTCCTCGACTTCGAGGCACAGGTAAATAAATCAATTAAAATTAATTAAAGGGATGGGAAAATCTGCGTAAAAATAATAACTATTATAATATCAATGATTGAGATTTTGTGATTATAATTCTTTAAATTATGATTGATTGCACATTTTATATAGCCATGTCGAAACATCTTAATAAGCAATAAAATCAAGATAACTACATAGATTTTAGAAAAACATTCAATACCAAAAATGTTTTTGAAAGTTTTTATTTTTATCATCGCATTCATGTATCTTTAAATTTCGTTCAGAAATTTCAATACAAACTTTACTCCATACATAATTTTTTGCAGACTACCTTCAAATCTGGTCTCTTGCAGAACACAATTCTCGAAATTTTCGAGTTGGCTAAGTCACCATTTTTAGGCATCAATACCTGCACGAAATTCGATCATAACGTACTCGAGTATTTCCGAATGTTCATCAAGTTTTCGCTCATATCATACGAGGTCTGAATTTACCATTCAAATTTTTGCATCGAATCTTTATAAATTTATAATGAATAAAATTATCAATGTGTTACAGACAGCTATGGTTGAGCTCCTGATAAGAACTATACATAATGACTCGATCCTCGACAAGCCTAGTGGCCTTCAAATAAGTCATGGCAGTTATTTTTTGGAGCTTTATAAAAATCTCATTTTTGATTACTTTTTAATGTCACCTAAACAAACGATCAGCATAATCGAAGATAATTTGTCCGAGTCTCCCGACAAAATATTCGATTTGATCGAAAAATTGCTTCAACACGCCGAAAAACTGAAAGCATCGTCGAATACGGAAAAGTTGTCGGATGCCGTTTGCGAAAGATGCAAGTCCTTGCATCGGCTGTCCAGCGCTAGCCATGTTCGGCGCGATGCTCTGTTTCGCATTAATAAGCTAGCCATTGGATCGATGATTGATCCCAGACGAGCTCTCAAGCTCTGTAACGGAGCGCCGTCCGATCTGAGCAAATGGATCATGGATGAGCTCGTGCAATCTAGGAACTTTGAAACGAAAAGCGAGATTTTACAAACTTTTCTCATCTATTTGTGTAGCGTAGATGAAGAAAATCCCGAGTTGGAGCTGATTTTGCGACAGCTGAGGGACAACGATTACATGGCTTGGCTGGAAAAGTTGAAAAACGACGATTTAGCAAGACACCGGGCTTCGGCGTACTTGAAAATCATGCTGGAGGCTCTGACCAGTACAAAGTCTCCGCTTCTTTTTCGAGTTTTAATGAGCTACTCGGCTGGTGCATCGAGCCTATTCGGCATAAAGAACGTGCGCGAAGTTTTGAGGCTGTTCTATAGCGATCGCGACGAGAACAATGCCTTTCGATCGCTCGTAGAAGCTTACGAGTCTTTCTTGAATTTCAAGCACAGTCAAGAGAGATGGGACATTCTGCGGGAATTTCTGTTGCCTTCTATCGAGTTCAACGCACCTCGAGTCGTGCTCAAGTTTTACGAGGACAAGTGTAACGAAATGCTAAGCTACGTGAGCGCGCGCCCACAAAACATGTCCAACGAGCAGGACAGAATCAGAACGATGATCACCATGACTGGTTGCTACAATTTATTCGAGCTCATGCTCGTGAAATTTGATTTGCCTACGCTCGAATTCGGAGTTCCAGCGAAGCCGCTGAATCGACTACTTGTCCAGCACTCGGTACAAATACGCCAGCTAAGCGCGTCAAACGACCGAGAGAAGGAAGCCACGAGACTACTGTTGTGCGCTGCCCTTAATTGTTGCACGGCGATCGTCTGTCTGCGAAGAGATGAGAAATTTTACAAGTTTGTGTTCGCGGACAAGCTCATCTGGGACAAAATCGTCGACTCTGATCGGGTCTACGCCTCGAGCAAGCCAAGCTCGAGGCAGCTACAAGGAGAGCGCCGAAAACTCGTCAACATTCGTAGAGGAGCCGATGCTGCGGCAGCGTCCGAACGCAACGGATTGATTTCGCAGCAAGCGAGTTTGGCAGGCCTCTCGTTGCTCGAAAACGTACACGCCTACGACTTGAACGATGCGAGACTCGTCTCGGCGGCCTCGTCGTCGGCTGATCAGAGACTGTCCATGAGCTTCGAGTCGGACGAGTTGAACGAGCACGAGTGCATGCCCATGCTCAGCGGACTCGTGATAGATTTGTTCAACAGTCGAGTAGCGAAGCTACCGCAGCCTACGGACGACGTCCCGGAGGAGCGAATGCCCGAGTGGCTGCGCGCTCTGCGCCTCGGTCTCTCGGCTTGTCGCAGCAACAACGCGCGCCTCTTTCTTCTGCGGCTGTTGGCCAACGCCAAAGGGGCTTTTCTGCCTTACATGGCTTGTCTGCACCTAGCGCTGTTGGACTTGCTCGGCAACTACCTGGCCACGAGTCGACGCGTTCATCGTTTGGTGCGCGACGCCATTGTCATGCTCGTCGAGGCTGCCTATCGACCCCAAGACCCCACATCTCTAGAATCAGCTCGCAAACTCATTGAGCTATTGCTCAAGCGTTCTCCGGACGATCGACTCTTGCTTTACGAGTACAATCTCGAGTTGATCGAAGCGCTCTACGCGCACTGGGGCGTGGGCACTTTTCCACGAGTCGATTTTCTCGTGCAATTGGCGAAGGACGATCCGGATCTTGGGGTTCGCGCTTTGGCCTTGCTACTGCGCGTCGACTCTTCCGTCTGGTCTCGGCTCCGAGGCGTGCAACTACTCAGAGATCACGTATCTACGGTGTTGCGAAACCGATGGGCCGAACTCGAGACGGGATCGCTGCTGTTGCGGGGCTTCGAGGCCCTTGGCTATCAGCTACGCTCGACCGACAACGTCCAAGCGACTCAGCTCAACTGGCTCGAGTCGCTTCTCCGCGATATTCAGCAGCGCAACGCCGACCGAGCCGCCAGATGCGCCATCGCCCTCTATCGCTCCTGGGCCAACGAGGAGCTTGCGGGAGGCCTGGCTTCGAGTTACGCCTGTCCGCGCAACGCCAAAATCAGCGACTCGCGACGAGCCGACTGCCTCGAGCTGCTGCTGATGCGCTTGCAACACGGAATGGAAGCGTCTCCGGCGATCGAGGCGCTCGAGAGATCTCTCGTACATCACTGGCTTGGCTGCGACCTGACGGCTCTCAAATTGCTGCGGAATCTGTTGCAGAAGCCAATCGGAGCAATTTCAGCTCTCGATGCTTCGATGGAGAAGGCCATGACTCGCCTCGACTCGAATCACGACGTTGCCGTCAGGCTCGCCGCGCTGGAGTGCTTTGTCGCCGGAGCCGAGCTAATGCCTCAAGTTTGCCTGCCAATTCTGGTGGAGCAATTGGGTGACGAAACTTTACCACCTCAGCTTCTCTCGGTTATCCTAGAATATTGGTCGAAATTATACGACAAGTCCGGTGTCGAGTTCTTGATTCAGTTGATTGAACTTTTGTCGAGACACGCTCCGAGATTTGGAGCCACTCGCACTCTTGTATTAGTAATACTCTCAATGACGTCAAAAGCTCGAGACGCCTTGAAACCCATGTGTCGACAATCTCTGGTAGAAGGAGCTCGTTTTGAAAACTACGAGGTGCCCCGAAGCGTACGTCGATCTGGTACGAGCGCCAGAAGAGGCTTGGGATCGATTGCTCCACTATTTGTACCTTCGCTAGTCAGTCAGCTCTACCGGGAACAGGCCTTATCAGCCACTCTACCTACTCACGCAAGTTTGCGTGTCCTCGCCACGCAAAATGTCGATATCGGGACCTCGTTTAAAACACAATTCGAAAACAGGTTGGAGCAATTATATTTATTATATCGAATTTACTGTAAAAATGTTTAATTTTGTTTCTTCTCGTTTTAAAGAAACGTCGTGCCAGAGCCGTCGCAAAATCAGTTGTCTCGGCGAGAACCTGCTGCTCAGTCAAGAGCGAAGCCACTTGGTTCGGCAGTAGTTGAATTGCAGCGCCGCTACAGAATCGGCGAATATCCGGATGTCGAGCTGTCGTATGAAAGCTATGCCACGTGTCTGCGTCAAGTAATCGTGAGAGATCGAGCCTTTTGCCAAAATGTAGCCGTCGAGCTCCTGCTAGCCGTGGCGGAAGTCTTGAAGCGCCCTTGCCAAAACTCCGTGCAGAGCGGTACCAACAGTCTCTGGGATCGATTTGTCACAGCTGCGTTGCAATTGCAGCGAGAACGCGCCTCTTCTGACCTGGCACCTGTTCTTTTAGAAATAGGCCTAAGAACGAGCGAAGACCGGCTATTGGAGTTTGAGAACGTTGCCGAATCCTGTCTCCGATCGGATGAACTGAAGCATCTGGGCTTACTATCTTTGGAGCGCATTGCAGAACGCTTGGCAGAGAAAGATCAATCGGAGCAGAATGAGCCACCAGCCAGTAAACGACCGCGAGTACAAAATATCGATCGCGATGTCTGGCTTCGTCTGTCGAGTACGTTGAAAAGCGTAGGTCGGTCGAATGTAGCAGATAACTTGACGGCTCACGGCGATTGGGCGCCGCAATACTTACGTGAAGCTGCCTTGGCATCCATAGCCGAGGACTGGTTAGAGGCCCGCAAAGCCTACGAAAAAGCCCGAGAAATCGAGTTGGAGCCTTTAGTGCAGGAGCACTGCTTCGATGGTATGATAGATAGTCTCGTTCGGCTGTCGGATTGGCCTAGAGCCGTTCAATGCATCGGCGAACGCGTTGGTCTCCGAGAAACCTGGAAACAAGAGTCCCAAGAAGCAAAGCACTTATTACCGCGTCTTTTACTGGCCCAGTTGATGTCGGCTATCGATGACAATGTCAATGGCAGATCCCGGCAGAGTCTAGCTAATCAGATCGAATCATCGATCGTAAAAGACCAACTGCTAAGATACATGTCCGAGTATGGCGAAGAATTGAGCATTCTGCACGTTTGCGACGATGATGCTCAGGCCGGCGTGACGCGCATCACCAGCTGCTTAGACTTGATGCGAGCTCGATGGTTGCGCATCAGTCCTTTCCTCGAGTATCCGCGCCTCGAGTCACATCTCAAACTATGTCGCTTGCGCGATATCGACGCTTTTCTGGCAGCCTATCAAGCTGGTGATTGTGAAGAAGCTGTCTTCAAACTCATTGCTTATTGGCGTCGCTGCTGTCCAGCTAACGAGAAACATTCTCAACTTGGCAATGCTAGTAGGATCACGCAATATCGACAGCTTTTTGTTAACCAGTTGTATCACAAACTTGAGGACGACGATGAATCAGAAGATTGGTAAGAATTTTTTACTCTCTTTTTCTTATTTTCATGCTTACATTCGACAATTCAATTTTTGGGATTTTTGATCACAGTTGTCAACAGGATCTGTTATTGACCAGCATCGATCTACAATTAAGCGCGAGCAATTTGGCAATCCAGCAGAAAAACAAAAGTGTGGCCAAGAAACATTTCGGTTTTGTCGAAAAACTCATTGATAGCTGCTCCAAAAAAGATCAGTTTGAGGGTAATAGGCGTTTCCAACAACTCACTGAGGAGTTCGAGTTGTCAGCTTCAAGGTTCAAGTTCATGTGCGCTCAAAGCGAAAAGCGATTGGAGAAAAGTTGTATCTATTATGTAAAATCTTGGATGATTGTTAAGGATCTTTTGGCCAAGTGCTATGAATCTAATACAGTTCCTAAAGAGTCTCGCTATCATTTAGCAAATATCTCGTCAGCTCTTCGTCGAGTCGTTCAAAAACATCCTTCCGTCAGCGATATTTTAATCAGCGACAATTTCGTGGCAGAATGTCTAAATGTCAGCGACGCAAACCAAGTACCCGCAGCCCTGGAACGGTACGCTTTCGACAATCTCAAATTAGTCTGCGAATCCGGAGCTATTGAAAGTTTTTCCCTATTCGGCAAATATTGTTACGAGCTACTGCAGTCCCCTTCGGATCATCATGATGAAATCCGAAAGTGTTTCGTTTCTTCGATACTCCAAGGTATGAGCTTCGGCTGCTTGGAGTCGGCCCATTATTTTCCATGTTTGCTGAAGATTGCCCACGAAACAGATGGCGAACAAGCCGAGACCTCTAACGAGCTATACCAACTCTTCGTAACGGGCGTCGAGAAAGTGCCCAGTTGGCTGTTTCTCAATTGGCGATCACAGCTCATGTCTTTTGTCGTCGACGATCGATTGTCCAACCTAATTTTGCCGCTAATGCAGAGGCTTATCGATGATTATCCAAACGCACTTGTGTACTCTTTCTGGCAAAGCTTCAAACTTGTACCAGAACTTGCTAATCGATCAGAAATTCAGCGGATGTATAAACAACTGATGAGCAATGAATCGATGCAAAGCTTTATCGAAGCAATTTGCCGGGTTTGTTTACCCGAAAATTTCCTCGTACATCATTTGCGGACAGTATGCGAATCGTCGCCAGAAAATTTCTCTCGCTGTCTCGAGGTTGCTTTTTCCGACATTTCTCCTATACGATCGCGCGCAACAGGTTTGCTTTTCGATCAAGTGCTAACCGACTTCCGACAAGATATTGATGAATTACGCTGTTCAAACTATCGCAACTATAAAGAACGTTTTGCTGAACTCGAGGCCAAGCTTCGTAAATCCAAGGTTAATCGACTTAGTAAAAAGCAAAGTCTTCAACTTGTAGAACTTTCTTCGTACTTTGGAAACTTTTCCGACTATGATATCGAAGTTCCTGGTCAGTATAAGCCCGACCGCAAGCCTATGCCCCGTTATCACGCGAAAATAGCTCGGTTCGACCGATATGTCACGCTCATGGAATCGCAGTTCAACCCATGCAAAATCAATATCATAGGCAGTGATTTCAAAACCTATAGTTTTCTCATAAAATTTGGAGAAGATTTACGTCAGGATCAAAGACTGCAACAAATATTTACGATTACCAATAAAAGTCTACTAAACGATCTTCGTTGCAGAGAAGGGCATTTAAAGATCAACACTTATGAAGTGCTGCCGATCACCAACGACTTGGGACTAATTCAGTGGATCGATAACGCCAAAACTCTAAAAGAGTTCATTAATTTCTCCGCGTTTAGTGACTCGAGAAAACTCGAAGAGGCCAATTGGCATTATAAAAACTGGATCGATCGTGCTAATACAACAAAGATCCATTCGAACCCTTACAAAGCAGCCATGTTGAAGTACAGTGACGAAGAAACTAGAGCTAAGATGACGCTGATATTACAATCGCTTGATGTCGACTACTTGAGGAAGACTTTCTTTTTTCTTAGCGATTCGCTCGAGTGCTTCTTGACCTTGAGGGATAACTTTGTAACCAGTTACGCCTCAATGTGTTTGGTGCATTGGCTGACTGGGATCGGAGATCGACACTTGGAGAACACAATGATCTGCGTGAAAACTGGACAATGCTTCGGGATCGATTTTGGACTTGCTTTTGGCGCAGGAATCGATCAGATGGTGCCGGAACTAGTACCATTCCGTCTGACACCTCAAATACAAAACTTTTTAAAACCTTACCTCCAACACGGTAATTTTGATATAAGCATGAGCAATGTTTTGCGAGCTCTGAGAAAAGAACGAGCTCCGATATTGGCATGCCTCGATGTTTTCATACACGAGCCTTTCGATTGGCGAAAACGTCTTAACAAAGCTATGAAGGAGAAATATAATCAAGAAACAAGTTAGTCTATTTTATTATCATTGCAATCTAAATGATTCAGCCGCTGTCTCTTTCAATAACATTCATATATATTATTATTTTCAGTGGTCAAATGGTTGCCAGCCACCAAAATAGATGTTGTCAAAAAGAAATTGGCAGGATGTAATCCGTCAAAAATAATGCTGGAAGAATTAAAGAGTACGCACTTTGGGAACTGTGAAAATAATGAAAAAGAACTTTTTCAGAGATATCAAAGTGTTATACTTGGAACTAATGACATAGCTACCAATGCAGCGAGTTACGTGGAAGAGGATACTTTGACAGCTGAGCAACAGGTCAGATTTTTTCTTTTACAGCATTATACATTTCCTTTTCAAAATTAAAAATTTTTTCTATTTATTATTTTATACAGGTCGATGCTTTGATTAAGCAAGCAAGAGATTTTAATGCCTTGGGCCGAATGTATGTAGGCTGGCAGCCTTTCTTATGAGAAAGGCTTGCTTTATTTTTTATTTGTACAACTACGAGCAGGCTCGTACAACACTTATAATTTTTTATGAATAAAAATTTGCTAACTGTCAATGTAAATTTTATCATTTATTCAAGTCACCATAATCATTTTCAAAATCGCGCCATATTTTGGTTACCGACTGTCGATTAGAATCAATGTCTTTTGAATTACTGAGTACGTTACTTATATTATATACTCGTAATTCATTATCACAACAGACAATAGTGGTCATTCATGACATTTTGATTTCAACTTGACATTTCATGTTTTGGCTACAATGTAGTGTACGAACGAACATTGAACTTTTTTACTTTAATTTTTACGTTTATTTTTCACATAACCGTAACTAATCTATTTTTTTAATATAAAGGGAAAATAAGACTATCTTACTAAAATCAATTTATTCTTTTAAATATGAGAAAATCTAGTAAAAACCAATTTCACTATTAACTTTAAGAAAAAAGTGATTATTACAAATAAAAGCAATAAAAATCATTTAAAATGATCTCTACGCACACAACAGAAGAAATAATAGAACTTGAAAAAGGTATAAAAGCTTTCAGCAAAATTTTATTTTTTCAGTTTGATTAATCTTATAAATAATTGATTGCTCCAGTTACTGTCCAAGGTCGTGAAACATACAGAAGCCATACTACTTGTCAGTTTAGAAGTAATACTGAACCCTATGAAAATGAAACATTTGACAGTGAAAATAGTAAGATGATTGTCTATACATTGATACAGATGTAACCAATTATTTTCTCAATATAGGCAATCATGGCGAAGAATCTGAAATTAATGAAGCAGGGAATTCCGCTCCATTTAATGCCATTCGCAATTCCTATCAATATAATACCATTCGCTCAAGAAGATCAACTCCAGCTGAAATTGAAAAGCAAGCTAATGAAGTTATTTCTTGCTTGCGAAAATCACATGCTATCAACAATGACAGTTTAATATCTGAACAACAAATTTTACAAATAATTAAGGCCCTACCACAAAATTTATCTTTAAAGAGATTAGTGAAATCCAAGTTGATAAAAATCGATGTCAGAAAAGTCAAGACCTATTGGAGCTTTGAAAAAATGGAGATATCAAGCAAGTATGGCTTTTATTAAGGTAATTTTATAGTCAAATTATTTTTTAAATTACATAATACTGTCAATATAAAGATATTTCAATTTTATACAGCTCAATTTGGCTATTCGTGAAATGATGTCAACTTTTGAACTTTGGTATGGAAGTATAAAAATGATCACTGGCCACTTTGGAAATGGGATTGGAACATACTTCAAGTTTTTACGATGGTTATTTATACTCAATATTTTTAATTTCACCATTATTTTATTGTTTGTAATTATACCGCAATCGTTATTAAAAATGCATGCTAATCAAAGCTTTGAAGTAGAGGATTTATTGTTTGGAACGGTAAGACAATAAAGTCCAAGAATTCTCAGTAGTTATGTTATACAATGTTTATTAAAATTATAGGGATCATTGGAAAACAGTGTTATGTTTTACGGCTTTTACACTAACAGCAGTTTAACGATTTACTCAGAGAAGACTTACTCCATGCCCTCAGCTTATTTTTTAGCATTTTCATTTACGTACCTGATTATTTTCTTGTTACTTTGCTTCAAGTAGGTTCGGCGACTTGAAAGTCGCATATACATTATTGTAAGCAAGTTATCTGGAATTTTGAATGCATTGTTGTTTTTGAACGCAGAGTCGCTCGATCATACAATGAGAGCTTCATCGAGACATCAGGTGGGGTTTACAACCGATACGCGAAGAAAATATTTTACGGATGGGACTGGTCCATATCGTCGAAAGAAATGGCCGAATTACGCTCCGCCTCGATTCATCGAGAGCTTGCTGAATTGCTATGGGAAGCGAAGCACTCGAAGACCTCGGAAACCTATCAAGCCACTGCGAAGTCATCCACAAGACCATGGCCGCTGTCTCTGGCGAGCAAGATCTGCACGTTTTTGGTGAGAGGCATGATGACTAGTCTCATGGTTGCCCTTGTGTGTGGCTCGGCCGGACTCTTATGGTTTTCCATGGAGGAAAACTGGATGTCGGATTTGACGGTTCCAGTAATCATAACGGCGATGGTGAATTTCATGCCACCGTTGATTTCTTGGTCTGTGAGTAATGTGTACCGATCTCGAGCATTGACAGCGAGCATTGATCAGCCCGTTAATCGGAGCATGCAATTTACAGGTGAAATTTGAGAACTACAAACGAAAGAGAAGTATTTTTTGGATGACAATGATTCGAGGCTACGTAATCCTTGGCGTAGCATTGGGCACTCTGCCAACCTTCTGGCTCGAACGAAGTTCTGGTTGTTGGCAAAATCGACTTGCTCAACAGATCTATCATCTAATATTGCTCGACTTGGTACTAACTCTGCCACTTGGCCTGCTGATACGCTACGCCAAAAAACGATGGCTGCCCGGCTCTAGTGGCTTCAATGTCGTGCATGAGAGCCTCATTCTCATTTACCTTCAATGTCTTTGCTGGTTGGGTCAGTACTTCAGCCCTCCGCTGGGCTTGTTGCTGTTTCTTCGACTGCTTTTGACGTTTTATCTTAAACGGTTCGAATTGGTTCGGTATTGCAAGCCTCCAAATCACTACTGGCGCGCCGCTGAGGCTCAGACGACTCTTTTGGCTCTCACTTTTATCGGTAACTCCATCATCCTCGGAATGCTTTGCTATGTACTGGTTTACGTTAACACGAGCACTTGTGGTCCGTTTGCTGGGACAACTTACACAGCAGAATTTATTATTGAGCGACTGTTACTGATACAAAGAGACTCTGTAATTTGGAATGTTATTAGTGAGATGACTAGTCCTGTAGTTAGTACGGCTTTACTTATTTCTATGTGGTAAATAATTTACGTTTTTACTTTTAATTTTCTTTACTCTTTTTAAAATTTTTTTTTCAAGTGAATCGATTATTTTTGCTCGTTTTACAGCCTAGCCGTCTATTACGTAAGAGCTAAAGCTGAGGCTTCAAAGCTAATGGTCAAAGCTGAGCGAGAAATGCTGATTTGGCAAGCCCGAGACAAAAAGTTTTTGCTTGCTTGTTCCATGTCACCGATTCTTGGTATTTATAAATCTTTATTTCGCGTCATAATTTTCAGATTTATATGTTTTATTGATGCGTAATCGGTATTACAGGAAGCGCAATGCGTAATCGTCGTTACAATCTACGAAACGAATCGACTTGCAAAAATCACAACAGGAGTGTTGAGTTAGATCAAAGTAATCCGTCAAATACCAGTTTTAGTTCTCAATATGACACAGCATAGCCTCTTGAACTTGTGATTCCATTTTAATAATTCGTAATGGAAATCTTGTGATGAAGTATTATTATTAAACTGATATTTTGAATTGACTTATACACTGACGCACAAGTGCGCTACGACGACTGAACTATAATTATAAGATTTTATAAACTGTTGCTCAAGATGAGCTTCCTTCAAATTAATGTTATTTTTATAGAAATAAATAATATTTACGAAAAAAATTACCATAAAAAATTATTGATATTACCAAAATGTAAAAAAAAAGTTCCGAGTTGTAAAAGTGAATGCTAATTGTTCGGGGTCAGTTGAGTAGATTTGAAAGAAATTGATCGGTCAGGTATCAGAAAGTTAGATTAAGTATAAACAAGGCGCACGTGGCAGAAATGCAATTCGGGGCCGGAGAAGTATATCGATCGCGTTACCATGCCAGCAGCGAGGACGCTTTCGAGTGAGTTTCGCGCGGTCACCTATATGTGTAGAAAAGGCCGACGTAGTCTGCTGGGGCCAGCGTGCGTCAGGCTGCAAAATCGCGGACGAACGAAGCCCGAGCGCGATGCAGCAAAGCGAAAAATGCCCGAGACTCGGTGCCTCGGCGGGCCAGGGCTGCATCTACACCAGTGCCACGGACGCGATCTACCAGGCCGAGCGACTGCGCCACAAGTTCGGTGGCAGCGGCGATTCCTCGCGCACGGCGCACCCTTGCCGCAAGCCGCAAATATTCGACCGCAATGGCGAGCTCGCCTATCCGCCGATCAAGCAAATGCGGGAAAAGGAGGAAAGGGACGCCCGACTGCGCGAGATCGAGCTGGCTAGTATGGCCAGTTATCCACCGAACGTCATCAGCTTGAGCCAGTTGAAGAAGAGGCGAATGGAGTGTTTGGCGAAAGACTCGCCGAAAACGGGATGCAGGGCGGCGAGGGGAGGAGGGATGCAGAGAGGAGGAGCCGCCGCCGATCGCCTGGAGGGAGGCCGACGCGCCCAAGAGCGTGGAGGAGCAGTTGCTGGAGATGGAGCGCGAGGAGGAGGAGAGCCGGCTGCGGGCGAGCTCGATCATCGTCGAGCCCGAGACGGTCGAGATCGTGGAGAAGATGCGGCGCTGCTGCCAACTGCCGATCGAGCCCTATCCGCATCATCAGCTCGTTGCGGCAGAGAAGCGCCTCTCCCGCCAAGATGCGTCGAAGACTCGAGTATGAAACTATTACAATATAGAGTGTGTAAAAAAGACGTGGCCGTTTGGATGCATCGGCCAGAAAAATAATTCCTAATCGATGCGTGTGATCGACAGCTACAAAAAACTAGTGGCGAGACTCAAGGCCGAGATTTGGGAGGATTACGAGGTGAGCCTGCGCAACCTGTCGATAGATCGCATCCTCCTGGATCCGCTACAAAGAAAGCTGCTGAGTCTGGGCGAGGACGCGGCCGCGCTAGTGCTGTCGGCCGGTGCGCATCGACGCCGAGTGATCCGAGCCCCGGTGCCCTGGCACCAATGCCGAGTCCAAGCGGAGCACTCGATGCATCACGACCTGTTCATCGGCAACGAGATCAACCGAGCCATCGAGCGCATCTGGAACGAGGAGTACCGCTACGAGGCGATCCTCCGGCTGGAGGCGATCGGGCCGCTGCCGATCCCGGCCTCGGAGATCGACGAGAGGGTCGCGCGATCGTGCCAGGCCGCCAGGTCGAGGCTCGTCCACGGCTGGCTGGCCCAAGTGGCCGAGCTCTTCCTGGAGCGCAAGCAGGCCTGGAGCGGCCTCGTCGACGCGACGCCTGGCGCCTCGACTCTCCTGCTGCGGCGCTACTTTCGCAGCGTCGACTCGCTTCTGTCGAGGCAGCTTCGCCACATGCTCGTCGACTCGATCGAGCAGTTTGAGCGATTCTTCGATCGCTACCGCCACGGCAACGACTTTGAGCCGCCTTATCGGGATCTCAGCTTCAACAGGTAGGTCTCCTTGGCTGGCTCGCTTTCGGCCGCAGCTCATTATTAGCTCTCGTTGGAATTTGAACGCGTTGAATTTGTCGTTGGCAGGATCCCGTTCATGAGATTGGAGGCCGATTGGTCGAAGCGCGACGACGGCGTAGCGCTCGAGTGCCGGCCGAGCGTGCGCCAAATGTACGACAAGCTGTCCAAGTGCTTGGACGCCATGGTGAAGGTGGCCTCGTTGATCCCCTGCATCGAGAACGTCCTCTTCCCCGAGATGAGGGAGAGGCGGTACCTGTTCGCGATAGACCGCGGCGAGGAGGACGTGAGGGCCATAATCGAGCGGGCCCTGGAGCGCGTGCTGGCCAACGAGCCCGGGCCCCAGCTCTATCTTCGCCACTACAAGGAGTACGAGTACCTGCTGGACGGCACGGCCCGAGCCGACCTCGAGGACTTTCTCGTGAGCCAGCCGAGCCCCGCGATGCGCGAGTACGGCCAGAAGATCGAGGCCTACGACGCCCTTCGCCAGCGGGTCTTTGTGCTGCGCGACAAGGTACGTTAAGGGGCAGTATAGTCGCAGTAGGTACCGGCGCGCAGCCCACAGAACGATGGCGCGACCATTTTTATGTTGCCGCAGATACCCTTGAACATGATCGAGCTGGACTGCAGCGGCCTGAACGAGCAGCTGCGCAGAGAGCTGCACGAGCTGCGATCGAGGGTCTGCGGCTTCTTCCTGGATCAGGTCCGCCAGAACAACAGGGAGCTCTGCGCCAGCTTCGACGAGATAGCCGAGCGCATATCCGGTAGCTATTTTGTCGACGGCCTTTTATAAATGAAAATGCCTAATGCGCGATGATGATGGTGCTTGGGCGCAGGAATGCCGGAGATGACGCGCGACGTGGTCGAGCTGTACAATTACCTGCTGGAGAGCCGCGACTCGACCATGTTCATCCTGCGGGGCAAGCTGTCGCGCACGATCGAGCTGACGCTGTTTCTGGCCGAGCAGCGGGCCGATCTGCTGCCCGAGGACATCCAGCTGAACACGCGCAGTCTCACCTGGCCCCGCGAGATGGAGGCCATAATGGAGCTCGCCTCGACTCGGCTGAATTCGCGCAAGGACTTTGTCGAGGGCGTGCTCAAGCAGCGCCGCTTGGCCTTCGACGACAAGATCCTCGCGATGCAGGCCAAGATCGAGCAGTTCAAGAAGCGCGACCCGCCCGTCGTCACCCTGGACGAGATGTTGGACGCCGTCGCTGCCGTCGAGCTCATCGCCAAAGGTTCCTAACTCGGCACTCGGGTAAGATAGAGCGTCGCAATAACATTGATCCACGATAATCGGTATACGCAGAGATGCGCGAGATGGAGCGAGAGGCCGAGGACATCAATACGGAGGAGTCGCTGCTGGACCTGGAGGTGAGCCCGTACCTCGGTCTGCCGGCCATGAGCGCGACCGTCAACACGTTCGACCAGCTGTGGCACACGGTGCTGCGCTTCCACCTGAGTTACGAGCAGTGGATGTTCGGGCCGCTGGCCGAGCTCGACGCCGAGGCGGTGCGCGAGCAGAGCGACGCCACCTGGAAGGCCCTGTACAAGCTGTCGCGCTCGCTCACCGACATGCCGCAGGCGCGGCGCATCGCCGAGATGGCCCGTGCCAAGGTGGACAAGTTCCGCCAGTACCTGGCGCTGCTGTCGGCCCTCAGCAACTCGGGCCTGCAGGCGCGCCACTGGCAGCGCATCGGCGAGCTGGCCAGCGGCGACGTGAGCGCCGGCCGGGCCGCCAGCCTCGCCGACATGCTCGAGGCCGGCCTGCTGCAGCACGTGGAGCGCCTCGAGGACGTGAGCGCCGCCGCCTCCAAGGAGTACAGCCTCGAGCAGAGCCTGCGCCACATGCAGCACGAGTGGCAGGAGGTGAGCTTCGAGCTGCTGGCCTACCGCGAGTCCGGCGTCAGCGTGCTGGCCGGCTGCGACGACATCCAGCTGCTGCTCGACGAGCACATACTCAAGGCCCAGACGATGCGCGGCTCGCCCTTCGTCAAGGCCTTCGAGGCCGACATGCAGCGCTGGGAGGACAAGCTCATCGCCATGCAGGACATCGTCGACCAGTGGCTCTCCTGCCAGGCCACCTGGATGTACCTCGAGCCGATCTTCGGCAGCGAGGACATAATGCGCCAGATGGATGCCGAACGAGGCCAAGAACTTCCGCAAGGTCGACCGGATCTGGCGCGACACCATGGACTTCGTGGCGAAGGAGCCGCGCGTACTGCCGGCCACCGACCTGCCCAACATGCTGGCCGACTTTCGCCAGTGCAACGCCCTGCTCGAGCTCATACAGAAGGGCCTGAACGACTACCTGGAGAAGAAGCGCCTCTCTTCTTCCCGCGCTTCTTCTTCCTGTCGAACGACGAGCTGCTGGAGATCCTGTCGGAGACCAAGGACCCGCAGCGCGTCCAGCCCCACCTGAAAAAGTGCTTCGAGGGCATCAAGAGTCTGCGATTCTTCAAGGAGGACGAGATCGTCGGCATGCTCTCGGAGGAGGACGAGTACGTGCCGTTCAGCGGCAAGATCTACCCGGCCGACGCCAAGGGCATGGTCGAGCGCTGGCTGTCGCAGGTCGAGGAGCTGATGAAGACGTCGCTGCGCGACATCGCCCAGGACGCCGTGATAGCGTACTTCAGCGCGGTGCGCGAGGACTGGCTGCTCGTGTGGCCGGGCCAGCTGGTGCTCTGCGCCAGCCAGGTACACTGGACCAGCGAGGTCTGCGAGTCCTTCGAGGAGGCCTCGACCCCGGCCTACCTGGCCAAGTGCGCCGAGCAGATCGACAAGACCGTGGCCCTGGTCAAGGGCAAGCTCGAGGCCGGGGCGCGCATCACCCTCAACGCGCTCATCGTCATCGACGTGCACGCCCGCGACGTCGTCAAGATGCTCGTCGACAAGGCTGTAACCGAGGTCACCGACTTCGACTGGATCGCCCAGCTGCGCTACTACTGGCTCGAGGGCAGCGTCACCGTCTCCATGATCACGACCGACGTCGAGTACGGCTTCGAGTACCTCGGCAACAGTCCGCGCCTCGTCATTACGCCGCTGACCGACAGGTGCTACCGCACCCTCATGGGCGCGCTCAAGCTCAATCTGGGCGGCGCCCCGGAGGGACCCGCCGGCACCGGCAAGACCGAGACTTCCAAGGATCTGGCCAAAGCCCTCGCCAAGCAGTGCGTCGTCTTCAACTGCTCCGAGGGCCTCGACTTTGCCGCCATGGGCAAGTTTTTCAAGGGCGTCGCTCAAGCCGGTGCCTGGGCCTGCTTCGACGAGTTCAATCGTATCGAGCTCGAGGTGCTCTCCGTCATAGCCCAGCAAATCCTCTCGATTCAGGTAACGACCAGCGGGCGGCCTCTTCTCTCCTTTTTTTTCTTTTCCTCTTCACTCGTAACGATCGTTGCATTTCGACAGATGGCCGTCGGACTGAAACTGGAAAAATTCATGTTCGAAGGCACCGAGCTCAAGCTCAATCCGACCTGCAACGTCATCATCACCATGAATCCCGGCTACGCCGGCCGCCAAGAGCTGCCGGACAATCTCAAAGCCCTGTTCCGGACCTGCGCCATGATGGTGCCGGACTACGGCATGATCGGCGAAATCACTCTCTACTCTTACGGCTTCGTCGATGCTCGGCCCCTCGCCGAAAAGATCGTTCACACTTACAAGCTCTGCTCGGAGCAACTCAGGTATAGGGGCACTTTTATGCCAAAAAATAGCTCCCCCACGAACCCCCCTGTGTCATCGATTTTTCTTTCAGCTCGCAGAGCCACTACGATTACGGCATGAGGGCTGTCAAGACCGTGCTCGTGGCCGCTGGCAATCTGAAGCTCAAGTATCCGACCGACAACGAGTCGACCCTTGTACTGAGGGCCATCGTCGACGTGAATTTACCCAAGTTCTTGGCTCAAGATCTTCCGCTGTTCGAAGGGATCTACACGGATTTGTTCCCAGGCACGGATTTACCGAGTCCTGATCGGGACGAGCTTTTAAAACTGGTCAAGGTTCAGCTGGTTAATCGCAATCTACAGACGACGCCCTGGTACGTCGGCAAGATAATGCAAATTTACGAGATGATACTCGTGAGGCACGGCTTGATGGTGGTCGGCGAGCCGCTCTCCGGCAAAACCAAAGCCTATCAAGCCTTGGCCGACGCCCTCACCGAGCTGTCGAGCACCAGAGGGGCCACCATCAAGGAAATGAGAGTCGCCTTTCGCATCATCAACCCCAAAGCCATGACCCTCGGCCAGCTTTACGGAAGCTTCGATCCGGTCTCGCACGAATGGAACGACGGCGTACTGGCCAACACGTTCCGGGAGTTTGCCCAGTCGACGTCCTTCGAGCGCAAGTGGATCGTCTTCGACGGGCCCGTCGACGCCGTCTGGATCGAAAACATGAACACCGTTCTCGACGACAACAAAAAGCTCTGCCTCATGTCCGGCGAAATCATTCAGATGAGCTCCAAGATGAACATGATGTTCGAGCCGGCCGATCTGGAGCACGCCTCGCCCGCCACCGTCAGCAGATGCGGCATGATCTACATGGAACCGTCTCAACTCGGCTGGCCGGCCTTTTTCGAATCTTACAAGAACGAGCTGCGCCAGAAGCTACTCGCTGAGCAGTTGGAACTCGTCAACGATCTGGTGTTCTGGCTGCTGCCACCCACCTTGGCCTTCATCAAGAAGCACTGCCGCACTTTCATCGATATGAGCGAGTCCCACATGTTCGTGGTGCGCATCACACCATGAGAGCATTTGACTCACCTTTGCCTTACACCATGGCTTGCTCTTCTCACCTGTCGTTATGCTTTCTCGTTGCAGTCCTTCAAAAACTTATTCAGCCTGCTCATGGCGAACGAATCTCAAGTTAGCACACTGTGGCTGCAGTGCACTCTGCTCTTTAGCTTGATTTGGGGCTTTTGCTCGACTTTGGTCGCCGATAGTAAGAAGCTCATGGACAGCTTTTTGAGGCAATTGTTATTGGGCAACAACGAGGACCACCCAAGACCGAAAATTTTCAAATTAACCAAGCAACAGCTAATACCAGATAGGGGCTCCATTTTTGATTGGGTTTACGATAAGAAAAACAACGGCACTTGGATATCTTGGATGGATACCATGACTCAGGTATTTCGTTGCTTCATTGCTATCCGCGTGGAAAACTTAATTACACGATGTCTATTATCATTTTATCTGCTCTTCAGGCACCTCTGCCGGCTGCTACGAAAATCAGTGATCTAATCATCCAAACGAACGAGTCGTCCCTTCAAAATTACTTTCTCTCCATGTTTTTGGAAAACGGTATTCCTTTGTTGTTTGTGGGTCCCACGGGCACAGGAAAATCCACCGTTATACTCAACTACATGATGGGTTTGGCTAAAAATAAATACATTCAAAATGTCTTGAACTTTAGTGCTCGAACAAGCGCTGCACAGGCCCAAGAAATCATTATGTCAAAATTGGATCGGCGGAGGAAAGGAGTCTATGGACCAGCAATGGGTAAAAAGTAAGTCGTATAAAATACAATGGAATTATCCAATAAATATTACAGAGATTAGACGAACAAACTAAACGTAACGTAAGAAAAAAATAACAACAAATTCTCCCTAATAGCGATATAAACGATTTTTTAAGTTAAATCATTTTCACAGATTTGCAGAGACACCTGATATTATTAAATTGTATTTTTTCATAACTTATCACTATCGAAACATTATTCGTGTACATATTCATGTTATTAATGAATTTCAAAGGACTGATGAATGAATTGTACGAAAGTGTAGGTGTGCGCTATTTGTGGACGACATGAGCATGCCTCAGTTGGAAACGTACGGAGCACAGCCGCCGGTTGAGCTACTCAGGCAGTGGATCGATCACGGACATTGGTTCGATCCAAAAGACACGAGCATTTTGCAGGTCGTCGACGTGTCGTTTATCGCGTCGATGCTGCCGCCCGGAGGCGCCTCGAACAAGATTACCTCGAGATTTTTGCGACATTTGCAAGTTGTAGGAATCAATTCCTTCGACGACACAACCATGTCGAGGATATTTGGATCGATTCTCGAATGGCACTTTGCTCGTGGTTTTGACAGTAGCATCGCAAGCATGGGTAAGTTGATTCTTTGGCGGAGATCTCGATTCGCTGAAGCGGCATTGATTTGGCTGATGCCACGCGCAGGAAAAATGATCCTAGCCGGAACAATGGACGTGTACCGAAAAGCCATCGACAACTTCTTGCCGATACCGAGCAAAAGTCACTACACCTTCAACTTGCGCGACTTCAGTCGAGTGATCAACGGGATTTTGTTGGTTCCGGCCACGCGCATGAAAGATGGCGACAAGCTCGTCAGATTATGGATCCACGAGGTCTACCGAGTTTTTCAAGATCGCATGATCGACGAGGATGACAGAGAAAAATCTCTTTCAAATGGCGAAGAAGGCCTGCTACGAGCATCTGCGCCAACCCATGTCAAAGGTACTGCATCATTTGATCGCCGAGGGAGAAGAGGGCGAGGTGGAGCGACATCACATGAGCAGCCTTCTGTTCGGTAACTACATGGAGCCAGATGCCGATCCGAAGATTTACGACGAGATTTGCGACGCGAACGACCTTCAGGTAAGTGTATTTCGCAGCGAGACAGGAGAAAGCTAGCTCGCTTCGCAGCCTGACGAACGGGGACGGTGCCGATTATCGATGAAATCAATGAAATAGGAAAAAATGGAGTACTACCTGTCGGAGTACAACAGCCTGTCGAAGAGTCAGATGTCGCTGGTGATGTTCAAATACGCGATCGAGCACGTGTCTCGGGTGTCTCGGATCCTTCAGCAGGACAACGGGCACGCGATGCTGTGCGGCGTGGGCGGATCGGGCCGAACGTCGTGCAGTCGCTTGGCCACGAGCATGTGCGACTTTGCCCTGCAGAGCGTCGAGATGACGCGTAACTACGGGCCGAGCGAGTGGCGGGACGACCTGCGCAGCCTGCTGAAGCGAGCCGGCGGCGACGCCAGGTCCACGGTCTTCCTCATGAACGACGGCCAGATCAAGGACGAGTCGTTCCTCGAGGATCTGAACATGCTGCTGAACACGGGCGACGTGCCGAACCTCTTCGGCTCGGAGGACCGGGCCGAGATCCTGGAGAAGATGGCCGGGGCGGCGCGCACCGGCAGAGGCGCCACCGAGACCAGTCCGGTGGCCCTCTACGGCCTGTTCACGGAGCGGGTGCGCGCGAGCCTGCACATCGTGCTGTGCATGTCGCCGATCGGCGACGCCTTCCGGACGCGGCTGCGCATGTTCCCGTCGCTGGTGAATTGCTGCACGATCGACTGGTACGACGCGTGGCCCCAGGAGGCGCTGGAGCGCGTGGCCAAGCGCTTCCTGCGGGCCCTGGAGATCGACGAGGAGACGCGCTCGAGGTGCGTCGACCTCTGCCAGCTGTTCCACCTGAGCGTCAAGCGGGCCAGCGAGCTCTACTGGCTGGAGCAGCAGCGGCGCAACTACGTGACGCCGACGAGCTACCTCGAGCTCATACGCTGCCTGCACAAGTTTCACGGCCAGAAGCTCGGCGACATCCGCCACCAGCAGGCCCGCTACGAGCTCGGCCTGGAGAAGCTCGACTTCGCCGCGGGCCAGGTGGCCGTGATGCAGGACGAGCTGACGGCGCTGCAGCCGCGCCTCGTCGCCCAGTCGCAGCTCAGCGACAAGCTCATGATCAAGATCGAGCAGGACACGGTGAGCGTCGAGGCCAAGAAGGAGGTCGTGGCCGCCGCCGACGAGGCGCTGGCCAACGAGGCGGCCGCCGCGGCCCAGGCCATCAAGGACGACTGCGAGAGCGACCTGGCCGAGGCGACGCCGGCCCTCGAGGCCGCCCTGGCCGCCCTCGACACCCTCAAGCCGGCCGACATCACCATCGTCAAGTCCATGAAGAATCCGCCCCCGGGGGTGCGCCTCGTCATGGAGTCGGTCTGCGTGCTCAAGGGCGTCAAGCCGGACCGCGTGCCGGACCCGCGCGGCGGCGGCCTCCTCGACGACTACTGGCCGCCCTCGGTGCGCATGCTCGGCGACATCAAGTTCCTCGAGAGCCTCAAGTACTTCGACAAGGACAACATACCGCCGGCCAACATGAAGCGCATCCGGGCCAAGTTCATGAACGACCGCAGCTTCCAGCCCGAGGTCATCAAGAAGGTCTCGACGGCCTGCGAGGGCCTCTGCAAGTGGGTGCGCGCCATGGAGGTCTACGATCGCGTCATCAAGGTCGTCGCGCCCAAGAAAGCCATGCTGGCCGAGGCCGAGGCCGAGCTCGCCAGTCAGATGGAGACGCTCAACGCCAAGCGGGCCCTCCTCCAAGAGGTCACCGACAAGCTCCAGCAGCTCAACGACGAGTTCGCCGAGTGCATGCGCGAAAAGAAGAAGCTCGAGGACCAGATCGAGCTCTGCATTCAGAAGCTGGAGCGCGCCGAAAAGCTCCTCAGCGGCCTCGGCGGGGAAAAGACTCGCTGGAGCGAGACCGCGGCAGCCCTTGGCGCCAGCCTGGACAACGTCATCGGCGACATACTGCTGGCCTCGGGAGTCGTGGCCTACCTCGGCGCTTTCACCGTGCTCTATCGCAACTCTCTCGTCCAGGACTGGCACGCGGCCTGTACCCGAGTCCAACTGCCCTGCTCGCCACCCCCTTTTAGTCTCTACGATACTTTGGGAGATCCGGTGGCAGGTACGAATCTCAACGCGTTTCTTTATTTTGACATTCTTGTTTCATCACTTTTATCGTTCGTTCGACCGTTTATTTTATGTTCTTAACACCAACCTATTCTCGTTTACTATTTTTTTTTCTCACTTTTTTTTACTCTTTTTTAAGATCGTCACGTGTTACGAATGCAATGTATCTCAAATGACGCTCGATCTTCTTTTCATTCAAGTGTGCCTCGCAGCGCTTTCCCTTTACAGGGATCGACTAAAATGATCATTTCAGTTATATAAAATTAGGACTTTTTCACACAGCAGCAACAAATAATTGTTTTCTCATAATGAAATGATCATGTATAAATTTGGACTGGTTGAAACTTTTTTCACGGCTCTATTATAGCTGTACAATGTTTTTATTATGCCCTTGTTGAAAGTACGCTCGTGGCTCATTCACGGTCTTCCCGCTGACAAATTTTCGGTGGAAAACGGCATCATCGTTAAGTGCGCTGATCGCTGGCCTCTGATGATCGACCCACAAGGCCAAGCCAACAAATGGGTGAAAAACATGGAGAAGGAGTTTGGATTGCGAATAATCAAGCTGTCGGACGCGAGCTACGTGAAGGTGATCGAGAGCGCGTTGCAGCTGGGCTTGCCGGTGCTGCTGGAGAACATACTCGAGGAGATAGACGCGATCCTGGAGCCGGTGCTGCTGAAGAGCGTCTTCAGTCAGCGCGGCGTGCTCTGCATCAAGTTCGCCGAAAACGTGCTCGACTACAACAAAGACTTTCGGCTCTACGTGACGACGAGGCTGCGCAACCCGCACTACTTGCCGGAGCTCGCCGTCAAAGTCAGCCTGCTGAACTTCACGATAACTCCTCAGGGCTTGGAGGACCAGCTGCTCGGTATAGTCGTCGCCAAGGAGTTGCCCGTCTTCGAGGAGAAGAAGAATCAGCTGATCGTCGAGAGCGCCAATAACAAGCGCATCCTCAAGGAGATCGAGGACAAGATACTGGAGATACTGTCGAGCTCGGAGGGCAACATACTCGAGGACGAGACGGCCATCAAGGTGCTGTCCTCGTCGAAGATCCTGTCGGAGGACATCAGGGCAAAGCAAGAGGTGGCGGCGGAGACGGCCCTCGACATCGATCGAGCTCGCAACGGCTACAAGCCGGTGTCGCGCCACGCCTCGGTGCTATTTTTCTGCATTTCCGAGCTGGACAACATCGACCCCATGTACCAGTACTCGCTGCCGTGGTTCATGCGCCTCTTCACCGTGACCATAGTGAGCAAAGCCCAAAAAGAGCCGCCAGCGACCTCGTCGGATCTCGAGGCTCGGATCGCCACTCTCAACGAGCTCTTCACCGCCACCATCTATCGCAACGTTTGTCGCTCGCTCTTCGAAAAAGACAAGCTCATCTTTTCCCTCGTGCTCTGCGTCGGCATTTTGAGAGGTAGGTAACGCTTAGTGAAGGCTTACTAGGGCTCATGGCTTATTTGGAAAGGATGAATTATTCGTTGGACAGGAAGCGATTCTCTCAGAGAGGATCTTTGGAGCTTTTTGCTGACGGGCGGAGTGGCGTTGGACAACCCGTATCCGAACCCGGATCCGAGCTGGCTGTCGGACAAGGCCTGGGCCGAAATCACCCGTGCCAGCGGCCTCGTCGGTCTGGAAAATCTTATGGAGTCCTTCGTCGAGAGCATAAACGAGTGGAAGAGCTTCTACGATCTACCGAATCCGCAAGATAGGCCGCTGCCCGAGCCCTTCGACGCGCATACCGAGGACAGCTTGGAACGACTGGTGATTTTGCGCTGCATCAGGCCGGACAAGCTCGTACCGTCGATACGCTCGTTCGTGGTGCAGCGAATGGGCCAGACCTTCGTCGAGCCTCCGCCGTTCGAGTTGCGCGACTCCTACAACGACTCCAACAACGTGACCCCGTTGATTTTCGTGCTGTCGCCAGGTGCGTGTAGCTTATAGGATGGTCGAGCCGCTTCGCAGCGACGCTCATTGGCCAAATTGTCCTCAGGCTCCGACCCGATGGCGAGTTTGATCAAGTTCGCCAACGACCTGGGAATACCGACCAAGGGCTTGAAGTCGATATCGCTGGGCCAGGGCCAAGGCCCGATCGCCAGCGAAGCCATAAATCGCGCCATCGAGACGGGCGAGTGGCTGGTCTTGCAGAACTGTCACCTGGCCGAGTCTTGGATGCGGGAGCTCGATCGAATCTGCGACGAGGTCATCACGCCGGCCAACACGCACGCATCGTTTCGGCTCTGGCTGACCAGCTACCCCTCCAAGATTTTCCCCGTCTCCATTCTACAGAATGCCGTGAAGATGACGAACGAGGCGCCCAAAGGCCTGCGCAACAATCTGATGCGCAGTTACGCGAGCGATCCCATCTCCGAGACGAGTTTTTACAACGTGAGTCGAGCGCGAGGCTAGGGGATATTTTTTTCTATTATATATTTATAATCGTCCGCCGCGCTTCGTCAGGGCTGCTCGAAGCTCATGGAGTGGCGCAAGCTGCTGTTCGCCCTCTGCCTCTTCCACGGGGTGGTGCAAGAGCGGCGCAACTTTGGCCCGCTCGGCTGGAACATACCGTACGAGTTCAACGAGTCGGATCTGCGCATCAGCCTGATGCAGCTGCAGATGTTCCTGAACGAGTACGAGCAGGTGCCGTACGACGCGCTGCTCTACTTGATCGGCGAGTGCAACTACGGCGGCCGAGTGACCGACGACAAGGACAGGCGGCTGCTCAACTCGCTGCTGCTGCGCTACATGAATGCCGGGGTGGTCGAGCGCCACGACTACTCGTTCTCGCCGAGCGGCGACTACCACTTGCCCGAGAACAACGACCACGAGGGCTGCATCGAGTACATCAAGAGCCTGCCCGTCAGCCAGAGGCCCGAGGTCTTCGGCCTGCACGACAACGCCGACATCACCAAGGACAATCGCGAGTCCATGCAGCTGCTGTCCGGCGTCGCGCTCACGCAGTTCCGACTCGGTAAGAGCGCCGAGAAAACGATAACGCGACCACGGCGCCTTGCTAACGAACCTAAATCGCAGCTGGCAAAGCCGAGGGCGAAAAGAGCACGGAAACTCTGGTGCTGGAGCTGGCGGCGGAGGTACTGGAAAAGCTACCCGAGCAGTTCGACACGGCCTACGTCGAGGCCAAGTACCCGGTCCTCTACGAGAACAGCATGAACACGGTGCTGCGTCAGGAGGTCATCCGCTTCAATCAGCTCACCGCGGTCATCAAGAGCAGCCTGGTCAACGTGCGCAAGGCCATAAAGGGCTACATAATCATGTCGTCGAGCCTCGAGGAAATTTACGCTAGCATGTGCATCGGCAAGGTGCCCCAGGCTTGGCTCAAAAAGTCCTACCCCTCGCTCAAGCCCATGAACAGCTACATCAACGATCTGCTGCAGAGGATAGCTTTTCTTCAGGACTGGATCGACAACGACGTGCCCATGGTCTTCTGGATGTCGGGCTTTTATTTCACCCAGTCTTTTCTCACCGGACTTTTGCAGAATTACGCCCGCAAACACGCCATACCGATCGATCATTTGGATTTCGAGTTTGAGGTGTCGAGGTGAGTTGCCTGACTTACCGCCCCCCCCCCCTGCACATCTTACATGGCCCTTGCGATAGTAACGAGCGATTGCACCAAACGCAGATTCGACAAGCCCAGCGACGTCGAGCAGCTTCCCGAACACGGCGTCTACGTGGCGGGCTTGTTTCTCCAGGCTGCCCGCTGGGATCGCCAAGCCATGCTGCTGGCCGAGTCCTGGCCCAAAATCATGTTCGACGTCGTGCCGGTCATATGGTTGAAGGTCGCCCGCAAAGTCGACATCGTCCACGGCCAAGTCTATCACTCGCCGCTCTACAAGACGAGCGAGAGGCGCGGCGTACTGGCTACCACGGGCCACTCTTCCAACTTCGTCATGATGATATTGTTTGCGACCGACCGAGATCAGTCGCATTGGATCGATCGAGGTGTTGCATGCCTCTGTCAATTAGACGATTGATCTTCTTCGCTTCTTTCTTTACACTCTTAATTACTAACTTACTCTTTTTGCAGCTTACGTATATATAATCATCAACTCTTTCGCTCTAATAAATACTTTATCATAATAAATATACTTCATTATAATAAAAATTATAAAATTTTATTATATTAATATCTTGAATAATTTACAAGAACAAATTCTGTCGCGATATTTTATTTTCCTGTGGACAATTGGATTAGACAAATATATTTTGCTGTCCCATCAAACTAATTTTGTAAAATTAGCAGCCAAATATAGCCCAATAATTTTTCTGCGACAGTAAAATATATTTTTCTAATTCAGCTGTCCACTTTTGCTAGATTTACCGCTGAGATTTTTTCAGTGTAGTAAAAATATTTGTCCTGGCCGATGAACAACTCAACGTAAACGCAGAGTGTGCTGTAGATGGTCATGTTATGCAGCAAGTAAGGATTAAGACCGTACGCCAAATACCCAAGATACCCAAGTGTATCGATACGAGGCGAAAATGTCGAGACAATTGATCTTCAAAACCTCACCTTGTAAAGCTAAGTGTGCGATTGTTTTTCAAAATATGCCGATAACAACAATAAATTGAAAAGCAAGTTAATTTGGTTTACAACTTTTTTTCATTTTTTTCTAATAATCGCTAGTTATAGCTTTACGAACAAAACGGTTGCTTTTTTTAAAGCTGAATGTCTCGATTTGAATAGTAGCCGTCAAAAGAGGCCCTTTTTTTGGCGATTAAGGACAATATACACCTTAAACTCACAATTTTTTTCATTAAATTTTAAGTAGGATTTTTAGTAAAAATTGAGGGCTTGGAACTGGGTCCTACAATAAGACGGATCCACGTGTGCAGCGCGTGCACTCGCCAAAAGTCGAGGCCTACAGGTAAGTAACGAAGAACAAGCGACAGCGTCGCTAATCATGTTCGTGTCCTCAAGTTTGTCTCGACAATCGCAATAAGGCGCGTAGGCTTGCGGGCTACGTAGCACGGCGTTTAATCGGTTACCGGTAATCCGCGAAACTGTCGAGTTAACTGGCGGCTCGTTCGGTGAGCAGCGCCAGAATCAACACATAAAAAATTATATCGAAGCCGTCGAATTGTAGAAAGATAAGCAAAAATCACTATATAATTATGTATACGAGTAATTAGACTCGCGATCGTTGCAACGACGGTAGTAACTCGATCTTGGCGGGTGTGCGTGTTATCGCGTGGCAGTTGCCTTATCATTTTTACGGCCTTACAGTTGAATTTCGGTGCTCAGTTTCGGGTGTTACGCTTCCCGCGTGCGGTAGCGTCAGCCGCGCAAGGCTGCCCAGTCGATCGAAATAAAAAACTGCAACGGCGCGAGGATCGTGAATCCTACGCACTGCATCGAGTATAACAGAGCCAAAGCAGAGATACACATTAACAAAAGTAGCCACTGCACGCCTCACGGTAAGCGCATACAAGCCAAGTTAGCCAAGTCCCGTAGAGTCGTAGCGACTGCGAGTTTGCGATCTGCGCGATAGTCGGCGCCTGCGCTGGTTCTATGCTACTGCTGCTGGTCTGCTGAGCTCACTGCTGCTGCTGCTGCTGCTGCTGCTGCTGCTGCGCTTTGGCTTGTTTATTTATCTTTACGTACGTTTGTTATTGTTTTTCTCTTCGACTCCCTCCTCGCTTGGACTCGATGAGCGTCATCAATAATTGATCGCTGTCTTCTTTCATTCTCGCTCTCTTTCTCTCTCTCTCTCTCTCTCTTCCATTCAGCTCACCCGCGACCCGCACTAGTTCGACTATAATTGTTTGATCTCTTCCTCGGCACAAATATTTACAAAATCAATGTCTGTCTCAACTGATCGAATTGATGCATAACATTTCACTGACATTTTGTGCGACGCTCACGCACACAATACACACGGCCACCGTCAAAATCACGGAGCGCTGAATGCTTTCATAATAAGCCAAAGCCTCGTGTATATAGTTTTAAAACAGCGACTCTCGCGATCGAGCTAGTGTTTAATTTTTTCCCCTTGCACTCGCTTGATAAATCGCAATGTACATCATAGCGCGTACAGCTGCATTATAGCATTAGTTGGTGAGTGGTACTGTGCAATAGTCGAGCTCGTAATATCGCATACCGCAATATATCGAACCCTGCTAAACTTTGTTTGCATGTAATATGACTCACGGAGCAGGGAGTTCGCATCGAGCGTGTTTACTCGACGAACGTCTGCGAAGACCGTAATTCATACGCATATTATCGGGTACATATATGCGTGTTGTGGCGCTCGCCGCGAGAGCTCGGCCATACCGACTGCACACGGATGGTCGTCACTAGAGTCGTCTTCGTCACGTGGTCGACTTAAGTATAAGCTTTTTCATAGGTATGTAACTTTTAATACTCGCGCATGTACTACTGCAATAACAACTTTGTCATATACACACAACAACTTTTTACGCTGCTACTCTAGCTCTTTTTCGACACATTCATATAGCAGGCCTGTAACTAAAGAGTTGCGACGCACCTACGTTACAATCAGCAGGTTTGTTTGTTATTATCAGACACGTTACGACGACGACAACGACGACGACACTTAAAACTGCATTTAAAGAGTACCCCGCATGCATGCTTGAGTAACTAGAGCTCTCTTTCATCATTTCTCGACTCTGTTGTTGTTGTTGTTGTTGTTGTTGTTTTTTTATTAGTTTTATTATTATCATCGTTGTTGTACAAACTGCGACGACTTGACGCGACGATAACGATTCATTAATTTATTTATTTATTTATTATAACATGTGTATTGTACTTATGCTATATAGCCCATTAGCTTGATCGCGATTCGTTCATAATCTATTATTAAACTCATCATGCACGTTGCAGTCTACTCGTAGCTCGACTGTACCTCCTAAATCCTCTCGTTAAGCTGTGTATCATTGAAGGCGTCTCGCGTTTCTTTAGCTATAGCTCACCAATCGCTGCTCGAGAATCTACTCGGATCCTCCATGCAATTTTCTGATCTACGTCGATGTTAGCTTATATAGATATACATAACATTCGGATGTTATGATGAAAAGTTCATTACACACGCTCCAAAAGTGGGCTAGCGACGAATAGCAACTCGAGTTACTCGTGTGTATGTTGTGTACGTAAAGCTGCGTGTTTTATCACGTCGACTTACAACTTCCAAGCACGCAAAACACATACCTACAAAGTACAAACCCGCGTCCCGCACATCTCGATATTCTTAATACTCATATTCTTCTCGCAGTCCATCAATACAGTGTATGCGAGTGTCTGTGTATACTTTGGCGAGTACGTGTTGTTGGCGCGCTGTCTATAGAGTCTGTGTTTTCTTCTCTCGCGCGTACGTTAACGCAAAATGCGAGAGCTGGCAAAATGTACATGTATTTACACAATACATATGCTATCTAGTGCGTGTGTTCACAAACACAACTGAAGACGTGCCAGCAAAATACAAGAGACAAGACTTCCACCAACAAACCAACGTTCGTCACTGCGTCAGTGACTGGTGTTGCGTTGGTGTGCGTGTCCGCTCTCTTTCTCTCTCTTCTCTACTCTATTGATGTATGTATAGATATATACATAAAAGTTCTATATGTGTACACACCACACACACGCGCACACATCTATGTAACATAGATAGTCGCTAGCATTTAGCAATAAAGCTGTTATATAGCAATTGCGAACAGTTTCTCTCTCGACTGTCGTAAGGTAAACAACAGTGTAACGATATACACGGACATGATACACATATAACGCAGGTATTCCATTGTTTACTTCTTTTATTATTGATATACACGATGAAAATTCGCTGACAAATTTACAAACTTGTGCAATGCAGCGTACTTTTCATTTTCCTATAATAACAATTACAGTCAGGTATAGCTGTGCGTGCAGCTGAAATGTCCTGATTTAAAACTAGAGATTACAAGTACCTATAAAAAAAAATTAATGAGATTGATATGTTCCAACCTCGTAAACCGTACCACGCAAGAGGCTTACGATATTGCAAAAATTATTGTATATCTAAGAGACGTCTGTCTCATCTGTAGTGCATGTGTGCAGGCGGCATAGCTTGTTCTTAGGCTCGATTCGGAGCTTTAACCTCTAGCTCGTGGAAACTCTATTTTTATTTATTAATTTTTTTTATTGTAGTTCGTGCAGTATATATATTATCTAATTTAACTGCGTTCTATTATATACGATGCTGATTATCGAAAAAACTTCGTCGAGTCGCGTGAGCCGTCAGTTCAGTCGCAACGGAGCCAAAGGCGCCACGAGCCACGACCAACATAAAATTCGACCGACACACACGTACACATGCGCTCTCACATATGTATACGATATACTCTAGATTCTAAGCTATACACAAAGCGTATATAAGACACTGTACATAACAATATACAATTCTCACCAGTTGGAGGCAAGAAATGCAGGGTGCTTCTACGTACGGAATATATATTATTATAAGTATAGTAAGTATAGATAGCCAAAAAGTAAGCGTGCAGTGTGAGTGAGCTGAGGAGCGACAGATAGTGAACTTTGAAGACGAAATCGTTTATCAGGTTAGTTTGGTTCCACGAGTGCTTGTGTACATAATAGTACATAATATGTACAAATTTTTTCTTCTTGTGTTTACGAACTCAATTTTTGAAGCCTCGAACTTGCACGTGTTTATAAATGGACCAGAAACTATTTCTTTTCGGTCGACTAGGGCATAAATTGAAAAAGAAGTGCTCTAAATTGCTCTAAGCTCATATTATCGTTTGTTTGGAGATATTTTCAAGTAAATACGGGTGGTCAATTCGGCCTTTTAAGTCTGATACAGTCAGTATTATTCTTAACACACACCAAACTACAAACAAAAAACACGTGCGTGCACTAGACAACATTTAAACTTGATAATAAAGAAGCGTGCTGTGAGGATAAGATGTACAGTCTTTTTATTAGTTATTTTGTGAAAAAAAAACGAAAAAACTGCACTGTTTTTTTTTTATATTATCACATAATCACATAATCATATTTCAAAACACTTTATCTCTTTTTTCTGTTTTCAATTTATTCTAATCTGTGGATGACTTCAACCCACTTTTTTATGCTAGTATAAGCAATTTGTTAATTTTTTATCTTCTTAAAAATATTTTTATTCTATTTCTTCATTCACACTAATTTTTTTTTTCTGTTTTCTACAGTAGAAATAATGTCCTCATCTGCTTATACGAGAACACAGGAAAGTGATGCTTGGGCATTACTGGCTCTCAAACAATCTTCCACTAGCCCAAACAAAAATCAGTGGGTTGAAAGCAAAACTATGCCAATTGCTCGGATATCTAATAATGATATAGAGTATTTTATGCGCCAAAATCATGTGGTCATTGGACGCAACAGCAGCAAAGGTCGCGTGGACCTCAACATGGGCCATACTAGTTTCATCTCAAGACACCATTTGGAGATAAGCTACGAGCAACCTAATTTTTATCTTACTTGTAATGGTAAAAATGGTATATTTGTGGATGGAACTTTTCAAAATAAAAATGAAATTCCTGTTCAATTGAACCAGAGGTAAATAATTGAAATAAATTTAATTTTTTGTAACATGTAGTCTTCAAGAATAATCTATTCAACTTTATTTTTTACTGAATTTAGGTGTCAGTTTCGATTTCCCAGTACCACAATCAAGCTGAATTTTCAGTCTCTTATAGATGATGAATCCGGTGTTCTTCATGCTGCCTCGCCACCCAGACCAAAACCTACTTTGCAACCTTTGAGTATTCATATTCCGACAAATAGTTTTGGAAGTCCATATCCTTCTCCAACAGGAACAATTAGTGCTGCCAACTCATGCCCAGCAAGTCCAAGAGGAGGACATGGTAAGGGCGCTATATCACCGGCATTACTAATGGCAGTTAAATCAGCCATTATAGCTATTGATAATAACAATTCCATTGTAGATAGACATGATGCTGTGCAAAATTCAAGTAGACCGGCAAGTCCAGAGTCTGCAGGTGATGCACGGTATAGAGGTGTAGGGGGTCAAAATGGTGTGTTGTCATTTTCTATTGAATATTCATATCACTGAAAGTTACTTAGCTATATAGCTTATTATTGTTACTAGAAAATTAACCTAGTTTATTTTTTAGCAAATGGCAGCGGCAACATGGGGCATTACAGTCCTGTAAAAGATGATTCCAAGCCACCTTATTCTTACGCTCAACTAATTGTACAAGCTATTGCATCAGCTTCTGAGAAACAATTGACTTTGTCAGGAATTTACTCTTATATTACAAAACATTATCCTTATTATAGAACAGCTGATAAGGGCTGGCAAAATTCAATAAGGCATAACTTGTCTTTGAATAGATACTTTATAAAAGTACCTAGAAGTCAAGATGAGCCTGGAAAAGGTTCTTTTTGGAAAATAGATCCTCAGTCAGAAACAAAGTTAATTGAACAATCGTTTCGACGTAGAAGACCAAGGGGAGGCGGAGCATCTCAAAATTGTTTTCGAGCACCTTTTGGATTATCTTCAAGGTTTGTTGAAGATATTGAAATGGTTATTTTATTAATAAAAATATTTATATTTATTAATTTCATTTAAAAGTTATGGAGAAGTTAGAGGTAGTATTTGCATGATATTTCATTTAATGCTTATATTCAACATTTTATTTTCAAATTCTATTAAGTGATTGGGTTTGAATTATTAAACTAATTCTATATATACTCTGAAACTGATGGTTTAAGTATTTTTTTTTATTTAATAGAAGTGCCCCTGCATCTCCATCTCATGCGGGTATTAGTGGCATTATGACTCCTGATTGTCTAAGTAGAGAGGGATCTCCAGGACCAGAATCATATCCAGATAGCTCAGTACCATCACCAGCTGGCCAATTAACAAGTCAATCTGCACCTGGTTCACCTGGACATCCTTATGTGCCGCCACCGCCTATTCATAAACCTCGTCTATTACAGCAGGTTACAGCAGCTACTAATGGCATAAACAACGATACACATGGTAACATTCTAAAGACTATCCTGTATCTAATTTTGGATATTCTATTTGTACATTAGTAATATAAATACAATATTTTAGATAAATATTCAGTACCTGTAAATGTATCTGATGAACGTGCCACATCTCCAGTTGGTCAATACAGTCCAGCACCCGTTATTGTACAAACACCATATAATTACAGGTAAATTCAAATCATGATGTACAATCGAATAATAATCTAAATCAAATTACTTTATGTTGAAATTATATTATGCAGTGGTAATTATATGGACACAATCGAAAATAAACGTAGACACGAAGATCCCGACAGCTCTCCTGGCTCACCAGCTGCTCTAGCTATAGATGAAGGTCCAGAATCATTAGAACATCAAGCTAAACGCCTACGCACCCATGAAAGTGAAGAGCATTAAAAAATTTTAAAGGTGCAAAGCATGTGTTACTTTAAATGTTTTCGTAGTTATAAATCCCATCATAGTTAGCGCTCTCGACCAGGCTTACATCAATTGTCGTTGCCAAATTCTCAACCACTAATAATTTAAGGTAGTTATAAAACTACGTCAAAGGTGGACGAATTTCTCGCGAAATCATAAAGATTTAATTTTGAGCGTATACATTTTGTATATTGGTAATTATACACATTTGCCTACGCTCAAACATGTATATAATATGTATACAAATATAATTATTAGTTTGACTCTTATAGCTTGTAAAATGGTCCATTCATTTTTTGGCTGTACTAGTTTTAGTGTGATCTCTAAAATGAGTATAGGTGGCAATTAATTTCAAATATAAAATTTGTCGCTGTAAAACGGTATGAAAATATATTTATTTTAGGAAAACAAATGTACGTAGTTGTTTTTCACAATAGAAAAGTTTCATTTTTCTGTTACATTTCAGCTGCTACCACAAATTTGTAATTATTAAAGCAGCTAGTCAATCATTGAATTATTCTAAATTATGTACAGTTTTGTATTCGATATTTTTTCGTTGCACTCACCACTTTCATTGAAACTTAGTTTTACTCTACTACGACTGTCAAAAAAATTCATGCACCTAGCCAAAAAATAAGTATTTTTTTACAAAATTAAAATTATTTTAATATTTTGAAACATTTTTGTGAGTTTTCTTTTGTAATTTACTTTGTAATCACATGTTATTCGCTAGGAAAAACTTTTTTTGGAAGTTATTACAAATTTTACTGACAGTGGAACAGTATCTCTTTGAATCAAGAATTAAAAAAGAGTAGTATAAAAATTGACCCAATAAGTAGATATGTTTATGATTGACAAAAATGGGCTGGAATTAATCTGTTTTTAAAAATAAAGATTTATTTAATTCAACCATTGGATGGATTCTTGGAGAACAACTACACTAACCAATATTTTAATGGAAAGTACTTGTTTTGTTTTAGTTAGTGACAAATACATACTAAGATTTAAAAGTCTGGGAAAAAAAGTGAAAGAAGAATTTCTCTATTCTCTACATAAAAAAAGAACTGTGTGATTGTCATAAAACAGGTATATATAATATAAACTGCACAGGCATCAAAGGGTAGTTTTTGGTTCAATGAAAAAGTAACATTTTAGTATGTTTCAAATGCTCGATGCATGGAGATGAAAAATATATGTAGAAACTATATTAATTTTTAAGAAATTTTGTTATTACTAAAAACAAAAGAAATGTATCAGAACAACAACTGTTTTCCTGCCTTTTTTAATATTGCTTAATATTAATAATTAATTTCATGCATAAAAATGTACTCATAATTGTATATATATATATGATGTATGTACTTTAGAAATTGTTAAATTTTATTAGAACAACTGTTTTTTTGCTTTTTATAAACATTGTTTCTTACTCATTTAATAAGTACATATACATATATATATATAAACATACATGTATGCATTTATTATATATGAATGTGTATGATTTTTATTATTTGTTGAAATGTCACCTTTCTTATCGTCGCTTCGTTAATACTATTCACATAACTAAGGGTTACATTTAAAACAAAAGTTTGTATACAGTGAAAGTTCATTCTTAGCAGGTAAATAGTTTCAGATACAATAAAACACTTTAAACAAAATTATGTGTAAAAATAAAATAATAGAAAGAGAGGTAGTGAAAGAAAGAGAGAATGTTTAGGTTAAAGCGCGTGATTAGGATTTTCAAATGCAAATAAAAGTGATATTGAATAGAAAAGTTTGTTATATATCTTAATTATAAAGAAATATAGTACCTCACCTCATTCATCTTACAATATTGATGTTTACATACTATGAAATTCAACAATATCATAACACAGGTCTTGGAGTACAGATGACAGTCTTTGAGGAATCACAGGCTTATGATGGAAACATTGATAAAATGACACAGGAATTTGGAAATGATCATTATGAATCTATCATTTGAAAAATGAGTAAATAAAAATAATTTATCAAAGTACTATAAGAAATAATTTATATTCCTAAAATTTTGATATTATATAGATTTGAAGGCCTCTCATAAAATTATTAAAAAATTAGATGAAATCAGAGAAATATTTAATACTTTGAATCTGGTTATTAGGTTCATTGAAATATTTACCATTATGTGGATGTAATATTGTAAGAAAATATAATTGCTTAAATTACATTTTGCATGTATTTTTTCAAGTTAAATTTTGATTTTTATATTATTGTAAAATATTTTGTTTCAATTTAACATATCTTTTATAGACACATTTTTTTTAATAAATCATAAAACTTAACATACAACATTAACTAAAAGCTACTTTAAACTAAATAAAAGTTATTTTTCCACTTTAGTTGTATCTCGTTTTACGATGTTTCTTAACTGCTTCTTTTTCATCCTCTTTATTTTGGCTGGATTTGAAATCTAAAAATTCAAATTATGAATTATGAAAGTTCAAAAAAAAAATAATTGTAAAAGATTGACGATGCTTACCACTTGAACAACTTGCCTTCTTTCATTTCTTGGTTCTCCGTATGTTTCTCGTCTTCTTTCTTTTTTAGCTTCCTTCTCAGCTGCTTTCTGTTGTTTTATTTCATTTGAGAGTTCCATACATTTCTTTCTTTCTTCTTTTAATCTCTGTCTCTTTTCAAATGATACATGTATAGCAGGTGTCTTTTTTATTGAAGAAAATCTAAGAAAAAATTGATTTCATTATTATTTACTAGTTTTTTTAAGTTGTAATATGAATATGAAATCTATTTTTGACATGGTGTTTATTTATAAATTAAAGACTTATGATCAAAATCAAATGGTATCTTATTATACGTTTTAGTAAATATAAAAACACTTTGAAAAATATCTTACCTCTGTTTCGAGCTCTTCCAAACTCTTCCAGATTTTGGTCTACCTTTAACCGATGTTACTTGTGATACAGACATGGTAAATAAAAGAATTTGTTGTTTTACTTTGTATAAAAAGCTTTGGCAAATCGCACGTGGCCTGGTCGGTGCGGTGACGTGAAATTTGTGCGCTGATGAGCGAAGTGTCGTACATACAAACTAAACAGTACTAAACCTAAATAGGGCGGTAGATTTAAAATCATTCTGTGATCTCTTCTTTTTGAACAAGATATGATTTGAAGAAATATTTTTTTTTTTCAAGAAATCACCGTTATGATTTTACATAATTTACATTTTAAGATAAAATTTTTTCATATGTCAACATATAATAAAGGGTCAAAATAATACTTTTTTACAAAACCATGCGTACGTATGTCACCGATTTTAACGCGCTTTTGGTATCTTATATTACATGGAAAAAAAATTCCAAAACAAACATTTTAGACCCCCTCCCCCCTCCTAGCCCCCACTATCTGTATAAACGTATATTTTCTATTTATATTTATTCTGGAGCCCTGAAGTAATTAAAAAAAATCTGAAAAATTCATAAAAATACTTTTCAACAATCCAAACAACCTTGAAATTTTCAGATTTTTTGAGTGCTTCAGGCCGTCGTCAGATAAAATCATTAAAAAATCTGAAAATCGAGATACGGTGATATGAGCCGTCATAGAACTCGAAAATTTTTTCAGTATTTTATCGCATTGAAAAATATAACCTCAATTTTTTTCAGATTTTTCAGAATACCCAACATATATTTTGAAGCCAAAAACCGCTTTTTTTAACGAAAATCATTTTTTTAGGACGGTACGGAGCTTCGAAAAATCTGGAAAAATTATTTTCTGGTTTTTTTCATCAAAATGCATATCCTCAAATTTTTTCAGATTTTTTAATTGAAGGCTATAGCGTCTAGAGCCGAAAAACGCTATTTTCAACAAAAAAGGTTTCTGAAACCCGATGGTTCCGGTAAAAAAATTTTAAAATATTTTTTTTGAATCTTTTGTCAAATTTTAATAAATTTTGACCGTTTCAAGTTTTCGATTAAAGCCTTCTAGCTCAATCTAGTGCATCAAAATAGTTTTATTACTCTGTAAAATTTTATATTAGTGTATTCAATAAATAAGACTGATCGTGTAAGCATTCGCTTTTCCCTCGTTATACACAGGTTTCACTATACGAGGTCCTTTTTTGGAACGTAACTACCGCGTATAACGAGGGATGCCTGCAAAAAACATAAAAATGATAACATAAAGCATCGATGTCCGAAAACTAGTTTACTAGTATTTAATTCAACAACTAAATGCTACTATGCACAACTAATGCTACAGGAAACTAAACCTTAATAGTTTTTTATTGAAACTTATTTTCCGTGCAATAAATGTATAAAGATGAAAAACGTTGGTATTTAATGTTACCGTTTAGAAAATGCTCATTTGTAATGAATCATTTATCGAAAACAATTAGTCATTTCTCTTCAGTGTTTCAAAAATTGCATGTTTACTCTGGTAGACAGTTAAATTTACATGAAACATAAGAAAAAGATTTAACTTGCATTAAAAAAGGATTACGAAATAGCTTCTTTTCCACCGGGAACATTAAGAGAACAAACGTTGGCGTTGATTATCTTACGGGCTAAGTTAGAGAGCCTTGAAAAAAATTCTTGAAATTAAATATCGCTCTTTTATAGAAATATTACTCATCGATTCGTCACAAGATCTGTCTATTCGAGCAAACTTTGAGTGCATTTTTCTTTTTCTTTTAAGTTGTCCATAAATGATGGTTCGGGTAATCAAAGTTTCACGATTAATTTAATGAATGTCAATATTTTATTATCATTATACTATAGAGAATATAGTATTGCAGAATTATAATCGTAGCAACATAGCCAGAGTAAAAATGAAATAAGAAATAAATGTTGGGTTTTGTGGGCCTGAAAAGCTCGCTGTCGAGATGCACACACGCACGACGAGTGTATTGGTTCGATTGGTCGAGAAAAGCACGAGATCCGGAGCATCGCCACGTATTTGGAAGCTCATAAAGCAAACCCTCGCAGCAGCTCCGAGAGAGAGTGGGTAAAATCGATAAGCAGCGCCGCGTGTATGACCTGAATACGGTGCAATCCAAGTAGCTCGATGTAGGCATTATGTAGAGCGCTGACAGGTTCAAAGGAAGGCGAGAGAAAAACAGAGGGGGCGGAAAAGCAAGCTCTTCTCGACCTCCTCGAGAGACAGACAAGTTGTCTCTTGAACGCGAGAATCGCGTAAACGGTGACGCTAATTCAGATAAAAAAGCTCATATATATAGGCAATATTTTGTTCGAGGGTAAAATGTAAATAAGTCCAAGTGCCAAAGCTCGACTCGAAAGGATGAGATGGGCGATGGATGGAGAGAACCGCAACAAGTGTAAAAATAGCAGGAGAATCAGCCGAGCTCAATGATCCTTGGAGTCGGCCGAGATACAAAGAGCGCGGCTGTCGATCAGACAGCGACTCTGCGCTTCAAGCTCTTTTTGTTTTCCCTCTCAGGCGCGCTCGAGCGAAATTACGAACTACAATGGCTCTCAACTACATCCTCATTATGTTCCAGGGGACCCCCCAGCCGTGCTCGAGCCTATTATATGACAGAGAGTCGAGCTGGAAGGGTGACGCGCCGTTATTATATCGAGCAGTTTGCTCGGGCTTAGGTCCATCGACGTGGACTCTCGATATAGCCTGGGGAGGGGGTCGTCGAACCGAGCATGCACTGCTAGAAGCTGCGAGCCGCAGACGGCGGCGAGCACGTGCGATTCTCCTCGCTGCATCCTACGACGTCGTAGTGGCGTAATAGCGGCGGCGAAAGAAAAGCAGCTCATAGAGCGAAGAAAAGCCGATGCAGGACTGCAGCTGCCCCGCAGAGGAGCGAATAAGTCGCAGCTCTCGGCTCCTGGACTAGAAATAACACATACAAGGGGTGCCGCGAGCTTCGACCAGCTCCCCGCCTCTAAAGTGGGAGAAAGCTCGAACGCGACGAGGGGATGCTATGATACGAGCGCACGAGAGCGCAGCAGCAGCAGCAGCTACAGCAGCTGGAGGCAGGCGCGCGCGCGCGCGCTACGAGCCAACGATCTCGAGCTCAGTAGCTATAGTCGTCGCGGAGCAAAGCCCGCTGCTGCGCTTCTCCAGCCCACGACGAATTAAGACGTCACACGCCTTAAGCGCTCGTCGCTTTTTCTCGCCCAGTCTCGAACGAAGGAGTGTCGCGTCGCCCGCAAGCTCTCCCATGCTGGGCCAAGAGCTCCGGCACGCAGCAGCAGCAGCAGCAACAGAAGAGAGCAGAGTAGGCCTACGCGACGATGTAGGTCAACGCGACTGCAACGGCTAGGATAGCTGCAGCGTCATCGTCAGTGGTAGAGCCGCGAGCTGCCCACCCCCCTCTCGCTCTCGGACGCATCGCCCTCTCGACCGTTGGCTCAGCTGTTGATCCTCGACTCGGCTAGCGAGCAGCCGTCACAGGATTCGTCATGCGGAGGCGCGAGGGCGCCGCACGGACCCGAGCTGACACCACCCCTAGCCCCAGCGAGAGTCAACGAGCCAAGCGTTGAACTAGCTGCCGTCGCACCTCCATCATCCGACTCTTTTCGGGCCCTGCAGGATGGCTCGGGCTCCGAGTCGGCAGCTGCGCTTCAGCTGGTTCGGAATCATCGCCTTGGGGACTCTGCTGGTGATGGCCACCCCCAATCCCGCTGCCGTGAGGAAAGGTCAGTCGAATTTCTTTCGAGTTTCCGCTCCAAATGACAATTTGTCGCGGTGCGCGCGAACCAAGCTCGCGCCGTAATCGCTCAGCGATATGACCCGCTGATGTCGCGAGAAATCGAGCAACGGACTCGTTCGCGAGTCGATCGGCGATCGCTCCAGGTGCCTTGTATTGGAAGCGCGTTACAGGCACGTGCGTGACTCGGACGACTTTGGCAAGCCGAGCGCCAGATAGTATTATAAGCCAATGGATGACGCATGACCGTGCTTTGCAGCCGAACGAGAGCGATGCAACAAGACGGTGGAGATCTACGAGGACGTCTCGAGCCCGGCCCTGACGGCCGAGACCCTGGGCAAGCCGCTCACCTGCTGGTACCGCTTCCGGGCGTTCCGAGGCGCACCTAGAGACTGGATTCTTCGCGTGAGATTCAAGAGATTCAAAGTCGGCACTCTGCTGAACGCGACCAGCTGCCTCGGTGGCTACCTCCAGGTAAGTGTGACTCTTTGCTCGAACTCGAGAGTCGAGGAGTATATATTATATCGATGCGACTGCTCGACGATCCGAGCGTTGTTGGCACAGATAACCGACGGCAACACCAAGACCGAGGTGAACAATCGCAAGGAGCTCGGCGTGTTCTGCGGCGAGAGCGAGCAGCCGCAGACCTTCATCTCGGAGACGAGCTTCGTGCGGGTGCTCTTCCACACGGACAACTTCACCGACCAGACGTACTTCAGCTTCGACTCGAGGGCCGAGCAGCAGTTCGAGGTGTACCTGCGCTACGGCCAGCACCCGGAGCTCTACCCGAACCGGCGGGGCGAGGTGGTGGCCGGGACCTACTGCGAGCGCAGCTTCCGCGACTGCCGCCTGCAGACGTGCTACGTGCAGAGCCCGGCCTACCCGGGCGTCTATCCGCGGGCGCTGCACTGCAAGTACCGGCTCAACACGCGGCTGCCCTTCATCAAGCTCTACATCGAGAACGAGGAGTTCAACATAGACGGGCAGCGCTGCGAGAACATCATGACCTGCCCGATGCGGCCCATCAGCTCCGGGGCCGAGCACTGCCCCTACGACTACCTGCGCATCTACGACGGCCTCGACGAGACGGCCCCCGTCATCGGGACGTTCTGCGGCATGGGCAAGTTCCCCTACAGCATCATCGGCACGGGCCGCGACCTCTTCGTCGAGTTCGTCTCGTCGGCGGCGGGGCCGCTGCTCAACACGGGCTTCCACTTCAACGTGGGCAACTGGCCGGGCCACGTGGACACGGCCTCGGCCAAGAACGGCAGCTGCGACTGGGTGCTGTCGAGCGAGTCGCTGGCGGCCCGCGAGGAGGGCATATTCCTCTCGGTGGCGCACTGGTACCCGCCCGGGACGAGCTGCAGCTACCTGCTCAAGGCCCGGCCCGGCGAGGTGGCGCGCCTCTACTTCCCGAGCTTCCGGGTGAACCGGGTCGAGTCGCCGATCCAGCCCTACACGGGCGACTGCGCCGAGAGCCTGACCCTCTACGACGCCGCCTGGGCCGACGACGCGCGCATCATCAAGACCTTCTGCGACACGTTCTCGCGGCCCATGGAGAAGCACGACTTTGTCAGCACGGGGCCGGCCCTCTTCGTGCGCTTCGAGAGCCGCACGGGCAGCTACAGCGGCAGCTCGCTCTACTACTGGGCGCACTACGACTTCTTCAACGCGACGCGCTTCGGCGAGCCCGTGCCGGAGAGCGAGTGCGACGAGATCTTCGCCGCGGGCAGGGCCCAGCGGACGGGCCGCTTCCGCTCGCCGCCCAATACGCTGCTGTACAAGCGACCGGGCGAGCCGCCGCGCGACCTCGACTGCGCCTACACGTTCCTGGCCGAGCGCCGGCTCTACGCCCGGGTCGAGCTCACCCCCACGGTCTGTCTCTTCGCGACCAGCCTCACTGGTGTCCGAGCTTCTCCGGCAACTGCGCCTTCGTCCAGCAGCAGCATCAACAGACGGGAGCAGCCTCCTCCTCCTCCTCGGCCAGTCCAGCCACGAGCAGCAGCAGCAGCAGCAGCGGAGGAGGGGACCGGCTGCTGCTGCGCGAGCTCGGCAACAACAACAACGTCGGCATCTGCCGCTGCGGCCGGCTCGAGGCCCCCATCAAGCTGCTGGGCGAGCGACTGGAGCTGCGCCTCCACCTGGACGGGGCTCACGCGGCCGCCGCCTACTTCAAGCAGCCCGCGGCCTTGTTCGAGGCCAGCTGGGAGTTCGTGCACGGGCCTCTGTGCGGGCCGGCCATGCTGGGGCCCCGGGCCGACGGCGAGCTCGAGTTCCCGCACTACGAGGCGCTGCTGGGCCGTCTGGGCGCCGCCACCGCCAACGAGCCGCTGCGCTGCGTCTGGGAGCTGCGGCTCTCGGCCGAGCGCGACCTCTGGCTCCAGCTCGTGCACAGCAAATTCGCCTCGCGCTCCTGCGAGGACGGCCGCCTCGAGCTCTACCTGCCCGCGGCCGGCGGCGGCGGCTTCCAGTCCAAGCCCCACCTCGTCGTCTGCGGCGAGAACGTGAGCTACGTGCGCGACCTGCCGGTGCTCTCGGCGGCCCAGCTCATGCCGCCCGAGCCGGGCCGGCCTCCCGCGCTCCGCCTCCAGTTCGTCGGCTCGATGGCCCTGGCCCGGGCCGAGTTCAAGCTCGCCTGGACGGAGCTCTACCACCTGCCGCGCGACGCCCAGGGCAACCTGGCCCATCAGCGCCTCGAGGACTGCGCCTTCCAGTGTCCCGGCGGGGCCGGCTGCATTCCCCGCCGGCTGCTCTGCAACGGGGTGGTCAACTGTCCGGGCCCGACGGGCGGCGCCAACCGCAGCGAGCCCGACGACGAGGCGCCCGAGACCTGCGGCGGCCACGGCTCGGCCACTGCTCGGCCGCCCGACTCTGGCCACGCGGCCGACCGACCCTCCGCCGCTCGTGGCTTCTTCAAGGAGCTCGTGCTGCTGCCTTTCGGACAACCGGGCTGGACCGGGGCCGCCCTGGCTGCTGCCCTCGCTGCTCTGCTCTGTCTTTGCTGCACCTGTCGTATGTGCCGTAAACGCGCGGCTTCTACCCGCGACATCCACGTCTCCTATTAAGGACGCCTCTTACCTTTTTCTTTATCTAACGTCTCCAACTAAGTCTTGTTAAAATCGAGCAAAACGAAAGGCAATCATTGGGATGACATTATCGTCGCTCGCGCTACATTTTCTCCATGACGAATCAACAAAAAGGCATAGTTTATTTTAAATCTGTGCAGCTGCGAGAGCAGATTTCTTACGTACGATAACGATTGCGGTAATTATTTATCGCTCACACCTCTACCCAGTGGCTTGCATAAACTAGGTATGAGTTGTGTGACTCGTGGTGAATGTTTTGCGCATCTACGCTACGCACATCGATCGATTATACACACAATTAATAAACTTGTCGCACTAAAAAATAACAGCCATTTGAGCAATCATTACGAGTCTAGTTATCAAATTAGCCTTAAACCATTATCTAGATTTAGATACGTTTTAAACGTGTATAGGATTAATTGTAATGAATAAATAAGCAATGATGACATGTGATTATACATATTTAAAACTTGATCATAAGGGGTTTGAGGTGAGATTTGAGTGTACATGATGTGTTATTTAAAGTTATATCGTATGTATTATACTAATGCCGAAAACTGTGATTCGGGGACATACGTTCAAGTTCGGAAGACGAAAGCGCAAATGCAGCTAATCTCAGCAGACCACAGTACGATAAATAAGCCAAGAGAATGTGAAAAAAAGCATGTGTGAATTGTTGAAGCAGACTATTTACAATTATAAGATGTAAATGTGCATAAGATATAAGATAGAAAGCGATTGTGTCGCACTGCATCGAAGTGATTAATCTTGACGAATCACTTGTATCGTAATTACGAGTATCGGTATAAATCGGTATGGAAAATCAAGCATCATTTTTTGCCATTTGTAAACCATTGATAATTATACGATATTTAGATCAATGATTCCTCAGAAAACTACAATTCTTTTGTGTACGGCTGTTGCTATTTAAATCAACACCGCAAATCTTATAGTTTTCTTTTCCACTTAAATCAGTAGAGATGGTTCGTAAAATAATGCCAGCAAAGACTATTATTTCTATTATGCTGTTCACGAATTGATTAAAATACGCTAAACTAAATAAATAAATGAATAATACACTTTATTATTTATATTCGAGATCGGTTATTTTAAACTCAAGTAACTGATTTCATTGACACTTTATTGAAACGTAATTGTTCCGACGTAAACAGTTTAGTTCAGTGGTTTTCGTATGTACCGTGCCACTACGAGTTAAAAGAACGTTGATGAACGGAAGCACGGCTCAAATCACTCGGAAGCAAAGATGGAGCAACTGTTTAATGGGCCGCTTAGAGTTCAATTGCAATGCAGCCTGTTATCTTCATTGATCGTTTATACCGATTTACTTGTGTACGATACGTATCTGTACCTACTGCAACAACTGCAGTCTCACAAGTCTCATTTATATTATCATTATATATATATATATATAAAACACTTAAGACAAGTCACAGAAAAATCGAGTAAATTTTTATTAAAAAAAACAATCGAATTAATAAAATAAATAAAACAAACAAGCATACCTATAGCCATATTTTTCACTTGCCAATGTATTTATTACACTTGTTCAAATGAGCCATTTCAGCTATAATGAGGCTATTGTTATTCATACGTTATATGCGATTTACAGTTTTACTGATAAATAAAAACAAATAATTTATAAGTAATAAGACAACTTCCACACATTATTTCCCAATCCTTATAACCCAGTAGAATACTAACCGTCTCTCTACTATTCATTTTATTTGTTACAAATCACTAGTGCTTTATCCTCAGTCGATACCACTCGTTCGATATTTTAGACTTTTTTTAAGAATTTGTTGATTTCCGTTTCTAAAAAAAAAAAATCGACGTAGTACTATAATAGTCTCTTTTTTTTTGAATTTGAATCAGAAATTTTGTTGGGGATCCAAGAACTTTTTCAGCTTCATCGCGTAATATATAAGAGAAAATATATAAGATAATACAGTTGATTGATTTTTTTATTAAAAACACGAAAGTAATTACTGAGAACTAAATACAATTATTAAGACTCAATCATTTTCAAAAATTATCTGCAAACTTGCTTTAATATTTTAAGATATTTTCAATGAAAGTAAACACTACGCGTATTATTTTGAATTTTTAAATTTCACCTTCTATTAATAATTTTTCCATTACTATTATTCTCCTATTATATAAACGAAAATTATTCTTTTTGTCAACAGCACTACATTCATTCGAACCTGCTAGCATGTGCTAGATTATGTATAAGAGATAATATGTGGATTCCAATAGCGATAGAAACGGTTAACTTCAATACCTTCTTAAGACATTATGTAACTCTTTTCGCATTTGCTTTGGGTTTAGGTAGTTACGATTCAACAACAACAATAAAAATTTATTAATCTTTATTTTAATAATATATTTATAATATGAATAAAGACGATAATAAAAATAATACGAGCGAGCACGTAGAGTACGAATGTCGCATAGTAAATTTAAAAAAAGCTTTCTTCATTAACATTAAAACATAGTCACGGAAGTACAAGTAATAATATATTATCAAGCTCTGTAGCTTCTCGTTTGAAGGAGGGAAGCGTAAAAAGGATGGACGATAAAAGATAACAAGACGATGGTATTTGAACAATTCCTAGCAATCTAGTAACAAAATACTCTATTCAATCTTGATAAGAGTTGAATGGAAAATAAAGAATGGCTACAGACATAAAAATCATAATAATAATAATTACAAATAATAAATAATATTATTTATAATAACTAAGGTAATAATAATAATAATAATCATAATAACCGTGGAAACGTATAACAGCGACTGCACATAATCACATTCTTGTCTTTGTTGTTTCCTTTATGAAAATTTTTGATGAATTGACTTTCGTTCATTCTCGCTCTCTCTCTCCGTATTAATAACAACTATTTCTTCTTACTGACAAGCAGATAAACATTTTTTTACTTCAGTTGTACGACTAGCTGAGGCCTTTTGTAAGATATAAAAAGCAACGTTACAAAAAAGTCACTTCATATCACCGTTTTTACTATAAATTTTACATACATTCTTGAAATTACCATACTAACCACAGTATCTCATGCATACAAGTACACATTCATAATATCAACTTGCACTGTATTTTATCTATAATTGAAAGTTAATTATTAACATCTCATCACGAGCATCCTAATAGAAAAGGCCTTTCTACACCAAGTTTTTACAATAAATTTTATCAGTGTCAATTATTTGCATCTGTGCCAAATCACGTTACATCGAGATAAACTCGTAGTTTTACATGCATGCAGCAGCACATAATATCGGACACGTATAACTTACAAATAAACCAAAGACTTACTTTGGAATATTAATCTTCAAGCACCTCATTACATTATGACGACATTGACATTCATGTTCATTTCCATTTTGCACAGTGAAATCACGTAAAATATAATAAACTATTTTATGATTGAACGCATCGATGTTTTTATCAACTGTTTCGTTTAAACCAAAAGAGTTAATTCTCATTATTCTACAAATAGTATAATTTAATAAAATAAGGAAGCAGTCGACAACAGATTGATAATAATATCAGATCTGTCCGTTGAAAAATCCGCCATATTTAATGTGTAATACTAAACACTAATTGAAAAAATTAGTTTACACAATTCAAATTTTTCGCATTAAAAAATAAGTTATTGAAAGAGCTAAATTATTTAAATAAAATAAAATAATAGATGTCTGAATGGGTCCATTTTTTGGAACTGTCATTACAATGGACAAACAGACGCGTTAAAATGCGCAGCATTTTACATTTACTCGATATATATACAAATACATATATGAGTTTAATAAACGCACGCTTCAAAGTATACAACGTATGCGATTGCATGATACAAGCTACATGTAAAAAAGTGAGGTCTATGAAAAGTTGCTAGCAAAGATGCTCGTGTTCAGAGCAACAGTAGTAACTCGACTCAGTCGTAAGGATCTCAATTATTACATGCTATCTCAATAATCAAATTCTATACGGTTGTTCGAGGTCTGATATTGTTCGCAGTGTTCGCCGGGCGGAGTACTGCCACGACTAGCCGTCAAGAGTTGAGGCGTAGTAGGCGTGGTTGGCTGGAGTTGAGGCGCCTGACTGGAAGCAGGAGGCGCAAAAACGATACGATATCCTGGAGGCAGATAAAAACCCGGAGGTTGATAGCCGTAAAGGTGCGTCCCATTCGGCAGCATTGTGCTCGTGACTAGATTGGTCGTCGCAGAAGCGGACGCATTACTGTTGCTGCTCTAAAATATAAATTAGAACCATTTTTTATTCTATTTAAATGGTAATATATTCAAGAATTTTTACATTTTCTATATACTTACATCGGCCGCGAGAGTCATTGGGGTAAAGTGGTATTGAAGCTGGGTAACTTCAGGGGGTATTGCCTGCTGTTGTTGCTGTTGTTGCTGTTGCTGTTGTTGTTGTTGTTGGTATTGTATATGTTGTTGTTGTTGCTGCTGCTGCAGTTGTTGATGAAGTTGATGTTGCTGTTGTTGCTGCGTCTCGGCAGCTGCACTTACCGGTACTGTACAGTTCTCCGAAGGCACTAATGGCACTGTTGGTATCAAGTACGTTGGTAAAGCAGCTGCCGAAGTCGACGGTACTGGCTGCTTCAACTTCAACGTGGCTAATCGTAGAATTTCCTCTGTGTCTGGGGAATAACTGAGTTTCCTCTGCATAGCCGCTTGCTGCTGAGCAGAGCTTATCATCATGTAATCATCCGGACCAGCTATCCTTGTTTGGCCTGTCACAGTATGGTATACTAAAGGATGCTGCGAGTGTGGATGATGAAATGCGTTACTAGCTTGTTGTTGCTGTTGTAACAATAATTGCAACTGTTGGTGCTGAAAGCGCTCTAATTCTTCTCGATGACGTTTTTGTAATGTCTCCAGTTCCATTGTTTGTCTTTTTATAAGAAGTTGATATTCTTCACTTGGAGTTAGATTCGATTTTTCTTCTCTCTCGTGCTGCTTATGTGAAAATGAGAATTAGCAAAACTTTAATCAGTTTTTTCTTTATTTTTATAAGAACCGCTTTTTGTGACATACCTCTGTTGAAGTAAGGCTCATATGGCTAGTAGAATTGGATGTAACAGATCCTTCTCGACTGTGCATAATTTGTATTTGTGATGATCCACCATCTAAAATATTTCAAAATGACATTTTCAGTTTAAACTTATCTTGGAACAAAAAAATTAAATGTAAAATACAATAAAAAAAGACTTCTTACATATTGGCTCGTCAGAGTATTGGGTCATTGAGCTAGTTCTGCCTTCCGCATTAGCTCTGCCATCGTCGTTATTTGTATTAGAAGAACTTGCATCATCGCTAGGTGGACCAGCCACTGTCGATACCATAAACCTCGATATTTTTCTCTGGTAGCTTGATTCACCGTCAATCGCTAAACGAATTAAATTATGATTAATTGCTATATTCACGTATTATTTATATAAAAAATAAACTTCAAACACAAACCTCATTTAAATGGTAATCCTGAGTCTCTTGCATTGTTGTGTGTTTTCGTTGTTGGAGTATGTATTGATAATGTTTGATGGTGCTACAGTTGCAACGGGTAGACCACTTAATTGAATACTATTATTAGAGGCCAAAACCATGGGTTGATGCTGATTCTGATAAATTACGTTTGCAAGAGGCGAGGAATAAACAAAATTTATTGCCGAATTCGATGCTGTTGTGGATTTTTGATGAATTTTAGCTAGCTCTTGATCTAGTTCTTGCAGTCTAGAACCTGGTCTTGTGTTACGATTTAGTTTGGCAGATCCACTTTCCTTACTAGGACTACCTATTTCTCCGTTGTTAAGATTATTATTTGACGACCCATCCTGTTCTGAATTTTGGCCAGATATATTTTGGGCATTCATGTCAGTCACGAGCGCTGCTCCAGCATTATTCTCCAAAAAGCTTATACCTTCCATAAACAAGGCTGAAGGTGCAGCGGTAATAGTGCTCTGAGGAGAAAGAGACGCCTGTAAAAATTAAATTTAAAATATACGTGAATAAACATTTAATGTAATTATTTAATATAAAATTGTAAAAACTTCAAATTTTTTGTCTACCAAAGTGTGAGAATTAGATGTGCTCGGCGTAGGACTGAATTTCTGATGAATATTTTCATGAAATCCACCGTGTTGCCCATGAGGCGTAGCTGGATGACTCATTGGAGGAGTGCTAACGTTTGCTAATTCTGATGGTTGGCTCGTTAATTGGGCCAGTTTTTGCTGGAGGGCGGCAATCGTCTGCGGTCCACCATTAGTATCTAAAGTTCTGTCTAAAGAACTTTGTTGACTTAACTTGCGATGCTGCTCTCGAATTAACTGCTGCTGATAATTAGTAGTCTCTGCAGATTCTACCAGCGTATGCTCTGGAGTTATATCGTAGCTAGATAATTCGTTTTCCGATACAGGCATTTGGCAGTCAGAACTCGTACGTCTAAAAATTTAACACGATGAACAACTTCTTTCCCTTCAAATGCGTTTGATATGTAAATAGTGAATTACTTACCGGCTTATATTGCACTCTGAATTAGCATCACTGTCTACTCTCATTGAAACTTGTCTAGTGTCAGGTAATTTCAATTGTAGATCGTGGTGTTCCTCTGCGGCAGAATGGTCAACTGACTCTACTTGATTTGTTTGATAAACCGCTTGAGGTGCTTGTGGAATTTGAATAGGCACTACATACTGCAAGGTTTGGCCTTGTACCAAGAAACCTTGAGCAGCTGACTGCTGAACTTGATACGCATTTTGCCCAGAAGCCGGTGAATAAGAAATCCACTGTCCAGTAACAGTATTAGCACCTGGTTGTTGTTGATTATTTTGCAACATTTGTTGCGATTTTTGGGGTTCCATAGATTGTTGGAAGTGAGCCTGGGATACCGCTTGAATTAACCCAGTACTCTGAATAGTTGAAGTTTGAGTAGGAATGTTTGCAGGAAAATTTTGTTGCATAGGAATCATCTAAAAAAGCATATTAATTTGAAAAAATTCTACTAAAAATCAATTTCACTGAATAATTTTCAATGAGAATGTAGAATAATCGAAATTATGTTAATCATTATTAAAGTATAATCTGATAAAAAAAGTAGGTTAACGTAATTTCATACAAATGAAATTTTTAATTACCTGTTGTATATTTTGCTGTGTCTGTTGCTGCACTTGAAGATTAGACAGGCTTACTTCTTGCGGCATTGGTTGCATCGTTTGTTCAGTTTGCAAAATCGGTTGAATAACTGTAGGATTTTGAACTATTTCATGCACTTGGATAGTAGTATGAACTGATTTTGTTTTAGGATTTGAAAGAATATTTGCTAAATTTTGTGCCAGATCTGGTAGTGTGGAAGAAACTTCCTTTGTTTTCAATTTAGGAGCCACTTCAATTATGGGAGCTGCTTGAACTTGGATGGGATGTGTATTAGAAGGCAAAGTTCCAACAAAAGCCGTAGGAACTATATTTGATTGCGATATTTGAGCCAGTGTACTATCACTATTGCTAATCGATCCATTTGTCGTTGATGACATTGTTGTATTCATTATCCCACAATCTGTTTGTAGGGGTTGATGTTGCACAAATTGTTGATTCGAATATCCTTGTGGTTGTAATTGTAGATTTGCTGCAGATGATAATTTTCTCTCATCGATTGTATTGTTACTATTCTCTAGTTTATGCGATTCAGTAGAAGTATTCAAAATATTATGTGATACTCTACAGTTTCTATCATCTACATTTCCTTGACTCAAATGAACTTGAGTATTTTGCTGTTTTGTTTGCACATGCTGTTGCTGAAGAATTATTTCTTGTTGCGCTTGGACCAATGGGTGTGATTGAACAGTATTTAAATGTATTCCAGCAGGAGGTATACAAGGAATACTTTGTCCATTCGATATAATTTGCCGTGAATCGTCGACTGGCCCTGTAGCACTTGATATATTTGGTGTAGCAGTCGTATCAGTTTCATGCACCATCACCGAAGAGTCGTTTGAAATTTGAGATGGTTGTTGATGGCTAGACATCTGAAATATTTTTATATTTTAAAATATCTAAAATTTTCAAAATGACAGAAAAATTTCGATTTCATAAAAAAAATTTACCTCTACATGTTGTCTTTCTTCAGAAATGGTATAATTTTTCAAACTTTCATTGTCATTGCACGTACTGTCATTATTTATAATGGAATTTTGCTGAACAAAATCTTTTTCTGCTAAATCAACAACCTCGTGCTCGATAATTATTTCACCTTCCGTGATAATAGACCTTTGTTCTACTACAGGGCTAACGAGAAAACGAGATATATTTTCCTTGTTGGGATATTTAACGCTGGAGGCTCAACAGGTTGGATCACACAAATTTCCGTTTTTGAACAATTTATATCACATTGGTAGGACATTGTAACATCTATAATAAACAAAATCATTTGCACGAAATTTTAAAAATTCAGTTGAAGAATTTTTCAATTATTATATTCATTACCTGTCTTTGATCCGTCAACTTCTTGGGTCAAACTTGAAGGCATTTCTGCAGAAAAATGACTGATACTGGAAGTTTCAACATTTTCCATTTTATTTGCATCGTTGTCAATAAAAGTTGCGGAAGCAATATTAGATGAACAATTACTATCCAGATTTTCGAATGCATCGTGCGAATTAGTAGGTGTCAAGTTTTCTGTATTTGGCGTTGATATAGAGGAACGTCTAGAATCTGTATTCGATGACACTTGAGTGTCTGTTGGTTCAACACTTGGCGCTGTATAGGATGAAACAATAGAAGCTACATTGGAAGTGACGGTTGATGTCACTGTTGCGGGTGAATTACATCCACCAGAAGAATTTGCAGTTGAGATTGAAAGTTTATCCGTAAGAGGACTCGTTGTCATTTTGGAAATAATTTGTTCGATCGGCAGGATCAATGAATTTGTTGAAGTGTTAGAAGTTTCATCTCGCTGTAAAAATGGTAAAATATAGACATGAGTTGATACATTTTACACAATTTTCTCGTTTTTTAAGTTATTTTTTATTGAAACTCGTCAAAAATTTTGCATAGATAACCAATTTATTACATAAATTTTACCATACAAAGTTAGTGACGATTTGTGAAAACGATACTTAAGATTTACTGCTTCTCAAAATAAAAATATGATTTCACATTATTGTTTAAAGAATAATAATTTTTTGAACAATTCAATTTTTTCTATTAATTATTTGCGTGACATGTTCAAGTATCCATTGAATAGTGAAGTGTGAACCTTGTAAAAAATTTTTAATTTATTATCATATGAAAATAAAAAAATAAGATGATCTTCGCCGTTAAATTTCTTCTAAATGACATGAATTATAAGACTAAAAATGAATTATCATAAAATAATCATGCAAACAAAATTACAAAAAATTGTGTTTTTGATTAACTTAAAACTGGTTCGAGTGGGCTGAAAAAGATAGAAATAAATAATAGCAAAAACACCTGGAAAACAGTGGTAGCTGAAATTAAAAATTCATTACTTGACTGTAATTTAAAAAAAAAAACTAAGTGCATAAATCTGCATTATTTCAAATTTAAATAACATATAGGGGTTTATTATAAAGGTAAACAAAGCAGAAAAAGAAGATGTAATTAACCAACTCGTTAAAACAAGAAAACTCAGAAGAGAGGATAGCATTAAACTCACCGAGCGGTGTCTACGATGAATTTTGAATGTTGTACGATGGCTGCTCTGACGAGTTAATGAGCCATGTCTCACTTGCTGCGTCCAAAACCATAGACGACAAAGTTTTATAGTTTTTGGAGATTTTAGAAAATAGTTCTTACAATTTTGAGTTTGGGTTAAGAGAAGAGAGATAGAGCTATTGTAACTTAATGTACTATTGATGAACTACGAAAGATATATACTATATACCTTGGCTGTATCGAGACTGTGATCACGTTCTCGAGGCCGGCGACTCGTAACTGGGCTTTCACCGGCTGAAGTTATTGGTCCACCATGAAAGATTAATGGTAGTTTTAATCCAGGATCCAAGCGTAATTGTTTTACAATATCTTCAATCACTTCGATAAATGTCTCTCTTTGAGAAACAGGTAGTAAATTTTCAGCAATCTATTTTATGAAATGTTTAATTACGAGCTGATACTTGTTTTATGTAAATAAGTAGGATAGAAAAGTTTACCAAATTATTGGCTATGTCTGCAGGTATCATATCGTCGCGATCAAACTTGAACGTAACGGTTTTTTGCTTGCTAGTATCGAGTTGACATTCCACCGTCATTGTTCCACATTCAGAATTATTTACAGAAAGAACAGTCAATTTTATACATGCTTTTTTCTTTTTTGTTCCAGTTCTCTTGATTTTGTTTTTGGCATCGATCGGTTCAATAGAAACTCTGAAAATTAAATTTCAATGAAAATAGATACTACATGAAATGATTATCGTCTCGAATACATAAAACACATACCCATCTGCGACAAAGGTTGATGTCTGACCATCTGGTGATTGAGAACTCGATGCTAAATCGAGAGATGTTGGAGGTAGTTCAGAATTTTCTTGATTCACTGATTTCAATTCATCTTGAGTAATTTCTGCGTTAGACTGATAATACGTTTGAGAATTGAATTGTTGACCGGGTGGTTGGATATTATGTTGCAATGCAGTTTGGGTAGGAGATGAGCCTTGAATATTTTGATTCGGAGATTGAATTGGCTTGGAGACAGAAACATTTTGCACAGTACTTTGTGGGTTCAAATTTTGTTGTTCTAAAACTGGTTGAATTATATTCTGAGGATTCTGTACTGCAACCATCTGTACATGATTTTGTTGATTCGCTTGTGTTACATTTTGAGCTAACACGGACATTTGTTGCATCATATTTTGTTGACTTTCTGTAGGTAATTGCATGACGTTTTGGGTCTGGTTGGATCCAGAAGAGTGTTGAATGTTATGCTGATTTGACACAGGTGTTTGTTGCATCAAATTAGGTTGGTTCTGTACCGAAATTTGATGCATTGTATGCGATTGTTGACTTGTTACAGGCGTTTGTTGCAGATTTTGCTGACTAGATGTATGTTGTGCTACCGAGTGTTGATTTTGAATTGAAGACGGCTGAATTTGATTTGATTGACTCGAAACTGGTTGCACTGAAGGCATCATATTTTGTTGATTTTGCATAGGTGTCTGATGCGTCACGTTTTGCTTATTTTGTACCACTGAATGCTGAATAACATGCTGATTTTGAACTGGAGTCTGCTGCATCTGGCTTTGTTGAATCATATTTTGTTGATCTATTGATTGGTTCACAACTGATGCTTGTTGTATCAAATTTTGTTGAGTCTGAACCGATATTTGATTTACCAGATTCTGTGTTTGATTTTGTCCATTCATTTGTTGCATCAAATGTTGATTTTGTCCATTTGCTGATTGAATTGGTTGATTCTGTATTTGTGACGGTTGCATTGAATTTGATTGATTTTGGGTAGCTGTTTGGTGCAATAAGTTTTGTTGATTCGAAATTGAAGTTTGATGAAGAATATGTTGTTGATTTTGTACAGGTAATTGTTGAATGACGTTTGGTTGATTTACAGCCGGGCTTTGATGTAACACATTTTGTTGATTTTGCACCGATGGTTGTTGAGTAATATGCTGTTGTTGATTCTGAACGGGCCCTTGTTGTACTATATTCGACTGATTCATAATTTGGGCTTGCTGCAACAAATTTGGTTGATTTTGCACAGGTGTTTGCTGAGACAAATTTTGTTGATTGGTAACTGTAGGCTGCTGAATCATGTGAGATGAATTTTGTAATGATACTTGCTGCTGTGCCAAATTTTGTGGATTTGAAACCTGAGGCAACATATTTGATTGACTTTGCATTGGAGTTGGCTGCATCATACTAGGCTGCACTGGAGTTGATGTTTGCTGCAACTGATTTTGATGGTTCTGTAATGAGGATTGTTGAGTCAAACCTTGTTGATTTTGCTGCTGTAATAAATTTTGCATCTGATTTTGAATTGAAGCTTGCTGAGAAGGAACAGATGTTTGCTGAATCAAGCTTTGTTGATTTTGTATGGTGACTTGCTGAGTAGTGTGTTGTTGAATCATTGATGATGATTGATGTGCCATAGATTGTTGAGACGAAGGATTGGGATTTGACATTGATCCTTGTTGGTAGGACATTTGAACTAAAATTTTTTGTTGACTTGATGTATTATTGCTAATAATTGAAGGAGATGGTGCTACTGACGTCTGTAATTAACATGTAATTTACTCATTAATGACATTTTTATTCAGTTAATTTAAGCACATTGTTAATAATATTACCGGTAGTGCTGCCAAAGAAGGTGTTGCAGTAACAATATTTTGAACATTAGCAACAGATTGAGATGATGAAACTTGTATTGGTTGAACGTATGCCACAGATGTTCCAATAGAATTATTTACACTAGCAGGAAGAGAAGAATAAACTGCCTGAGAAGTTTGTGTCGGCACATCAACAGATGCTCCAGATGAATTCGCTGTATATCCTTGAAATACTGAACTAGGTACGCCTTGTTGAAAAACTTGTGTTCCAGGATATGATTGCATTGCAGCAGAACTTTGGTAAAATTGTTGACTGTTAGCGCTTGCAACAGGTGAAGCAACAACAGAATTTTGGTGAATTTGTTGGACATGCTGGACCTAAAAAATAAAATAGTAGTACTGAACTATTAATCTGAATAAATCAAATTAATCAGACTGTTTGAATCAGCTTGTTCACGTACCTGAGTTTGACTGTACTGAATCGTTTGTTGAATTTGCGGCAAAGGAATTTGTTGCGAAGAATGGGTCAATTGAGATGTTATACTTATTGGATTCATTTGAACATATTGCTGTTGTAATTGTTGTTGATTTACTTGAGGAAAAGGAGCTTGAGCTGACATAGCTTGTGGGGTAGAACACTGGGATGAATTGGCACTAATTGTTTGGGATACTTGTGTCAATTGCTGATATTGCTGCTGCGGCTGTTGTTGCTGTTGTTGCTGTTGTTGCTGTTGTTGCTGTTGTTGCTGCTGATATTGCAATTGAGACTGATGTTGTTGATACTGTATATGCTGCTGGTTCATTTGTTGAACTTGCTGAGTTTGTTGCGGTTGCATCACTGAAGCTTGTTGCTGAATGATGGGTTGCTGTTGAACTATTTGAACTTGTTGTGGAAGCATATTATGTTGAACTTGAGATGCATTAGGCAATTGCTGAACATTCAAATTTGATTGAATTTGCTGTTGATGTTTCTGTTGTTGTTGTTGATGTTGTTGCTGTTGTTGTTGCTGCTGCTGTTGTTGTTGCTGTTGTTGTTGCTGTTGTTGTTGTTGTTGTTGTTGTTGTTGTTGTTGTTGTTGTTGTTGCTGTTGTTGTTGTTGCTGCAATTGCATTTGTTGAATTAATAATTGAGTTTGCATCAATGATTCATTAGTAGCAATAGCCTCAGCATCTTGACGTTCTTTTTGTTTTCTGTCTTCTCTTTCTCTTTTTAATGATATTATTTGAGATTTCAACAATTTTGCTACTATCTTGACATCTTCTTCCAAAATAAGGCTTGATTTAGCCATTTCAGAAGCTACTTCTTCAGCATTATCTCCTGCAATATCAAAATCAAATTGTATTGCTTCATTTTCTTTATGTTTATGACTCCTTTTTTTTTGGATCTAACACCCGAAGTCTAAATTCAACTCGTGATATTTCTGGATTTGCAATTGCATTATCACGAGACACCATTTCCAATTTCAAACCCACATCGTCAGCAAAGAATTCATGACTCAATAAATCTTTTACTAAAGGTCTGTCATCTTTTTTCAACCTTATACACAGTTCAATAATTTCACGTACTTCTGGATTTTCTACTTTGTCAAAACTTTGTGGCTTAATTCCTGATACAACTCGTTTATAAATTTGCGCTGGACCAGTGCACTCTGAATAAGGATATTCACTTGTAGCCATCTCTAACATGCACATTCCAAAAGCATAAACATCTACTGACTCGTCATAATGTTCTTCATACATTTCAGGTGCCATAAATTCGGGTGTTCCAATTACACTTTTAGCAAAACTGCGGTTTTTCAAAGTTGCAAGTCCAAGATCACCAATTTTCACACTACCAGTGGTACCAGTGATGAAAATATTATCACACTTCAAATCACGATGAATTATGGGTGGCGATCTAGAGTGCAGAAATGCCAATCCTTTTAAAATTTGGCGACACCAAGATTTTAAAACTTTTGGATTTATTTTTTTAAATCTTCGTAGATACCTGAAATGAAAACCATCGATTTTTTTTAAATTTTGTTAAAAATACGAAATCAGAAAAAATTAGTTTTCAAAAAGCAATCATTACGTTTTTAATGTTCCTGAGGTCATAAGTTCTGTACATAATACTATGTATTTTCGTTTAGTAAGCGTAACTTCCCAGTAATCAAAGAATCTTACAATGTTTGGATGTTGTAAACCCTTTAGCATTTCAGCTTCCTCGCGAAAACGCATTCTTTCACTTTTAGTTAGTTTTTTCTCCTAAACACATTAATAAGTGTGAATTAGATATAGAAAACATACTTGAAAAACAAGCTTCAATATGTAAAATTCTTTTTTACCTGTAATTCACACCATGCTACAGCGACACCAGTTTGAGTATCCAAGCCTTTGAAAACTGTTTTGAAACTACCTCTACCAATTTCTTCTTCAAATTTTAAAAATCTTTCATCAGGAGAAATTCCTACAGCTTTTCCTTCGTCATCTTCCTCTTCTTTTTCCTTAACTTCTTCTTTGACTTTCAATAATAAACTGCGAACTTCTTCCATCGCCATTTGATTTTGAGCCAACTTTTCATCAGTTTTAAAATTTTCATCTAACAGTGGCCCAATAAATCCTTCTGAATTCTCTTCCATAATACAGGAATCAGTCTTTTGACCGACTTTTTCGAGTTTGGCATCATCGCTTGACACGTCGTCGGTAATTGTAATTTCTGGAGTTAAAGGTGGCACTTTGCCTAATTTTGTCAAAGACTCATGCAAGGCCTGAGCTGCAACAATGTCGCTTATACTGGCCCTGTGATCGTCCACGTCATAAATCCCAGTTGGTAGAGTACCATCATTGGTCTGGCAAGTCTCTTGAAGTTCGGTCCCTTGGTCTAAATCCAGTGATTGAACCATAACATTTGACGTTGTAAACCTCAAATTTTTTACAGGAACATCAGCTGATTCATTAATTTTTACATTTTTGTCAATTGAAACATTTTTATCTTCATTACTTTCCATGGATCTGTTAAAAATAAAAAATTATAATTTAACGAAATGGTCTTAATACAATGATACAATGTAATTAAAAAATAATAAAGACAAAAGCGTACTTTTTTTCTTCAATTTGATTTGTCTGTTCCAGTTGGTCAATGAGATTCGATGCCACTAATGTCACATTGTTTGGCTTTGTAATTTTATCGTTTGCTTCAACTGATTTTATATCATTATTATCTTTCGGATCTAAACTAGCTATAGAATAATCGGACACTTTGCGTTCATATTCGTCTGAATCAGCGGTCAAAATTTCCGAAGCTGATTCGTTATCTAGAACAGGAGTATCACAAGTTTTAACTAAATCTTCTGCCGTCATTTTACCGTCTCTGTGATCGAGTGACGATGTACGACTACTATGACTATCTTCGCTATCTCTTCTCATACCAGTGATTCCAAGAGGATTCATAATGTCAATAACTCTTTCGCTTTCACTTATTTTTCTCGCACACCCTTTACAAGTCGCTGCAATGGGTATTCTAGAGTCTGTAATGAAAACAAGTTAAATAGTCTATCTTTAAGTCTTGTGTACTAAAGAAAGAAAATTAGGATTTCGGTAGTTAATATTTACCAGATACTTGTGTTGAATGTACCACAGCAGCGATCGTTTCTTCAGCATATCTAAAATTGCTACTTTCATTGTCAAAGCTAGATACGCTTTTTTCTATTGATTCTTGTGAAATTTTCTGCTGTTGTGGGTCTGAATAAATACCGTTTTTGACTACCGCTGGTGTAGAGGGTGGAGACTGTGAATTGTGTTCCGATTGATGAGGCTGAAGAGTAGCAAAGTTTTTTTTATCAAAAACGGGTACTTTAAAGTTGAAAGAATATTTATAAAAACCAACTTTTCGACTAGTCGGAATATTTGAATCACTACTACTGACTGATGAATTACGCGATCGGCGGTGACCGATGTTTTTTTGAGATATAATAACGTTGCAAGATGTTGTTGCAGGTGCGATTTCTGGTGAGGCTATTTGGTGACTGCTGCCTGAATTTGTGACCAACTTAGGACACAATCCAGATAGATTAACTCCACCAACACTTCCAGAAGATGGTCGTTGTTGTCTGCTTGTTTCATACCTACTTATGAAAATGTATAAACTTATTAATCGCTTATTTTTCATTGCGCAAGCAATCTTACAATATTATTCTTCAACAGATTGATTTAATCATACAGTGATTAATTAAAAGCTTCATTATAAGTTTAGGGCATAGGATATTAATGACAAATAAAATATAGATGAATAAAATAGCAATTAAACAAATATACAAAATATGAGATGAATAAATAAAATATAAAATAATAATAATGTAAAGAAGCATGATTTTGATACGGACATCATTATACCTGTCCTGCCTGCTATGGCCAGATGGAAGAATACTCTTCACTGTGTTTCCTATAGTTGCTTTCTTTTTCACTTCTTTAAGACTGCTATTTCCAGAAGATTGTTTGGCTGAATTATCCTGGCGCCTTACTTTATCCTAAAGTTTTATCGATCAGTAATCTAAGTTAAATTTGTTCAATAATATTCAAATAACAATTAAAAAAAAGAAAATATCAATTGATTTTAGTTCTGACCTTGATTCCAATGTATTTAATTAAACTAGAACTAGTATTAGTTGGGACTGGACTCAAATCACAACGAACTCTTCTGTGAGATCTTTCTGCTGAAGATGCTACTTGTTTGTCTTCCAGTTGTTCTCTATCACCAATAGAAAATTGTCTGGAGTGAGAGAGAAGAATATCTTCTGTACTATGTTGCTGTTTTTTGTTCACCAACCTCAACGATTTATTCTCATTGAAACATCTCGGCATTGCACGGATATGAATCTAAAACAATTATAAATTATGTACTTGAATTTTCATAGATTCAATAAAACTAAATAGTAGTAATACCTTTTTTACACTTATGAAGCAGTGACTAGTCTAACATAACACACTGTCTCAGTTGAAATGAATTTTTTAGTTACAAAAAGCCAGTACATCTGAAAATTGTAATCATCTAAAGTCATTTTTAATAGAATTATATTTCTAAGTCACATGCATGTGTAAGAATGAAAAAAATAGACAGGTAACCATATGATTATTTAAGTGCAATTTAATTTGATAATTTGAGACATATCTATCTCCGCCTTTTTCAAAATTAAATTTTAATGACCATTTCATAAGTGAGTGTTTGAGATAAGTTAACGATACAAATCATTACATCTCTATCTAAATCATTAAGATATTTGATAGAATAATCTAAGTCATTAAAATATTGGATAAAATAATCACAAAGAAAAGATGAAATATCAATAAAATGTAACACTAGCACAATAATTTGACTCATCTTCTTTAATTTCAAGGACCTAAAAAGTGCGATCTATATTCATGTATAAAATATAATACTGTAATGTGCAGGAATGATGACTTTCAACACAATTATCGACAGCAGGTGTGTGTGTATGTGTGATTATGTGTGTGGTGTATAAACGTAAACCTTTTCAGTGCATGTACAATGCACAAGTACATTCTATGTATAATACGCGTACTTATTTTTGTATTACAGCAAGCTAAATATAGAATGCGTAGTAAGTACGCATAAATTGCATTCTCTCTCTCTCTCTCTCTCTTCTCTTCTCACTCGATTTTTCTTCCTCTCTGGATGGTTATTACAGAGGTGCGTCCACTATTTGGTTAAGGTAAAATTATTAATGTTCTATGAAATATCAAGTAGAAAATAAGAGTCGTGCGACGTCGAAATCTTCATTGGTCGTGCATATGTATGCGCGTCTGTGTAAGTAATTCAAGTTTTATACGCGCTCATAATATTGCTCGTTTGTCTCTTAACACATTAGTGTGCGTGTGCTTGTGCGTGACTGTGTTCAAGTGTGTAGATGTGTGTAAGTGTGCTTGTATATATTTATAGACATATGAGACATCAGGCAGGCGAGCAGCGCGTGTTAGTTGATGTCGAAGTCGAGGAGGCAGTTGTGGATATTAAAGAGTAACATATTTTAAGAGGGAGGCGGGCAAGCAAGGAGGGAGCAAGTAAAAAAGATGGAGCGAGAAAGAGAGAGAGAGAAGGAAAAGAGGAAGAAAAGCTTGACACAAAGCAAGGAGAAAATACGATGGAGGTTTTTTTGGTTCAAAACGAAATGTCGTTAATTGTCGATAGCCATATTTTACTTATAAATAGCCTAATTCTTTATAGTTTCATTATTTTTTTATTGCGAATAGATAGATAGCGTAGATTAAATGGAGGAGCGAAAATTAACTATAAAGAGACGAAAAGGAAGAAAGAAAAAGAGAGAAATGCGCACGCCGCGAGGACATGCGCACATGTTCATGTTGTGAATACGCGCGCGAACTGCACACATGTCATACGAAAAAGTTTTAATGTATACGCATTTATTATAAGAAATACGATACGTACACATAAAATAAATAAATTATACGCTTGCACGTATACGAATTTCGAATATGTAACACGTGCTCACTATAGTGCGTAATCTACTTATTTAACTGGAAGGATGCTCTTGAGTTGAAGATAGAATATGAACAAGAATGAAAAAGATAGCGCCAAATAGAAAGAAAACTGCAGCAGATACAAGTTTTCAACTCTAATCATGTAAGTACAGGCTCATTGAGAAAATAGTGATGACAATTGAGATAGGGGAGGGGAGACCTCTATATTGGGTGCAAATTAGACATAAATATTTCCAACGAGCAGCTGTGCGGCTTGAAAACGAGCACATACTGCAATAATGGGAACGGTGTAGATTAGGAATATCAGGGTCGTTGAGGAATTTTTAATACGCTTCTGCTGCAGTAGGACATGGAAGTAACGATTTGACGAAAAGGTTGAAATTCGACGAAAGCGTATAAAGTCGCCGGGGGGTCGCGTCGCGACATTCACTGCTAGTAATCTGTATGTATCTATATATAAAGCAGCAAGCAAGAAATATATGTGCATTGTGTGCTGGCTACAGGTATATATATGTACGAAAAGTAAGCATGTAACTGAGCGAGTACTGTAGAAGTGTGTATAGGTATAGGAGATGCGCAAACATATGCTTTATTTATAGATGCAAGTAGCGATGCGATTGCTGTTCAAGAAACCGAGATGATCGAGAAAATCGCAGGACTCGTTGCCTCGAGGCTCGCTAGTCGGCAGTCGTGGCAGGATGCACGAAGATGGTACACGATTGCGAGGCGGACAAGAGCATTGCAATCGAGCACTGCACAAAACGCGATAACAGTCCATTTATACAATAATAGAATAGGACAGTACCTAAAATTGTATAGTCAGCCTAAACGGTGAATCTTACATTGTATACTAAAATGTACTGTATAAATGTTGAGCAGCTATATGGCATGTATATTTTACGCGACTTCTGGACGTTGGTGCGGTGGCGGCGGCAACGACGACAACGGCGAAGCCAGTGACGGCTCTGTTTCTTTCTCTTTCTTTCATATTCTCATTTCTCATATGAGTCGAATCTGCAAATACATGAACGCGTGTCGCGTGTAAGTGTATAAGTATTGGATACATGTAGAGGTAATAGGAATAGGAGCTATGCATATAAGAGTAAGCGAGATCATGCGTTGAACAACGGTGGACTTGTATATAGGTATATAGTATATACATGTTCAAACTCGCATACACGAGGAGAGGGGTTTCGGCGTCTGCATGTTGACGTGCGAATGTATACATACGAGAGCATGCACGCAAGTGTGAGAAATCGTCGTCAGTAGTAGGTACAGTCGGTAAGGAATACTCACTACTCTGCAGTATTGAGCATAGTATATGTGCGTGCATAAATGTGTATGTCAATAATTGTATGCCGAGTGCTGAGCAACAGACACGATCGCGAACGTGTTGGTAAGCAGCATAAATAGGGACACGCATGGATCATTTGCTAGTTGTCCAAATGCGACGCCTTTACATATTTTGGTTTGGCTGATGCCTACACTCAGACATACCGGTAGCTTGTATAAATGCATCCGAACACTATACGCAACGATGACGGCAACGATTACGAAGACAAATATCGGCCCGAGCCGAGAATAAAAAGGCAGAAAGTACGGAATATCGTCTGTATATGGATGAATGACGGCGATCGAGACTCGAGGAACGGAGAAGCTTCGGCCTTGGAGCTCGTTTGATCGCGTGTGGGTACGTACTCGTACATGAGCAGTCGCGATTTACCAAAGAGTATTTGCTGAAAGTTTTGCTGCTCTTGGCCAATGGTGCTCGGAAATTGGGATCGTTGTTCTGACAGAAAGAGAGAGAGAGAGAGAGAGAGAGAGAGAGAGAGAGAGAGAGAGAGAGAGAGAGAGAGAGAGAGAGAGAGAGAGAGAGAGAGAGAGAGAGAGAGAGGAGAAAGAGAGAGAGAGAGCTTTAAATGGAAACGGCAAAGCAAACGTGCTACCACTGCTACTGTTACTACTGCTCTTGTTGACACAAGAAGCCGAAGAAGCAGGCATTGGAGCACGCACGAAGCACGATAACGAAGACACTCGCAGACGAGCAGCCAATGCCAGCGTACTAGGATAGGAAGCAGTCTGTCAAGCCGTCGCAGCACATAATCGCAAAAGACGCGCGAGGCTATTATAAGTAAAAGCGAAGTACGAGAAGGCAGACTCAGAGTATGGACACTGGAGTTTTTCGTATAGATTTTCGATCCGTGCACTGCCTACAGCTGCCAATGCTGACGACGTCGTTATTACCAACACAAGGCAGTCGGCACACAAGTAATCACAATAACAAAAAACTCACAGAGCACGGGTCACAATTGCCGATTGCACTTTTCAACTGTTAGGGCCCAGCGCATTATCGTGCACTTTTTAAGAATGTAAAACTCAATGGAAATTTATACCTGTACGAATAGACAAGGCTGCACTCGAAGTTGCGACTTTTTAGAGTATTGCGACTCGTATGAGCATGCACGATAGTTGTCTATATATATGTTGTGTTTTTTCCTCGCTTTGTCACTGCTGCGCTGCTGCTGCTGCTGCGGCTCGAGTCGAGCGTGCTTCCCTATATGTTGCAAATGTGCGTACAAGTAGCAGTGGATCTCGACAACTGCAGGCACACCTCGCTCGTTATATAGCTGTTGCAGTCGACAATCTCGCTACGTCGCTCCTCGGCCCGACGTGTGCACTGTCGATGATCTTGACCCCGAGCAGCAGAGTTGTTTACGCCTAGAATTGGCTCCGCAGGTGCACTCGACACACTATACTTGTGAGAAGATCGTTACTCACGAGGACTCGCCACTGCTCGAGAGCTAACTGCCAACTGCGGCTGTGCGTGCAGACTATCTGCAGACTCACAGAGTGCGCGAGAGAGAGAGAGAGAGAGAAAAGAGTAGGTGTATTCGTACGACGCGCACGCCACTGATAGGTAACTGGTTACTGGTATAGCAATAAGAATAAAGCATGGGCCATGGCCACGCAGAGAGCACCACCAACGGCGCTCGAGCATAACTCTTGGGCAAAACATTTAGTTCGGAGCGACGCCGCCTATTGTCGCAGGATACATAATTATACAATTAGTCCCGCCGATCCTTACTTGTCGCTTGACCCGCGACTCAATTTTAAGTATGAAAAAACATTCGATCGAATTTTTTCAGAGCTTTTTGCAATCCAAATAATTTTTTAAAAAATACCGATTCTAGATATACGGTGTTGATTCAAACATTTTACATTGAGTCCTCAATTTATCAGCTTGCATCGAGAAACTATTTCGATTGTTCTTACAATTTACGCCTTACAATCGAGAATAGCCAATTTTGGGCATCATTTGACCAGATTATATACACTTGAATATTGAATATGTGTATAATAGTACATTTACTTTTTGCAATGAAACGTTCCAAACACTAATTGTCTGAGTAAATGAATCTGGTTACGTTAAGAGATATTTTGGAACTCGAGTGTTCATGTTTTGCATACTTGCCTAGGGCATGATAGATTTGATCGATTTAGAATATAAGTCTTAAAATTGATTATAAAATCTTTGTCTCGTCCACTGAACTATGAATCGTTTTGATCACAATAAATAAATTACTAAAGATAGAATAGAATTAGCGCTTACTTCTTACTTTGATAGAGATAGCTATGTATCGCGGTTTAAAAATGTCCGTACTCGTCATAGACTCAAACTTTCGACCGCAAATGTTATGAAACGAGTTCAAGTTTTAACACTCGATGCGATTCTAGACGTGAGGCCCGCTAATTGACCAAACAAATCCTTTCCTTGGGCATTTTGTGACTACCGGCCGAGCTGCTTGTGGCTGATTCCCATCGACGCTAAATTGTTTTTGTATTTTTGCAATCGTTTGCAAAATTTACCTCTATTTTCATAAATTTATTTCGTTTAATTTTCAAAAATTAGATAAATGCAAAAAATGCAATTCACAGGCTAATTTTGATGAACCAGCGAGTCAATAAGTCGAAGCCGGATAGCTTGTGTAGTGTGCAACGACACATATCGCAATTTGTTGCAGCGCGCAAGTCTTTGCGGAGCTGCTGTCACTTCACACTTGAGAGTTGAGACTCGATTTACCCGAGCGCCTCCCGTCAGTAGACGTTGTTGCTGCTGCGTAAAAATGCACGTTCTGCTACACTTCTGCTTATACTACCGTCAGTCATACTCGAGTTGAGTAGTTGACGCATTGTTGTTTCTTGCGCTCTCCATACATGGCACAGCTCTATATCCACTATTCAAAGCATTGACAGCTCCGCGTGAACTGCTCGCCTACCTCTTAAATACGGCTTGATTATTGTCTTATCGTTATTTTTTTTACACAAAGATTGACGAGTAGCAATTGGACAAGATAAACCCCTCTTTACCTATAATGCCACCTGATGTGCAACGCTATTTAGTTATCATTGCTGCTTTGGATTCTGGAAGCCAAGACCTTATACTTGAAGCGTTGCTGCGAGCAATGCTGCTCTTCGAGGTCTTTAAACAATAATATGTGAATTTTAGAAATGTGCAATCACTACTTTTCAACAAGTTAGCTCTCAACGACGACTTTGGCAAAGATAAAAAATGTTCTGATTGTCTCTTGATAGCACTGGTATAAATTATCTGATAATTGTGAAATTGTATCAATTATTACGCGCCCTTCTAGCTAAAGTGAGTTTTGTTTGTAAATCATGATAACTGTTAATTAACTTTTACTTTTACTGATTTTATATGATTTTAGTTGAATCATGGAACTTCATGAAATTAATGACAACAGTACTAATATATTTTTCAACAATGTCAGTAGTACTACAGCAGATGAAAACAGCACAGAGATCTTTCTCTTGAATCAAACTGTAGAAATCAGTACCCAGAGGAACATTGATCATTTGATGCCAAGCACTTTGAACTTGAGTAAAATTAATGATACTCTTGAAAAAATAGATACTAGTACCACTAATGTTAGTCTTTGCACTACTGTACCTGCTACGAGTACTGAATATCCTTTTGATAATTTTGGTCCTCCTGATGGAATAGAGTACATTTTTGTACCTGTTGGAGTAATGATATTTGTCATTATTTTATCTGCTGCGGTAAATATATAAAGTTTGAATAACATTCAGTAATTGTATTTGTTCAGTGTTTCAACTTTTTTACATTTGTTCTTTTACTTAGGTACTAATCATATCAAGAAAGCGCAAATTAGAACGACTTCGACACAGACTTATGCCACTCTATAATTTTGATCCTGGAGAAGAAGGTGAAGACGATTGGGAAACAGAATTATTGGATGAAGGCTTCAACAGTCGTCAAAGACGAGTTAGTAATTCTTTAACAACTTGAGCATACACTTTCTAAATAACATGGACTTAATTGTGTGCAGCCAGGATACCAAACCATGGATGATGAAGAAAATGTAGAGCTTTTTACTCCTGTACACTCTCAAAGCAGTTTTGGATAAATATTATCAGCTAATGCTATTTTTTCACCCGAATACTAATGATTCTTTCAAAAATTTGAAATAATATAACTTAAAAAAGCTTCAAGTAATTAAGCATTATATATTAAAAAATATAATTTGACTTAATAGTGAGAATGTGACAATCTTTACGCCAGAAATATTTTTGTTTGAGTCATTCCAGTAATTACTATATTAGATAAATTCTGAAAAAAGCTTTCCAAAATTTTTAATGTCTTTTTATATTGTTATGTTAATATGTAAGATTCTTGTGTATATACATAAGTGTACTAGCTTGGTAAAGTAATGGCTGCTGAAATTAGCTGTAATCTCTAGGCTAATTGTAACAACAGACATTATATGAAATGTTTATAAATACTAGTCAATTTTCTTATCAAAAATAGATACATGTTTTTGTCTTAAAAAAAATGTATTACTCTTTATTTGATTATCTATGATAACCAATGAAAATCAAGTTTTGTTGGAAAATAGAAACATAATTGATGTTTAGTGATGTAGTAGGATTAGACAAAAATCCAATTATTGTTTTTTTTTTTTTTTTTTTTTTGAAGAATTTATTTACTTTAATACAAATTTGATACTCAAACAAGCTATTTTAGTATTATATATGGTTTTTTTTGAGATATTTATCAAAGAAAGTAACTTTCTTTTTTTGTCACCTTTTACAATATTGATTTAGTCTTAATATTTAAAACTTGACTTGGTTAGTTTTGCACATTAGTCAAGACAATGCTAAAAACATAAGATACAGTACAGAAAACAAAAAAAGAATATAAAGATTTTTAAAAAATCTCAATGAACTACATCTTGTTATAAATAAGACACACAATTTTTAAATGCTTCTGATTGAACATAATCACAACAGAGTTCTCAAGATAAATCATGTTATTTTTATATGATTTCATGGAATATACTTTTAATGGTAAGGTCAATTTATTCATGCTTCTGATATCTTTATGTTTTTATTGGTTTAGTGTGCTACCGAATTATATAATTAAAAAACGTCTAGATGTATTAAGGAAAAAAAAAAAAAAAAACAAAATTCAGGAGATTGAATTGATTACAAACTTGCATAACTTGAAATTGGGCACAGTGAGTATATGAGTCTTAAAAAATTATTAGAGCAATCAATTGTTGATTAATTATATAAATTAGAGAAGAGAAAAATCGAAGTGAAAATTATAATTTTTAAATAATTTTTAATATTCAGTTTTCTTCTTCTTCTTCTTCCTCTTCTTGTTCATCTTCTTCTTCGCCTGTGCTTTCAGGCTTCTCTTCTACTTTCTTGGGTCGACCACGACCTCGGCCAGTAGATTTTACTGCAGCTGGCTGTAAGAAAAATTAACATGAATTAAGATAGAGCAACATGGAAAAAGTTATACTCATTTGTGTAATATTTATAAATAAAGCGTACCTTCTTTTTGTGGGTAGATTTAGGTCGTCCACGCCCCCTCTTGGCTGGCACTGCGGGTGCATCATCTTCAGTGTCGGACTTTTTTGCCGAATTATTTTTCTCAGCAGCTGGTCTGCCTCGTTTTTTGGCGTCCTTGGCAGGACTGCTGGCTTTGTCAGCTTTGCCAGGCCTTCCGCGCTTCTTCTTGGGCTCCTCAACCACGGGAGAATTGTCGTCCGACATTTTATATGCAAAAGCGAAGTCTGAAACAAAAATGTTTGATAATCAGCTCAAGAAGAAAGTCGAGAATTCGAAATTAAATCAAAGCAATGGTAAAATTAAGACTAACTTAAATAAAAATTAAATTAGCAATCAAACAAAAGTATATTGCAGCGTGCTCGAGGATTTTAAAACAAAGATTAGTAAGCATGTGATAAGAATAAAAAAAATCTTGAGGGAGTAAAGGGAAAAAACTGGCCATACATGAGATACCTATAAGGAAGATGGAGATTGAGCACTGGCAAACATTAACAAGGACTATGTTCTGCCTCTTAATTCCTACAGTTGCTTATGCAAGTGTCTAACTAGACGCGAAGGACTTGAAATTTGTGAACTATATTTTAAGCTACTATGAGCTAGCTTTTGACCGATGTTCTTATAAAATTTAAAGAAGCATCATAGTGATTAATATACGGAGAAAAAAAAATTGACTTTTTGCGATTTTGTCTTTCCACGGCTTACACTCAAGCCCATTTTTTGCCGGGCACATTTTTTGTAATATAAATAATTTCGTTTAGTTTGTGATAATAACATCGTTTATTAATGGTATTTATAATACTTGATAAGCGCATCAGTTTTGCATAAATTTGAATATAATTTTCTTTCAATTCCAAATAAAAAGACTTCCTATTACATTTTGAACTCACTATCACTGGGCCGTCCCAATTTTGTGAAATGGGCTGAAGTCAGTATGCATTATGCGCCGATCTAACGATTCACTCGTTCATTCTGACCCTTTTACCTTCTTTAAGTAGATACTACTCAAGTGTTTTTCATCGTAAAATCAATTATCTAAAAAGTGGACTTGAGTCGTGTTTTTCCTTTTCATCGCAAATATAGGAGAGCAGTGCAGTGTCGGTCGAGTAGCAGCAACAAACCTTTCCCGCCCTTTCGAACGCGCGGGACGACGCTCCTGCTGCCACTCTTTCTCTTTAGTTTAGTAATACGCCATTGTTATGTGTAGAGTGAACGTGTAATGGGTGGTACCAGCCGCGAAAAGAACGGTTTAGAGCCTTGTCTGCCGAACTACGCATGCCGGCGTCCCTTTCGGCACTAACAGTGACGGGGCCTATCTATAGGCTCCGCTAGGAGAAGGGGAATCCATAAACAAAAGTTTTTAATTTTTTTAAAGAAATTTTAAGCTCTGAAAACAAAACTCCTTAAAATCGTAGTATCCTTGAAAAATTGCAATTTCGATCAGGAACTTTTGTAATGTTTACAGGGATTTGCGCCGGATAGCGACGAGCAGAGCAGGTCCACTGAACTACCCAATAAAATACGCACATTCAAGTGCAGTATGCGTAACGCGTATCGTAACGTGTACACCGATGATCTGCGTGCGCGAATATGTGCGTGCTGCGAAGCGTCTCTGTAGGTATCGCTGCAGTGCCGGCCGACTGCGAGAGCGGTGGTCGCGACGCACCACCATACCTTCTGTTGTGCCTGCCGCCTGCCGCGCGTATAATTTTTGCGCGGGAGAGCGTTTTCGACGAAAATAAAAAAGACTCGTGGAGCCGCGGGCTGAAAGACATTTCTGTATGCGCGAAAAGCCGAAATAATCTTTTCCGATAAATATGAGAGGAGCGCGGGCGGCGAGACGATGCTCATGCTCGGCCTGCGAAAGCTCTAGTGCGCCGTAGCCTGTGCGTCCGGCATCAATAGTAAACAACAAGTGCCGTGTGCCAGCAGCCCAAGCGGCCATGGCTCTTTTTATGATCTCGAAATGCCCAGAAGCTCGTCGGTACTCGCTACTCTGCACGAAGGTAACGAGCCGCTGTAGGCCGAGAGCTTGCGCGCGTCATCTCAACGGATAGAGGTGGCTATAGTCGTCGTGAAGGGACGAATCTTCACGAGCGTCGTTTTGCGTTCGAGTAGCTACTGGCTATGGGATTCAGAGCTCGCGGTGGCGTTTCTCAATAAATAAACGAGATGGACGAGAATTTGAGCAAAAAAGAACGCGAGAAAGGAAAAAATCAAGTGTACTCACAAGTAAAGGTAGTTTTATGGTCGTGGCGTAACCGGGTACTGTGGCTCGCAGCAAAACTCGGCAGTTTTCGACTTATTTGCTCACACTATCGACGGCGGTTTGTCTCCTAAAATTCACTCTCTCTCTCTCTCTCTCTTTCGCTCTCTTCGTCTTTCGTTTCCTCGTTCTCTCGACAGTCTCGTGCGTCGAGGATATTGGCTTGCACACGGCTTGAGCGACGCTCAGAACTGCAACTGACGTCTGTGTACTACTCTGTGTATATATATAAGTGCTTTAGTGTTGAACGCTGGCCACGGGCCTATTGTACGCTCTACAGTTGGATGTTTCAGCGCCGTCGTTGCTGCTGCCGATGTTTCTTTCTCTTTCTCGCTCACGTATAAGGGAATCTACCGGCAATGTCGCTCCGTGCAGACCTGCTGAGTAGTGCGCGAACTACATTCGCACACAAGCGCACACTCGGCCATATACAAGCATAATCACGCTCACACGGACGCAAGAGCGATTCTCTGTTCTTTCTGTTTTGCGCGCGAGCAAGCGCCAATTGCGGGCAGCAATCGAAGCGTCGTCGGCCGTGTTTCCCCCCTTCGGGCTACAGAACTTTGGTCTTTGGCTGTTTTTACGGCCCCCTTTTGCCCTCTCTCTCTCTCTTGCGCGCGCGCGTCAAGCTTTACCACCCCTTCGTCGTCGCCGTATACCTAGCTAGTAGTCGCGCGCGCGAATCTACCTCGTCCGTATAAAAGTATTCGCTAGTCCGCCGACACTCGCGAATCCGTTGCTCGTCGTCGATGTTGTTTCATACCTATATACATGTATATATATTAACCCGACGCCCTTGTATTATTATAAGTATGCAATAAGTATATGTGTAGAGGTGTACGTATATTCTATATCCTGGTTTCTCCCCCCTGAGGCTATATATATATATATATATATATATAAGGCCACAGCGTAGCCGCGTTGTTTGGCTGTGCTGACTGTTTTGCGCTGACTTTGGAGCTATGGGCATCCGTTTAGACCGCGAAATCTTTCCATCGGTTCATCCAATGCAAGTAATCTGTACGTGCATCGGATAATATAGGCAATGTTATCAAATTGATCGATGAATCGATGCGCTTAGCCGTATTTGCTTATATTTCAGCAAACATTTATTATTGAGCTTGTTTCGTAGAATACTTGAGTAGTCGCGGTTCGCAGATCCGTATAAGATAGTCACATTACTCGTGCAGTTTAGTTGGTGGCTGCACGCATATGTATTTACGCTTACGCAGGGTATGCGCTCTCGTAGGTTGTAGGTATAGCCACTGTTATTATATTGGCCCATGTAGCATTTGGCATATTTATGCGCACTAACTACAAATATCTACGACGCCCCTCGGCGGCGTATATGCGGCTCTTGAAGATAGGACCATATAGGAGAAGGAATAGCACGACTGTGCCGGTAGCGCGAATGGCAGCTACAGAGGCCGTTGGCTCGTATAGTCGTGACTCGTGAGTCGTGGCTGAGCTGACGCTTCATGTTATAGCACAATGTTTGCACTCTGCTCTTTCCATCGATGGAAAGCCGGCCGGCTGACTGTTGAGCGTCGACTATATTAATATGCAGTATGCACCCTGTGACTTGTACTTCACGGGGCGTATACTCGCCCTAGATGTGAAACTTACATTGATCTGCGGTTCAATAAACTTAGAAATTTTGTCCAGAGTTCTGTTACACCTCTTCGTAATAAATGATTGAGTCGGTGTTTCGACATACAAATGCATAACTCTCCGCATCCGCAAATTTTAATGTGAATACGTAGATCTTGACGTATAGGTAAACCCACCAGTGAATGGCCGCTTGATCAATAAATACGTATCATTGAAAACGTATGAGTGAATATCTAATTTATAATATTTGATCAACATTGAGAAAAAAATAAATGTAATTTCAATTAACTTTCTATCCTTAGTATTTGTACTAACGATCAACAAAAAGGAAGTTTCGCTTAGAAAATATTGTAATTTTCAGGTTTGAAGTGCATTTTTGAAAAATATGAAACGCCAGAAAACGCAAAAAAAAAAATTCATTGCACAAAGTAAGGTGAAGTAGCTAGTTATGTTCCGAGTTATGGGCCACCTTGAGCTATATTTTAAATCAATCAAAATTTCCTTTTGATGCAATAATTTTTTTTAAGTTTCTATAAATATTTTTCTTTCAGAAAAAATGTATAGCTCCACTTATAACCTGTTGATTTTTTTATACGATTGACCCATAACTTGTCATTTTACCCTATGCAAAAAATGCTCAGAGAAAAGACTGTATCTCAGTAAAAATAGACATTTTGAAATTTGGAAAAATTCTTTAGAAAGGGGAAGAAAAACACTTTCCGAAAATTCAATAAAAATTTATTTCGATTACAAGGTATTTATGAGTTCTTAAATCCCCTTTTAAATGTAATAGCTAGCCCTATACCTTGCTTGTTTACGCTCGCTCAATTTTTAGGATTTTGGTAAGAAATTTTGGGAAAGTAAGAATTGTACGCGATTTTTGTTGAAAATTTAATTCAAATTCAAAGATAAGAAAATATTACAATTTAATCAAATCTAATCAAGTTGTAATGTTTTTACTGTTCAAGTATATGCTAAGAGATATAGTGTTTAGATCCACATTTCATTGATGAATTGATAAATTATTATTCACACAAAAAAATTTCTATCAAAAAACATTATTTTATAACAATTTTGAAAAAATACATCTTCGTACAAAAAAATCAATTGTAATTGGTTTTTAACGGGCGTGCGGGTGCCCGAAAATATTGAATCAGGTCAGGGACTTTGCTTGGATTTGAGTCGGATTCGGTCTGACCCGAATTTCCTAATCCCGATCAATTCTAGTTAGTCCGACAATTTTTGAGTATAATCAACTTGAAAATTGCATTATAAAACTTAACAGGCAAGCTCTTAAGCGATAGAGATGTTATCCGTGTGGGAAAAACATCATTGACAATAGGTTTATGTAGCACCTGTTCCCAATGAATTTTGTCAACTTTTTGCCATTTATTCGTGTTCTTTTGGCATCATTCGTAGGTAAAGTCTTCAGTTGGAATAACATTTTTTTACAGATACACTTTCAAACACGGAGTTAAAGCCAAAGCAAAAAACTTGCTTAAAAGTTGGTTGAACTAAGGGAATGAAAAACTCGGTTCAGCCCAAAAAATGCAGACGCACTGACTCGATCCGAACCCGATGGGTTGAGTAAAAATGTCAGATAGCCCGATTTTTTGGGTACCCGTACAACTTGAGTATTTAATAGATGTTTGAAAAAGTCTGTATTCAAGGAGAAACTTTTTGCCCAAAAAGCAAACTTTTAGACATTACGGTTCGATTTTTTAGTATTTAAAATTGATCTGTACCGTTTTTTTCAGTAAAAATTCTGAGGAAAACCAGAACTTTTTAGGATTCAATATAATGAAGGATTCACGATATTAAAATGAGTTTTTTTTATATTTTTAATTGATTGAACTTTTAATTAGATATGCAATGATTTAATAACTATTTTTAATCACAATCATTAATTTTCCCAGATATTCAAAAGTTAAAAAACTAATAACTGGGTAGGTCACTATTTGGTTTACCTTGGACTGTTTTAATAACTGAGCCGTTATTTTCATCCCAACAATCATTATTTTTATTGAAAGTAGAAACTTTAGTTGAAATAGCAATATAACATTTGAGTAATTCAATTAAAACTAGTTCGTAAGAAAAACTAATTAGAGTCGGTAAATGAAATTTCTTTGTAACCGTAATATTTCAGAATTGCGATAGGTTTGAAATGCTCAAATAATTTGTAACCATGAACCGTAGTAATAACTGTGTACAGTGAAATAATGCGTAAATTAACTTAATTTTGCAATCCCACACCTTAAAAAATCTTCCAATCGTGCAAGATGGAAGTAGACGTGCAAAAACAGTCACTTTTGGATACCAAGAGTCTCTTTTTAATATCTCTTATAGTGAGTAAAACAATGCATTGAAAGTAACCTAAAGGTTACAAAAATATTACTAATATATTTTATGAACTATAATAACAATCGACTATTTGAAATAGTAAATAAAATTTTTAATTTATTTCAGTCAGGAGGTTTGGCTGGCACATTTGTTGACACTATTCTCTATCCCATAGATACACTTAAAACTCGCTTGCAGAGTCAACATGGATTTTTAAAATCTGGTGGGTTTTCAAATCTTTATAAAGGTTTGACACCAGTTATACTAGGCTCAGCTCCCACAGGTAATTTAAAAATCAAACTTTTATCAAAAATAACTGATAATGAAAGTTTTTTAACTTTTTAGCTGCTTTGTTTTTTGTTACTTATGATAGTGTGAAGACATTTGTGTATCCTAAAGTGTCCTCAAATTATACACCTTTTGTTCATATGGGTGCTGCTTCTTTTGCAGAGGCCGTAAGTAATTAAATATTTTATTGAACCAAAAATTAAATTTACATGTTCCACAAAATACCTTTTTTTTACTTTTGAAGATATCATGCTTTATAAGAGTTCCTGTTGAAGTGTTGAAACAGAGAAAGCAAGCTTTACTCAATGATCAGAAAGGCTACACCATAAGATTGCTGTATAGAGGATATTGGAGTACAGTTTTACGTGATATGCCTTTTAGTCTCATTCAATTTCCAATATGGGAGTTTTTAAAAAAATCATGGTCAGATTATATTGAGAGAGCCATTTTACCAGTAGAAGGAGCTTTATGTGGAGCAATCGCTGGAAGTATTGCTGCAGCTATAACAACTCCTTTAGATGTAGCAAAAACAAGAATAATGTTATCAAAAGAATCTTCTGTTTCCAGATTATCAGTTGCAAATATGCTGAAAACAATTTATAAATCTAATGGCTTCAAAGGGTATGTATAGTTTGCAAGCAAATAATTTTTATCTTTTACCTAAATTAATTTTAAATGTTCAATAACTTTTATAGTTTATTTGCTGGGATTGCTCCAAGAGTTACTTGGATATCCATTGGTGGATTTAATTTTTTTTGGAGTTTATGAAAAGTCCAAAGATTTATTGCCAAAGATTATTGCCTAATTATCATTAGGATAAACATATAAATGCACACTTACAATTTAAGTAAGTATTAATCATTTTAAACGCAATTTTTTTTTAAATTTTACATTCAATTCAAGCTAATTTAAAATATTTATCCTTTAGAAATGAGTACAGTGTTGCACAATTGAGTAAAACTCAATCATTTATTGTATTCAATTCTGAGTGCGTGAGGACTTCTATTATTGATGTAAATATAAAAAATAACATGAAGAATGTATAAAATAATTTATTTATGTATTATAAAAATTTTACATAAAAATAAATCCTTTAAAATTGACTTGTTTAAGTCGTGTTCTTATTGCCAAAGCCCTGCATCATTAAAAAATAAAATCTCAACAATGTATTTAGAATAATTTGATTTTCGAGAATCAATCTTTAAGCATGATACATTTTTTTTTCTTAACTCTAATGAACTCAGAGCTTAGATTTCAAACTAACCATAAGCTTCTCAAGTTTCATGGCTTTTTGAACATTGCCACTAACTTTTAGTTTTCCCATCATAAAAGCTGTTGCTGGCTTCAGTTTACCTAAACAATTAAAATAAATTTATTTATGGAAAATATCTATTATTATTCAATTCCATACCTGAAAACATCGCAAAAAAGTTGCCAGAATCCATAGTCAATGTTGCATCTGCAGGTTGAGGTGGTTCACCTTTTCCAGTTGAGCCTGAACCATTTTTCAAGTCCAAATACCATGTCCCAGCTTCATCTCCTAGATACCAAAACCAAATTATTGTCTTGAATTAAACTAAAATTATTTTCAATTTCAAATATTTTCTGACAAAGAATGCTACCTTTGACAACAAATTGAAAAACTGCATCAGTTTTTTTCACAAGATCTGGATTAATATTTTTGTCAATGGCAGCAAATATAGATGCAATTTGTCCTTGACCTGCTTTTTTTGGTTCTTTTATGGATCCACCAACAATTCTCATATCCACATTGTCAAGATCCACAAAGAAATCTAACATCAAATTATCAATATTGGCTAAAACATGAAAAATCAACTAAGTATTAAAATAAAATTACTAATTATTAGAAAGTTTATAAAAATAAAAATGAAGGAATTTATTATTTTACCTGGATCACATGCATACTGCTTCATATCTGTAATTCCTTCTTTTTTTAGCACATCTTCATCGATAAAAAAATTACCTGAGATAGATTTACTATCTTTTATCATAATAGCATATGCAGCATCAGCTACAATATCAGGTTTGCGACTAGTCTTGGCAGATTCCGCCCCAGCTAGCATTTCTATAGCAGCAGTGTGAATGGCTATAATTAAAAAAAAGTTTTAAAATGTTTCCAAGGCTTGTTGTTTTTATAAACTTGAAAATATCTCTTTTTTACCAGTTTTGGGCCATAAAGCATTAACAGCTATGCCTTGCTCTTTAAACTCTTCTGCCATACCAAGAACGCACATGGACATACCATATTTAGCCATGGTATAAGCAAGATGATTTTTGAACCAAAATGGGTGCATATTAAGTGGTGGACTTAAATTTATTATATGAGGATTTTTACTTTTCAAAAGATGTGGTAGACACAATTTGGATCTGTGGAAGTTGAATTATTTTAAAAAATCACATCAATAAGACAATTTAAATAGAAAAAGTATCTCAACTTACACTAAAAACGTTCCTCTTGCATTTATGCTGTTCATTAAATCATATCTCTTCATTTCTGTACTCAATGTACTGGTTAGTGAAATTGCACTTGCATTATTAACCAAAATATCAATCCCTCCAAATTTGTCTACTGCACTCTTAACAGCAGTAGCAACTTGATTTTCATCTCTAACATCAACAATGCAAGGTAAAGCCTTGCCACCAGCTTTTTCAACTAAAAACAATGTTTTTGGTAAGATAACGAATAGTTTTCTCGATTTTTCTGGTACGAAATAAAATGTTTACTTTCTTCTGCGGCAGAATAAATGGTACCGGGAAGTTTAGCATGCGGTTCAGCAGTTTTAGCAGCTAAAACAATATTCGCTCCATCTTGGGCTGCTTTCAAAGCAATTGATTTACCGATGCCTCGCGATGCTCCAGTAATAAATACTGTGCAACCAGCTAATTTCCTACAATAATTGAATATTATCGTTAACGAGTCAGTACATACCTTTGAATCAGCACTTACATTTTATAAATAAAAGTACATACCCCGTATTAATCATATTACGTGAATAACTTTAATCAAGAGCACATCAACAAGTGTAAAATTAAATACTTAGTTGCTTTCAATCGTGTAAAAAAAATTGCAACTCACTATGAATAGCTATCAAGTGTACTGTGTAACAATCACATATGTGCTTATGTATACTCATACATACACACGCCATCCACGTATGTCAACTAAAAACAAGTAAGCCGTAGCGAATCTGCGAATCAACGTCCAGCGTATTTGGTACTGGACTACGAAATGCGAAGTGTTTCTCTGTAATCGACTTTATTGTAATGTAACGAGATCGCAGGTTTAATCATTTATGCATAAAATAATCGCGGAATAAGGAATTGATATATTTGAGATTTGGAATCTTTTTCAAAATTTTATTTTGCATTTACTGATAATAATTAATCAATTTAAAATGTATAAATGTTAAACTTTTTAACTATTCCATAATATTTTATTGATGTTAATATTTTTATACAATATTTGTTCAGATTATTTGACAACATGATGTACATAATAAAAAATTATTCTTTCAGTCTTGATTCGCAAATTATTTACATAGTTTATTATGTTTATTTGAATTTTACAAATTCCATTGCAATCCATTAGCAGTATCAAGTAAATTGTCAGCTAATTGACAAAATTCATTGGAAGCTTCACAATGATGAATTATATTTGGTGGTATTTTATCAATTCCATACAATGCTCCAGCTATTGCACCAGTCATACTTCCAATAGTATCTGCATCTCCTCCTAAACTTATCTGAACATTTAAATTAGTTTAAATTAACTTATATTTCTAATTTGATAACAATTTCAGTGTTACTTGGCTACTTACTGCATATTGAAGTGCCCTTCTGTAGGGATTATCAGTATTTATTCCAGATATTGGCTTTTGAGCTCGTAAAAAGCAAAATATAGCAGTTGGAACAGATCTTAAACCACTTATGTCATTACCCAAGACTTTGATAACTTTTTGATGAGTAGGATTTTCATCACCTTCTTCCAGTAGCAAATTTTTTACCAATGTTAATTGGGCTGTATAAGGTTGTGCTTCAATTAAATCCAAACTAACAAAATACACATTTGAAATACTAGATTTTAACAGAAAATTAATGAATATATATTATTTTTATACCCTTCTTCATCAATTTCTACAAATTTCATTTTGTTTAACAGTTGATCAACAAATTCAATAACATTGAACTGTTCTTCAGGATGAATATGCAAACTTTGTTGAATGGCCATTGCCTAAAAATATTTGTATTGACGCTTAAAAATATATTGAAATAACTAATAAATATAAAATCTATTAAATTTCAAATTAAAAATATTGTCATAAGTTTTATAAATTTTCAATAAATCAGGATTATTTACTGAAATATATAAAATGAAATTTTTTAGCTTTTGAAAAATTACTGAAGGTGGGTTTTACTTGCAAAATTGCTCCGTCAACGCCGATCTTATGCGTGTGCGTGAGTAAAGATTGTTTTTTGGCCAATTCAATTAATTTATCGTAATTATTATAGCAAAACATAGAAATTGGCGCAACTCTCATTGCGGCTCCATTTCCGAATGATCCTCGTCCGTTGAATTGTTCCTTAGCAGGAAGAAGGACGTCGGCAAATTTCGATCCTCGAAGTTTTTGAAATACCTAAACACATCATACGATTTTCATTTATAAATTGATATTTAGTAATTTTTACTTCATGTTAAATAATTCTATCCAGTCTAATATAATTGCACAGTGACGATATGTAAAAAAACTGGTATAAAAACCCTGGTTTAAGATACATACTGTTACAACACCTGAACCATATCCTCTATTAGGTTCTAGATAGTAACTTTTGACGAATTTTATTGCCAGATCCTTCAAATCGAGATCTTTTTTTTCAATTAAAGATTCGGCGACGGACTTTGTCATCGCTGAATCGTCAGTATACTGAATAACTGGAGCTAATCATTGAGACACAAAATAATAAACCATTGGAATTATTAATTTAAATGAAAAGAAAAAAAATAAACGAGGTTGATAGTAGCATAGAAGATTTCAGGACAGAAAGAACTAGCGATGTACCTTTATAAACTGGTCCTTCCATTGTGTCAAACGACTTTTGCAAAACTAGCCGCATACCTGAGGTCAACTTTTCATTTTCATAAGGACTGCCTAAACAGTCGCCAGTTAAAACTCCCAAAAACGAGCCTCGGAACTTTTTCGCAAAAAGAGATAAATCAATTTTGGTCATATTGGCTTTTTTGTTAATTATTGCTTTGGTCTCAAAAACTGATACGATCAATATATAGCAACAGGTGCCAATCAAATACACCACGATTTATTGTTTATAGCTGCAGCTACGATTGTCAAATGTCAACGATTCAAGATTTTTATGTAATTACTTTATAGTTATGTGTTATTTTCGTCTGAGAAGTTTATTAGGTTAGATTTCGTGATCAGCTGTTGGCCAACGAACTGTCAATTAATCGCTATTGTGCTCTCTCTCTCTCTTTCTCTTTGCATGCACGTGCTTGTACCGCTTCGCTGTTCCATCATTAGTCATTACGTAGACATACCCTACACGGCTTCAAGTTGTTGCATTTGAATACAGGCTAAGTGTAGTGTTTTGACATTTTGAAACCAACTTTTGAATACTTTACGGTGCTAAACAAAATGCTCCGAACACCGTTAAAGAACAGCAAAGGTGTAAACAAACCATTCAAATCTCCATTTGAATCGCCGTTGGTGAAAGTTGATAGTGATATTAAGAGGAACTCATGTACCAAGTCTATTCTTAACAAGTAACGATTTTTCACATCTTTTTTTACTATTTTTTCGACCGATTATTTGAAATGTTAATAATGTAAACAATTCACCCATTCTGATGATTAGAAATATAGAAGCCAAAAGAGTTTTACTGTTGGATGATTCCATCAAAGAATGTAAAAAAAGGAAATTGAAAGATGATATTAAATTGGAAAGTCAATCAATTGTTCAACTTCCCGAACACGATTTCACTAAAAGAGATTTACAAATATTAAAGAGAAAAATTTTCGAAATGCGCCAAGAGTTAGATCGCTTGAAATCTCGAGAAAGATGCACGAAAAAGGTTGAATATTTTTATTTATTATTTTTTTTTATCTTTGTTTTACACTTATGTGGTTTTTCTCTTAAAAATTTTTCAGAATAATCCTAAGGAGTTGAAAATTTCTATAAGCACATGGAAATCAGCATGTCAAACAGCTTTAGAAACTCTTTGTTTTGAACTTACAGAAAGAAATGGTCAGTCTTGCAGTATCTCAAATGTCTTAGAAACATTGAATATTCCAGCTTCTATTGTTGGTTATTCAGAAAAAGAAGATTCTTTTACTTGAAATACAATTTGTACCTGCTATAATTACATAGTTATATTTTTATAAGGTTTTGTAAAAAAATTTCAATAATAAGCATTTAAAAAATTATTATAAAAAGTCGTATATTTACAGCAATATATAATAATAATTTACAAATATAAAAATGAACTAAAATATACATATGGGGTTCCTGCAATATGAAACTGAAAAAATTTTTTACACAGAGCTATAGTTTCGTTTTTTTCCTTTTTTTTTTTTAAATAAACTTTTGTGTCTGGGGTAGAATATTTTGATTTTTCTTCACTTGCAACAGGTTCTTCAGAATTTTTAACGGATAACAAATTTTTACTACCCTTACTCGAGTTTAAAGCATTTGACCAATCCTTGTCGCTGCCTTTGATAGCATATTCTTGCAAAGCTTCTGATTCCAATTTTTTAAGCTCTGCTTTTTGCTTCCTTTTCAATGCCTCATCGGCCATGTCTAACTCACGATACATATCTGTGCCATTTTGAACATTAACTTGGAAAGTATCATTCTTGACATTCAATTCTTTAATTTTACAGCTTACATCTTCACTAATTATGTTTGTCAAGTATTTGGTACTTTTCATTATGATACGATTAAATAATCCAAGAATTTGACCTGCACCTTGTTTTGAGTTAGCAGCTATTTGATCAATAGTTTTAAACTGTAGCCCTAGACATAGAAGAATAGACCATTGTTCTTGAATGAAATCAAAATTTCCCATTAGGTTTAAAAAGTGCAGATGCGCTATTGATGGTACTAGATCCATGATTAAATGATAGTCAACCTTATTATTTCCATATTTTTCCAATCGTTGAATATCGTATGGGTAAAATATGAATCTACCACAAATCTTTCCAAAGTTTTACTCTCTGTATCAATATTATGATTGGTTAATATTAAAAGAGCAAGTGATGGAGTGTAGTCTCTGAAAGCTGAAGCTAATAAGATCAGAAACCGACGACGAAAACTTCTCCAAAAGACATCAAGCCAGTTGTTAGATTCCTCCTGTAGATTCGATAACATTATGCAAGTATGTTCTCCAGTGATATCATTAGCTGTTTGTCTTAAGTAAATAGGAACAAATTTTGCACGCTTCCAAAACTTAATCAATGGCTCTGTTACTCCAAAAGAAACTCCTAAGTAAGCCACAGGCTCTGGTGTACGTTCAGATAACTTTGATAGCAAGGGTGGCAATGAATTTTTACTGTCCTTTGTTTTCTGAACCTCAGATTCTTTTTTGTCATCAATGTCTAAATTTAGAAACGACATTTTGTAATAATATCTTAGAAGTTCCACAGCCTTACTACCATATCCCATCTTTTGATAGTCAGGATGTGTAGCAATGCGAACTATTCTGGCTCCACTTAGTTGCGGAAATTCAAAATTTTGAAATTGTTCTGCTACTTTCCATGGAATAAGATCTCCGTCAGCTCTTTGACCTCTTCCCAATCCGTTCATAATTGTAGTTTTTCCAATGCTTCCTTCTAAACAAACCTGTAAATGAACCATTAAATTTAATAACTCTGTTGATATTTTTTAACAGTTGAATAAAGTATATTTGTAATATTTACCTGAATCACTACTAAAATTTCTGGAAGACTTTTTTGATTAGGTTCAATTGGCCCTAACAGACAGAATAAATGGTGAGCTGGGGCATCTGCTAACATCTGTAAATCATTTGGACTATTTTTGTAATGGGAAGAAACACATAATGCTATCATTCTCTGCAGGAAATGTTCTGATGCTTTGTGATATGAAAACAAAGTATCTCTATTGACGTAATAGAGTTGACAATCATCTGGTTTAGGGCATCCAGAAGAGATCTTAGGTGCAGCTGAAATACTATCCAAACATAACAAATCGTACAACCATTTTTCAATCATGTCTCCAGGTTTGTATCTAATTGGTTCCTCTAAATTAAGTTCAATCAAAGTTCTGCCAGTCATGAGTTTAGCTCTGTTCTCAGAATTAATTTGAATTGTTTGATTACGAAGTTGTTGAATGAGTTTTAGAGTTAAAGAACGACCCGTGCCCTCATATCCATTAATAGTCGAAGCCATAAAAATCAAGTAAGGCCCCAGCATGGCTTTTACTTGAGGCAATGGAATAGCAGCTGCTTCATCAATCACTAACAATTCAGCCATGGTTAGTTTACCTTTTGCATCCATAGGATGTATATACTGAATTGATTGTCTATGTTCTCTGAACACATCAACTCTAATAATAGCATTATCAAATTCCGGATTTGTTGATTGGATGAATTTGTAATCCCTATTTTCTTGATAATTTAATGCTTCAAAACCTTTGAAAATAAATTCAAAAACAGTTTTGAGGTTTTCTGGACCTGGACTTGTAATAAAAATATTTGAATACCCAAATGCTATTGAACCAGCAATTGCTAAGCCTAAAGTGGCTGATTTACCACGTCCTCTGGCAGCCGTCAAAGATATTGTTGATTTGAATGTTTTTTCAGAAATAACTTCAATGAGTTTTAGCAAAGCTTTAGCTTGATCTACTGTTTTGCAACATTTGACAATAGAACCAACAGATGGAGTATCTTCTAAACTTTGTTGAAGCATATCTAGTTCTGATGTATCAGGAATTGATGGTTTACTTGGTTTTTTAGAAATGTTGTTAGAAGTTTCAGACAACAACTGTAATTTCTTCTTCTCATTTCCTTTCACAATATCTAAAATTAGACACCGCTTGCAGTCAATTAAAGACAGTAAAAATCTTTTATTGAATCTGTGAGTAATTTTTTTATGGGATTCTGTCTTAAATCTACGATGCACGTCCATATCCATTGTATGGAATTGCTGCAAATTTTTTACACTACTTAATAGTAACACAACAATTCCACCACTTTGAACGGTTTCCACTGTTCTTGCCAATAAATTTGGTGTAAGAGCGTTAAAATCGTCTAATACACATATATCGTAAGTACTTCCCAATACTTTAGTGCTACTGCTGTACTGATGATAGCGGATTTTGAATGATACTTTGAATGATTCCGAATCACTAAGAGATTCGGTGTCTAACTTGCCAGCTTTGATATTATTTATTAACTTCTTATGTGGATCCGGATGTTTTTTGCAGCACCATAATATATTTGTACACGTCTTTCCGAAACCCGGCGACTTGATGAGAAAGTGATTCAAGTAAACAATTGCTTCACTGGCGTCAGCACCAAGAATGGCAAAGATTGTTCTTTGTCCACTTGCAACGCCATCCTCGATAAAAATTTTTATCCTACGATCTATGTCCTCGAACAACATTATGAAAAATTGTTTGTAATTTCCACTTTTAACGAGTAAACTGTGTTGAGAGGTTATACAACTCCACGTGATTGTGGTAGTCAATGAGTTGCGTGGTAAGTGCTCACACTACACAGACAGACTGAACGAGGTCCATCAATCCCTGGGGCCTGGACCAGCTGACGCACATGGCCAGCAGAAGTGAGGTGTACAATGTACATACGGTTATTAAAACTTATACGGAACATGCCCAATCGCTGCATTATAGCGACAGCGACAAAGAGAAGATTGTATTACTTTGTCTAGTAGGTAGAGTATAAGAAATTGTCGTCATTCACGGAACACGTTTTTATAAGCGCTTATAAATGCTTCGATCATTGGATTGTTTAAAACCTCATTTTGTTAACTTTTTAATTGATGCATTTTTATACTTTTTCCTTTTAATTCTCACTCAAATTCTAGTTCATAGCTTTCATCAACGTGACATAATTATGGTAGTTCAACTGTCATAAATGAACGCAGAATTTTATTTCATCGACGTTTATTATAATAATATTATTATCATTAGCGATACTATTCTTATCACATAAATCTAGAGTTGCTGTATGGTTAATTTACAAACAATTTTTACTATTTAAAACTACTGGTATTTGAGTATGTGACCATTTTAACAAAATGTTTATATTTATTTTTGCTCAAGGATTTGAAATTTTTTAGAAGAATTTTTCTTCCCTTTGAATATTATGAATACCAAATTCTTCTTTTAATCAAAAACTTTTTTAAATAAAATTATCTGGAGAAAATTATTAAAACATATTTTATTCATTAATCTTTTATTCCTCGTTCCTTGTTACACGTAAGTAGATGAAATAAAATTGACATGCAATTCATTATTCCAAGTTCATTAGATGAGCCATGGGTATAACTCTTATGAATTATCCATAAAATTTGGAGGTAATACAGGTTTTTGTAACTAATGCGTAAAACGCCAATGAATACATAAGTTTACTAATACGCCAATGAATACATAAGTTTACTAATACGCCAATGAATACATAAGTTTACTAATACGCCAATGAATACATAAGTTTACTAATATTATAGCAGCGTCTTTCTTTTTCGAAAATTCCCACAAGTTAAACATTTCGGCCTCGAGATCGAGTAATTTTCAGAATAAATACGTCAATATCGATTTATCGCTATAAGATGTCATCAAGCTTAGTACTCTAAGACTGGGACTTCCAGAACTACTGGCTTAGTAGGAAATAGGGTATTCTCGTCTCAACGTTCGTGGAGAGAAGATCGAATTAATTCGTTCGAGTATTCATCAATTTGAATATTTTTAATCATGACTACAGTTGCCGATATTATTGGTTCATCCACAACTAAGAATGCTTCCAACCAAAATGTAAGTTCATTTTTTTATTTATTATTTTAAGCTTAAGTTTCAAGTACTCCATAAGCAAAATTTCCTGTCAGATGATGACGCCATTTTCTCTCTTTTTCTATTTTTGAAAATATTATAATATAGTGAATTTCAAGGATTCACAACGAGGATATAAGTATACAAATTTGATAAATTTATTAGCTTTTTCTTTATCCCGTACTTAATATCAATTTTATTTTATAATTGAGACCAAGAAATTTACAAATGATAATCTGAGTATATTATCTGGAAATAATTTTCAATAAAAAATAGTGTATTACATTGATCAGTAGTATGCTATTTCTCGAGTCATTTTAAATTGTGTACTCCAAACCGTTTTAGTTGGTCAATGGGAAACAAAGCAATACCCTTTTCAAACTCAATGTGGTCGTATTGTACTACTACATACATACATACCATACGATGAGCTTACAAAACAGCGAAATTCATCAAAGTCACTGGTTGGTCTAATCGAAATTATTTCGCGCGCCAATTCGTGAACGTCCGTTAACGTTTGATCCTTCACCATTGATTTGAAGACTAGTAATTTTGTAAACATTATTTATCCCACCTAATTGAAGTTTTTAATCTATTTGAAACTGTTGAACTCGTTTGCTGCATTATAATTAATCGTCTTTTCCAAGACGTACAAGGATTGGTAATAATAATGGACAATTCGATAATATTTAAACTTTTTGGGTGAATTAGTTTTACCCATCAAATATGGTTTTTATGTTATATTTAAAATTGAATGTATAATTTTTTAAATTAGGTTCATGTACTTTTTGTAAATATTATATATATATATATTAGGGTGGTCCACTTTTTCAAAAATTTTTTGTATCTCGGGGGATCCATCGGAATCTGATAGTTTGAGGTTTAAAATGAAGTTTCCTTTAAACGAGAACTCAAATAAATGATTTTAGATGGTGTCGATGGATTTTTGAAGTTTAAAAACGTGCTCCTAAAAAGGAGCAAAATCGGGCAACCATTCGATTTATTTCAAACTTTGTTCAGAGTGTAAAAATGATCTTAACAATACATTTTCTTACGTATTTTTGTCTGCGGAATCGAATGCCGTAGTTAGTTTTGACCTAGGAGCACCATTTCATTGAAAAAAATACACTTTTTCGATCGTTCTTTTTCGCAAATTTCGCAAAGTTCATTTTCGAGCGAGCGTCAAATGAACAGAAAAAATCTAGAAAATTTTTTGACACCACCAAAATTTAGGATTTTTTATTACAAATCCAATGGTATATATTAGTATACACTTTAAAATTATTTTAATGTCGAAAAAGCACGATTTTATCCCAAAAAACGATATTAAAAAATGGAAAAATGGAAAAATATATTCGTTTCTTCAAGAAAATGGCTGAGTATAATCACTCATGAGAATAATTGAATAAAACTATCCGATACGTTTTTTTCTCACCTTTCAAACGCTGTTTTCAGAGTTAAAAAGTTCGCAAAATTCACCGAGATACAGCTGTTTTTGTACGATGCACTTTTTTTGCTTAAAAATCTGCTTTTCTGGTTTTTTAATGAATAGAGCCAGCTCAGAATTATTGAATTTTAAGCAAAAAAAGTGCATCGTACAAAAACAGCTGTATCTCGGTGAATTTTGCGAATTTTTTAACTCTGAAAACGGCGTTTGAAAGGTGAGAAAAAAACGTATCAGATAGTTTTATTCAATTATTCTCATGAGTGATTATACTCAGCCATTTTCTTGAAGAAACGAATATATTTTTCCATTTTTCCATTTTTTAATATCGTTTTTTGAGATAAAATCGTGCTTTTTTGGCATTAAAATAATTTTAAAGTGTATACTTATACATACCGTTGAATTTGTAATAAAAAATCCTAAATTTTGGTGGTGTCAAAAAATTTTCTAGATTTTTTCTGTTCATTTGACGCTCGCTCGAAAATGAACTTTGCGAAATTTGCGAAAAAGAACGATCGAAAAAGTGTATTTTTTTCAATGAAATGGTGCTCCTAGGTCAAAACTAACTACGGCATTCGATTCCGCAGACAAAAATACGTAAGAAAATGTATTGTTAAGATCATTTTCACACTCTGAACAAAGTTTGAAATAAATCGAATGGTTGCCCGATTTTGCTCCTTTTTAGGAGCACGTTTTTAAACTTCAAAAATCCATCGACACCATCTAAAATCATTTATTTGAGTTCTCGTTTAAAGGAAACTTCATTTTAAACCTCAAACTATCAGATTCCGATGGATCCCCCGAGATACAAAAAATTTTTGAAAAAGTGGACCACCCTAATATATATATATATATATATGCTACAAATATATATATATATATATATTATTAATTATTATTCATAGTAAACTATTTATTAATAAAAATTATGATATTTAATTTTTAGATGCATTCCAAAATTAAACTCCAAAGTTCCGATTGTGTAGATTTTTTGGTTGAAATCAAAGTTGCCTATCTCTCAACTACAATAAAAAAAAATGGCGGAGGATTCGAGATTGAGTAATGGAGATAAGAAAAAGACCATTTCCCTGCCCAGTGTCAACGGTGCTACTCTGAAAAAAGTTATTGAATGGTGTACTCATCATCAAAATGATCTTCCCTATATTGAGAATAATGATCCAGAAAAAATAAATGATAAAATTCCTTCTTGGGATGCAACATTTTTGAAGGTATTAAAGAATATTGTGTTAGTTTAACCATTTTCATTCATTGCAGATGATTATAAATTTACATTTTTTTAGTTTTTTAATAACAGCTTCTTTTTATTTTAGGTTGATGATTCTACTCTATATAATATAATGCTGGCCGCTAATTATCTTAAAATCAAAGGGCTTTTAGATTTAGCATGCAAAGCCATGGCTAAGTCCATTATGGACAAAGGGCCTTTGCAAATTCGAGAGGCTTTTAACATTAAAAATGATTTTACTCCAATGGAAGAAGAACAGGTGAGAAAAGAAAATGAATGGTGTGAGCATAAATAGAGTTTAAATGAGTTCATTTTTTTCAAATTGTTAAGATATCAAGTTTCTATGATCTAAATTAGCACTAAATATTTTGAGTCCTTGAAAAATTGTGCATCTGATGAGTGTGTTCAAAGTATCAGATTTGAATATAAACATGAAAAAAGGTTAATACATTGAAAAAAATATATAAGTACAGAATTAGATTAGAAGATCCTTTAAATATAATGAAAATTTATGTACCTAGATTCACATATACCAATCATTTATAGTGGCAGATGTTGATCTGAAGTCGTTTTTACGATGATACAAAATGAAGAGGTTCTTGATTGGACTTTCTTTTTATGTTGTAGCATTTAGCTTAAGTATTTATTTAAAATAATTTTGACCAAAGTTTTCTTAGCTTTACTATTATTTGATTAATTATTAAAATATAAATACAAGCTCTCTAAGTATCACATTGTAACATGAACTCTGTATTTGCAAAGCATGTGTAAATGTGAGACAATCACAGCTGCCTTGTATTGTGTATGTTTGAGTTTTGTAAAGAAATTATTCATTTGAGGTGACTGCATTAAAAAATAGACAGAAGAAAATTAGTTATTTGAAAATATGTTTGTATAAGTGGTGAAATGTAGTAATATTTATGTAATAATGCAAGAAAACCAATTTTTGATAATTATAATTCAAAGTTTTATAAAATTTTATGAGTGATTACCTAAAAGAGAGTAATACTTGACGAGTGTTTTAGAGAGGCTGTTTGTCTATTGTCTATTAGATTTCACAAAATTTTATGTAAGTTACAACATAAAATATCGATACTCAAAAATATTTTGAGTTTTTAATAATACAACTTTGTGACAATGAGCATTTATTATGCAATAAAATCACTATACAGGAAAGTATAAGCAATATTTTTTTTATCTTTAAATTATTTTAATGAAAAAATGTATGTAGACTAAATAAACGGACTTTTTCACTTCCTCTGTGACTGCATAGTTACTAATACTGCAAGTTTTTTAATACGTTTTATTCTCTGATGTTTGTGTCGAAGATAAAAATACGAAACTCCCAGGGAGTTAGTGTAAATATTTCAGCACACATGAAAGCGCTATTCAATATGAAACTATAGTAGACAATATAAACGAGTAAATATAGACCCTGTTTATGTAAAAAAACGTGCCTTATTCTAGTGGAGAATTGAAAAAAAAAGGTTTTATCAATGGTTCGAGATTAAAAACTGAGATCTGCACAGTTGACACTACATTATAGTTTTTAAATTATATATCAGTTGCGAAAAGCAAATAAATAAAAGAAGCAAAACACCGATAAGATTAGAAAAATGAAACATCGTTCAAATGGCTATTCATCCACATGAAGCCCTGAAAGACAAATATATTTATGAAGAGTCATTAATAACAAAGTAGGCGATAAGTAATTTTATCCGGAAATAACATAAAAGTCGGGTGGAATTTGCTTATAAAGTAGCGAATCTTTGTAAACGTAAGAACGGGAGGTACGGATGATTGCGAAGAAAAAAGTTGCCCATATGATTTAGTTGGCTTTCTGACTAATTATACTTTATCAATGTTATATAAGTCAAAGCGGCATACTCAATAAACACAATGAAGTCCGTAATCAGAAATGATACGTTGTACAACACGCAAGACGTATACACAGCTGTCAGTCGAATCGAAAGCGAAAGAAGAGCGTAACAGGGAGATTCTGGTTGGCTCGAAAGAAAAAGATGTGTTTTTCTCGTCTGAAATCCGGTGAATTATTTGCATTATCGTGTTATTATTGATAGGAAAGGCAATCGGTTGTCGATCGCTGGGGATCGTTCGAGCTCTCGAGTATTTTTATGCGAAATTTCGATAAAGCGAAAAAGTGCAGCGAATGAAAAAGCGGCGCGGCTTACGTAGGCGACAATACGCATACTCGTTGCCGATCCGATAATACAGAAGAAGCCTCCCATCGAGCTCGGAGCCGTTTCGCACGAGCAGCGACGCTCGAAAACACACATATCGGCTCACTCGCGCTCGAACGAGCCTCGCGTCCACGGCTGCAAAGCTCCTGCTCGCCGTGAAATTTCAACGGGCCCTCGTAGAGTCGGCAAGATGAACTCGCTGCGTAGGCTGTCTCGCCGGCTGCTCGAACGCCAGATCCACTCGACGGCGCCGATGGGCGGCGGCCAGCACTTGCCCTTGAACTTCCTGAGCGAGGACGAGCTCATGATGAAGGAGACGGTGGGCAAGCTGGCGCGCGACGAGATCTACCCGATCGTCCGGAAAATGGACAAGGAGGGCAAGATCGACTCGGACCTCTTGAAGAAGCTCTTCGAGAACGGCTTGATGGGCTTGGAGGTGCCGAGCGAGTACGACGGCACGGGCTGCAATTTCCTCACGACCATTCTCGCGGTCGAAGAGCTGTCGAAGGTCGACGCCTCGGTCGGTGCCTTGGTCGACATACACAACACCCTGGTCAATTCGCTCATCAAGAAGGTAACTCGATTCAGCTCGCGATAATTAATTGAAATTCCAACAACTTTATAACGAGCGAGCTTTGGGATATAGGTCGCCAGCGAGGAGCAGAAAAAAAAGTACCTGCCGAAGCTGGCCAACGAGTACGCGGGCTCGTTCTGCCTGACCGAGCCGGGCGCCGGTTCCGACGCCTTCTCCCTCAAGACGCTGGCGAAGCGCGAGGGCTCCGATTACGTCATCAACGGCACCAAGATGTGGATCTCGAACTCGGACATAGCCGGGCTCTTTCTGGTGTTCGCCAACGCCGATCCGGCCAACGGCTACCGGGGCATCACGAGCTTCTTCGTGGAGCGCAACACGCCCGGCCTGAGCGTCGCCAAGCCCGAGGACAAGCTCGGCATCAAGGCCTCGGGCACCTGCATGGTGCACTTTGAAAACGTCCGCGTGCCCGAGAGCAACATCCTCGGCGAGTTCGGCAAGGGCTACAAATACGCGGCGGGCTTTCTCAACGAGGGCCGCGTCGGCATCGGAGCCCAGATGATCGGCATCGCCCAGGGCGCCCTCGACGCCACCGTACCCTACACCCTCGAGCGCAAGCAGTTCGGCAAGCAGATATTCGAGTTCCAGTCGCTGCAGCATCAGATTGCCCAGGTACGTACACCTTGACTCGCAGCAGCGACTCTTTACGCGCCTTCTAATTCTGCTCGCGCGAATCTATAATGGCCCGCCCGCAGATCGCCATCGAAGTCGAAGCTGCCCGACTCTTGGTCTACAACGCGGCCAGACTCGTCGACGCCAAAAAGGACGTGATGAAGGAAGCCGCCATGGCCAAGTATTACGCCTCGGAGATCGCCCAAAGAGTCACCTCCAAGTGCATCGATTTCATGGGTGGCGTCGGCTTCACCACCGATTTCCCCCACGAGAAGTTCTACAGAGACAGCAAGATCGGCACGATTTACGAGGGCACGAGCAACATGCAGCTCTCCACCGTAGCCAAGTGCATAAGGAGAGACTATTCCTGAATCATTCGCTAAATCTTACGCATTTTTGCGTAACTTTACTGCCAGTCTTAACGATACCAATTTATCATTGCTGCTTCCCATTTTCCATAACTAATTATCATTCGAGTCACCCGACCATTTTTTCCCTCGCTCATTTTCATACTTTCAACTCATAATTAAAACAATGAAATTTTCCAACCACCTTCTCTTACGTATTTATCTTTTGTTATTCAATAAATTTTACAAAACATTTATGACTAATAATTTTATTAATAACCAATTGCCTATATCTACTTACTCTTCAAGCAATTGCTTATTCGACACAATACTAGTTTAAAACTTTTCGATCCCCAGCACATTTTTATTGGCTCAGATTAATAAAATGGCCCTTTCAAGCCAACGTGCGCCCTCTTACAATGGCGAACGGATTCTTAATTCCCGCGCACTGTTAAAAACAACTTGATGAAAAAATAAGCGTGGTGTGTTTACCTTTCGTATTCAATGCCGCGTCGGAGCTGAAAAAAGCATTTTCATTATAGCCCAGTGAACTTGAATGAAAAGCGTCCATGAAAATCCAAAGGTGACCATGAAATCCTCACTGGTATTACTTGTCCTATTTTTTGCGACGAGTATTAAATTCAACGAGGCCCTTATTCATGATCCTGAAATAGGTATGGATTCTAACCTCTTTTATACGACTCATAATTAGTTTTGTAACTGTGTTTTTTTCTATACTTTGATTTTCAGTTCATTTTATGGACCCAGGTGAATGGGTTGATAATGACAAGTCTGGCTTGCGCATTTTTTGCCACAATGCCAAGTCAAAGTATATTATTAATTTATGGAAAACCGTTATTGTAAGTTTTCAATTGCTTAATATTAATGTTTATATGCTAATTACGTTAAATATAAATGTTTTGTACAGATGACTTTAAAAACAAATTTAGAAAGCTATGAATTGTATGAAGGAAGTTCTCCGCATGAAGTTGTAGATAAACATGAAGAAAATCAGAGATATTGGCGATTCAATTTGTTTAGTTCCAAAAAAAGCAAACAGTTTAGCATTAACCCATTTGAAAATAGTTGCATTGGGGTGTACATGAGTCCCAAAGGAAATCAATTTAAATACAAATTGATAATGACTCAAAATAGTATGTATAATGTTTTATCAAAATCTTAAAATTTTAGTTCAATCTCACAGTATGTTTAATCATATTATTTTTCCAGCTATTGATTTATTCAAGATATCATTGACTGCAGTGGGTATATTCATGTTTTGGTATGCTAAAAAATTAAGTCGAAACACTCTCTTTTATTACATAAGTGGAATTTGCCTTGGAGTCACTTTATCGATTCTCATTTTGATTTATTTGTTGGGAAAACTATTTCCTAAAGTAAGTTACTTTTAAGCGTAGTAAAAATGGCATTTATGGTCAAAAAATTAATCAATCAATTATCTTTTATTTTTGCTTAGGGCAAGTTTATGTACTTGATGGTGGCTACTGGTTACACAATGAGTTTTTATGTGGCTCAAATACTATTAGAAAATGCTCAGGTGATAGCTATGCAATATCGAGATTATGTTTTGTATTACATCCTATCTACAGCTCTCATAAGTTTTATAATTTGTTATCGAATTGGACCTGTTACCAATACAAGAACAAGAAATATCATTCAGTGGGCTCTGCAGGTATATAAATTACATATTAATGTGTACAGTTAATATTTATTACTAATTTTTCATTCACTAAAGTAATTCATGAATTTCAGATTGCTGGATTGGTGTGTGTTTATCACAGTAGTTATTTTCGAGAAGCATCAACATCACTTTGCATAGTACTATTGGTACTCTACAATGTTCCAACAATATTTTACTACAAAAGTCGTGACTATTGGTAAGTTATTGTAATTGAGTGCAGAGATATTATAAATACTTAAATTCCTACAATTTTGCATAATAATAATTTTTTTAAGTTTTTATCTTAGCACTAAGAGTACATTATAAGTAATTATATTTTACTGGTTAGTGTAATCCTTAAAATTATTTCATCTTGAAATCATAATTTTTACCACATTTTTGTGTGAAAATGACTTTTGTTGGGTGTATTTACATTTGTTTCCTACTTCATTTGAATTATTAGGAAACAAATGTTTCCGGAACGTCGTCGTTTGCTAACTGATGATGAATACCGAAAAGAGGCAGTGATAGAAACTAAAAAAGCATTAGATGGACTTCAACAATTTTGTCATAGTCCACAATGTAATCCGTGGAAAACAGTTTTAACGTTAAAAGATCCTATAAGGTAGGACGATATTAAATTATTTTCAATGTTATTAAAACATATTTCAATTTTCTACATATTATTTCACATTTTTTATGTAATAGGTTTGCCAGATTTATGGAAGGAAATAGTCACCTTTTAGAAAATGAATCTATGGAACATGATGCTGAATTAACTAAACTTATAGATGAATGTGATCTTACAGATGATGAAGAATACGATAATAGTAATTTTTCTTTCTAATAGCACAATATTCTTATGGCATAATAGTGACAATAATGCCATATTATTATTGTGTTTGAATTGTATATCAGCGCAATAATTAACTTGCTGTCTGTTTTTTGATCATGTTTTGAACAGAATTTAATTTATGAATATGGTGACTTTTCTAGTTTACATAAAAAGTAGAAATGATGAGTATTGGGACAATACAAAAAAAATCCTCCAATCATACAATTTTGAAATAACAGTGAAAATGAAAGTCTTTCATTTATCATATGAAGCACTTCGAAATGAATAGTATATTACTGCCCTAGGCCGCGAAAAACAGAATTCTCAGGGTACGTGTAATTAGCGGCCTAGGCGAAGCCAAGACCAATAAACACGTACCCTGAGACTTTCTGTTTTCTTGGCTTAGGCCTGTATTAGTAGATTACGCAACGAGTGCAAGATTGACAACCGCCCCAGTTGCGTACACTAATTTTCATTAAAACGTGCGGAAAGTCGATTTTAAGATCGCCAGCCGTGCGCGAACGTAGCACTTTCCGCATGTGCAGATCGACGACCTCCCGTCCCCGTTGCGTAATCTACTATTTTATACCCCGTGGCCCGAAAATAGCTCTTCCCGTTTTGTGCAACGGCCGAGAAGTAGTCACTTTCGGGCCACTGGTATGAAAAATTAAATTTGATTTAGTTACGGTACAGTACACATTGAAATTAGTGTTTATAAAATTAGAAATATAATGTTGATCTTGTCTGTGAAGTGATTTTTTGTAAAAATACTTGATAAGGCGACAATTGCAAGTATGACTTGCTGTTAATAAAATATTTATTTTTTCAAAAATCAACAAGTATTCATTACCTTTTTTATTATTTATTTTTGATAACGCGAAAATTCAACGGAGAGTAACGATGTTTTATTAATTAGAAATGTTAACAAAAAGTTATAGCTATTTTATTTTTCGGTACTCGAGATATTTTGATCTATTTTCTTGAGTTCCTTTTACGAAATAGTCGCTCTTGCTGTTTTATCCCACGAGGCGATGCAATGCAGGTGAAATTTTAAAGTGCACGCGAAAGATGGCGTCGGGAGTACGATAAATAAAGTTTCGATGATTCGAAATCAGTTTCTCAATGGTTGTTTCAACGAACTGATAAAAAAATTCATGCAAAAAATTTCTTGCGTCAATTAAGTCCGTTTAAATTGGTACTTTGCTTTATGAGCCGATTTTCAACCCAATAACTCGATTTTTTGTCGAATTTGTACATACGAATTTCGTATGTACGTGGTGCATGGATAATAAATGTACAATACATGTGCGATTCACAATTTCATTGCACCCATGTTTTATTTCCGAAAGTTGAACGAATTTCTTTCGCAGCAGCCCGTGATTGGGCCTCCTCGTCGATAATTTTCATTTTAATAGCGTGTAAATTTGACTGAAAAAAAGTAATTGACTTGACTGCTGATGAAATTAATTATCGTAATTGTTACAGGCGGAAGTTGGATAAAATCGTGGGCTCATCATCGGTAGCTCGGCGTCCTCGAGTCGGAAGCAAGGATAGCAACAATCGATATCGTTCGTGAAGAGCATGTCACTGAAGAGCCGATCTGGATTACGTATTCTCCGAGTCAATTTGCTAAAAAAAAATCCGTCAACGCGTGCGTCTTCCTGCGTATACGTGATATGAGAGCATACACATGATACTCGTTTGTATATGATGTGTGGCTTGTTTTCACTTGTTAAATGCCATAAAATCGAAGTATATGTACATCGTTAAATATATACAAAAATATTTATGTATATATATACTTTACCCACACTTGTCACCCGAATCTTGGTGTACATCCTGATTCTTAAGGTGATGATAATCTGTTTTAAAAAATTTCTGACACTGTCAATACATGTGTCTCGCTGCGTAATTCTATACGATTAGCAAATTGGAAACGCAGATGAGCAGAAGGTATTATGACAGATACGCATGTGAGTCGAGTGTTTCTCATGTGTCGGGGCCCGGTTGCACTCTCGTGCCTTTAAATTTTCGATTTCGCTGGAAAATGTTAGCAATTATTGTTCGCTGCTGCCATCGTAGGTGCAAATCAGCAGCTATCCCAGCTGGATAAAATAGTCCCAGGGGCCTCTCCATAAGCCGATGATTGTGTAGAACTTGGCTGCGTACACTTAATGACGAAAGGCACGCAAGGCGCAGAGCTACAATTTTCCAATTTGCGTTCAATCGTGTACATAGGCTTGCGCATCTGGCTATGCATTAAAACTGCGCGATGCATACGAGGCTACGTAGCCGAAGCGCATTCATAAAGCCGCGTGGCCCTTATACGTCGTAATCGCCAGGCGCCACGAGCTTGAGAGAAAAGCGAGCAGAGGATGGCTTTTTTGTTGCCGCGGATCGATTAAATTTCGCGCGTAACTCGTGCGCGTCGCCGCTCACAAACACGCAAGTCTATGTGCAGCCCTACGCCCATTACGTATCTGTTGGCCAACCCTCGATCCGTTGATCAGCCGCGAGCCGATTCGCAATATTCGCTACGCATTAGACCAGTTCGACGAAGGTAAATTATTTATTTTATTTCAATTAAGGACGCGCGTTACACAGTGAATTTACGAGTCTTCCTGGACTACGCAATCGATAAAGTCTTTGTAAGTCGAGACGCTGACGTAGATGCCGGGAACGGCGTCGTAGCCGCACTTTTTCGGCCCGGAGCTCAGCACTCCGACGACGCGGTCGCCTTGGACCAAAGGACTGCCGCTGTCGCCCTGGCACACGCCGACCGGGACTATTTGCGTCGAGTCCCTCGGAGAGTTGGCACAAAAGTTCACCCGGTAGGCGGACCGATGCAGCTCCTGGCAATCGTTATCCTTCATGACGTTGACTTGGGTGTAGAGGAGCTTCGGCCCGAAGATCAAGCGACCGTCCTTGCTGCCGAGATGCGCGTAACCGGCTACTGTGCCACTTGTCTCTGCCTCGGCTAGACTCGAGGCCAGCTTCAACTTGCTTACGCGGCTACTCTTGCCCAGCGGCCTGTCCAGCTGAAACATGTGCAACAGTGAAAAAACTCTATTCTTTTTTTTTCTTTCCTATGCAGCCTAACGCACTTTGAGCACGGCTATGTCGCCTAGGTAATACTTGGCGATTAACGCAATATTGGTCAGAGTTTGAATGCGAGTCTTGCTGGGAATGTGGACTTTCAGGACTTTGGCGACTAGTCGTGCTTGGGACTCGTCGTCGTCGTCGTCTTCGTAACGCCACAGATTCGTCGTTCCTGCCAGAACCGACAGATGTTTCTTGTCTTTTTTAACGCAATGTGCCGCCGTGAGCACGTGGGAGTCGGCTATCAAGGCTCCGCTGCAAATGTACTGACCCTTGCGACGTATGACCACGTGATACTTGAAATCTTCCGGCCGAGCCTCCTCGCCGTTGTCCACGGGATGGCCGACAACTGGACAGAAGGAATATTTTTGGTATTCAATTAGAGTTTCAATAGAGAGCAGATTTTTCGCACACACCGTGCAAGCCTGAGACTAGCGCGAGCGAAACAAAAAACTTGATGAATAATTTTTTCATTGTCACGACTTTATTCAAGTACCGCAGAGCTGAGGAAATTATGCCAAGTAGTAAACGTTCAGAAAGGAAAAAAAAAAGTGAACGAACGGAGAGTCCGCTAACCAGAGGAAAATCCCCACCGCGGTAAGATCGTGCTCGTTATGATTTCGGACACTTTCAAATGTCGCTGCGATTAATATAAAACGTCGCTGTCGTGACTGTAGTTGCTGCATTTATGGGACGCACGTGTGTTGGCTGCTCTGGCTTCCGAAACCTTATGCATACAATGATAAACATTTGTGAGACCAATGAATGATAAACAATAACAAGATAAACAGCTCATACAAATCTCATCAATATACCATTAATTTACAACTTTCGATCGGTCAGCTTATTTTCCTCGTTTTCTCTTATTTGTAGTTGAATAATTACATCCGTGAAGTAAATGGTCAAAAATCCTGAGAGAAGGAAGCACATCTTCAAATGAAATTTAGATTTAAACTATTAAACTTTAAAGGTGAAAGCGCCAAAATACATACTTTAATCGGGTTTGGCTTTTTAGAAAGAGGAATTTTAATCACATTTCAATGCGAATTAGTAAGTTTTAAAATTACAGATACGCATAAAAAGACAATTTTTTTCAGTCGGGCATGTCATTTTGTTTAAATTTTGCTTATTGCTTACAATTATCGGAAATCAATTACGGATAAGCCTTAAACAGTAGACAATATAGATAGAATTGGAGAAATTGGTCTCTAAAATATCAAAGTTGAGTTTTATTTCATCACGCATAGAAATACGACGGTATTGTGTTGTATAATGAAGCGACTACTTGAATCGCCGAGCGCACCAGCTGCCACATAAGCGTCCAATGGCATATGCATTAGGATCTTGATTTTGCATCGCTACGAGTGGCACAATGTGTACAATAATGCGGATTATCCCGCGGCGCGTCAACGCACATATCCTCATCTCGGAGTCTTAATTAGCCAGTCTTATGACTACGAGTAAGTATATAATATAAGGGTTTGCCGCTGTGCTGCTTCACCGATACTGCGACGAAATGGAAAAAAGAAAAAGTTTTGACTCGCGATCGCGTTGGCGGTTGTGTCTGGTTTGATTTTATTTTGCTCTTTGCTCGAGTGCATATCAATCTCTGCGAGGGGTATGATGCAGCCGACGCATCGGAATGTCTACATATATATGAGCGAATAATATGATGTATATATGTGCAGGCCAAGAGCTGAGGGCAAGTGGTTGCGTCTGTTGATTTTTCCACTAAAAGGATACATCTCTTTTTCGTTTTGGCTCTCTCTCTATCTCTCGTGCGCGCTCGTGTTATGAGATGCTGATTGGCTGTGTCAGCGAGATACGCGGATAGCTGCTGAGCTTCTCAAATCCATCCGGCATTGGCTCGATTTTCGCTTTTTGTTCGTTCAGCCTTTACCCGTGCACATGTCTGTACTTATAACTCAATAAGATTTTCATATATTATAATTCAACTTGTGCACGCGCTCTTCTTTGTGCAGCTTGATTTGCCTTGTCTCCGTATGCGCGCATTCCTTCTTCTGAAAGTATAATTTCAACGTGACACGCCGTATTTGTATTTTCGTGAATATTTTTCTTGCAACTACTTTTAATTGAGTATCTAATGCAGCAAAAGTTCCAACGTCATCGAAACTCACGCGTGCGCACGACTATACAGAAAATGCAAGTTTCGACAGTCATCGCGAGTCAAACGGAGCTGCAAACCGAGCGCCTATATAATCTCTATTATAAACCCACCTTTTACTTCTTTTTCCCCTCTCCGTGTGCGCCAACGAGGCTATATTATAATATAGCATAATTTCAAGTGTGTTGGGGGTCTTTTTTTATCTATAACGACACTAGGGACGTGCGATGTTATTCAATTCCGAGACTCATTCACAGACACGCCGAGGGAGGAAAATATCGATTACTCATGCGATGCATCGTGCTTCAATGTTGAGTTTAAATTGATTGATCGAATCAAACACTCGATTCTTTTTATCCAAGAGGCAACAAAATATTCGGAAAATCCTGAAAAAAACTCTTCAACGATAGGTTTTAACATTTTTTATAAATATTTATATTTTCAAAGTCTAAAAACGCTTTTCGTTTCTAGCCCTATTCTTTATTAAGAAAAATGAAAGGAACGATAATATTCAATATTGGATTCCCTAATAAACTTTATGCAATAAGACAAGAAAATGCCACCATGATAAGTGAGCATAAAAATTGTTTCAAACGACGATGATCAATCATGGAGAAACAATTAAATAGCTTCAGTATTGAGATCTAATCGTAACGTAGAAGAAGTTGCGCTTTAGTATATTTTTAAGCCACGCTTATTAGCGATATGAGAATTGAGAATAACAGTGGAAGTGGATATTTACGTGTTGCGCGTAGCCAGTTGCGTCGCGAGTGGCGCCAGTCACGCTGGCAATTACCTCCGCAACTTGGCGATCTGGGCATTTTTTCGATCGAATAATTCATGCACGACAGACGCAGACGATATGATTACACGTGTGTGGCTCGGATGAAGTTATTTGCTTTAGCTGGAGCAATTGTCGAAGCAAACGCCCAAGAAGCTTGAGACTCGAGCAGACTCGTCGACTCGATCCGACGAGTATATCGCTGTAATCGTTGACCCGATGTTTTGCTTTTGCCTATACTCAAGCGCAGACTCCTCCCCCGGAGCTTGCGGTTCTCTCCGCGTGACACACGTTTTTCTCGCATTTTCCTCTGGGAGCGATTTGCTCGCTCGCCGATACAATCACGACGAAAATTGATAAAGGTCGAAACTTGATGCATTCGCGAGGTCTTGTCAAGTACTTGTAAGTGTAGTAGTGCGCCGAATTGTAAGCTCCAATAAGCTAATTGTAAGCTCCAAATAGCTGCACAGAATGGCCACATAAATAATTTGCGCGAGCATAAACGAGCTTAAACGAGCATAAACTTATCAACGTCGTGATTATTCAGTCACTTGCGTTCGACGCGTATCGCGTAATTACATGCAGAAACTAGCCAGTATTACATGAACTTGAAGACGCGAGAAAAGTATAATGGTGAAAATTGCATTCGATGTTTCGGCGGCGTCATCGAATCATCCTTGGGTGCAGTCGGTACTGCGCATGTATACTTAGATATATAATCAATATATATTACATGCGCGAGAATAACTTGAAAAGATGTTACGTATATACGCTGGTGGTATCGATAATTGGCTGCCAACTGCACACATGTATCGATTACTGAGTTTGACCATTTGGAAAAGTCCGCAATGCGAGGATGTTCTCTAAGCATTACGGCAAAAGTCACGGACGTGGAGAAAGTTTTGTACGTCAGTTTTTTCTTTTTTTCGTTCGTTCTTTTGAGCGTTCCCGGCGCTGCGTCTCTGCCACGGGCACCACTCGAGCCAAGAAGAAATCTTCATCGACACCCAATATCATTTGTTACCACGATTAATGATCATTGCTTGAGAGCTCGCGTATAGGCCCGCACTTACTTGACTTGTCTTCGTCCAACGTCCACCCTGGCAGTCGCCGATCCCTGTATATGCGAGCCCACACAAACACACATATACTACATTATATACATATGCAAGAGAAAGTCACGCACTCGAGCGCACACATACTCACACTTGCAGCCTCTCTCAATTGCGCAATAGCTGCCTCACGCATTTATAATATACTACTGGATGCACACTTGCACCGATATATCGAATACTTGCATATACCGAATTGACTTTTACAATTTTACGATTGCTTCTCACTGGCGCAATCCTTCCCTCGTTGCAACGGATGTGCCACGAGGGTGCCACACCAAAATGCCCATTACCTATGTTACTTTTTACTACAAGATTTTGAGGTTTATTACAACAATTTAACAGATATTTGAGAAAGCTCAGACCTTGCTGGGAATTTTTCGGCGATTAAAATCCACATCGAACTCAATCAGATTTTGACTTTTATATGTTTCTTTCTATAGTATAGCGAGCTCCCGAAGTGCTCTGACCGACTCTTTTAGAGTTTAAATTTTTTTTTAAGTAAAATTGAGCTTGGATTTTTTAAATATTATAGCAATAAACCTGAACTTTAGAAAAACTTCAATTTCGGACTTTTGAGAAAAGATGTCAGACAGTTCGTAAAATTTTTATAAAACTTATGGATATTTGTAGCCGATGAGATTTATCAACAATGTACAAAAAATATACGCTGTGCACCTCTTTTTCTTGTCTTGTGAGTTTTGGAGGCACAAGACAACCTGAGTACACTAATTTTGCTACGATTGACGGTTTCCCTATAGTACATGAAAAAGCATTACACTAGACTTGGATGCATTTACGAGATGAGAAATTAGCTTTTATAAACGTAACTGGAAAAATTAGTGTGTATAGTTGAAACATCAATCGTCGATCTGCCTGCAGCAACTGCTTGAGCAAACATATTACAAAATGCGCAACTCCGTAATCTAAAAAAGTGCACATACTTATGCAGTTGTTAGTAGCAATTTAAGGGGCAATTTGAGCGGAGCTTTTAAAGCAGCTTATTTATTTATCAGCCTCGCACCGCTGCTGCACATCGTTGGCGCTCGTGCATACTATACATGAATAAGCCGCATGCAGCCAAGAGTCACAGCTGAGATACCTCAAAGGTATATAGAGGGGAAGCATAAAAAGCGCCAAGGCAAAATATATAATTTCGAAGCTTAAAATTGATAATCCCACTTGGTCGTAGAGGCGAGTTTTAAGCGCGCACAGCAGCATCAGCTCGTGTAGCAGCAATAACTCGCCGCGATAAAATCGCACAAAGAATATAAATTACTAATGTACTCGCGATCATTTGGATTAAGACAACTCGCGCTGGTGCAAATCATAGCTCGAGTCCGCGGATAATTAGCCACGGGCACCACTCGTCTAGCTATTAAAGAGCCCTTGTAAGTCAATACATTAGAAGCTGTAATAGAACATAATAAGTTGCACCACCCGCGGAGAAAGTGTCCGGACATATGTAGTCCATCGAGCAATAGTTGCATGCGTTATATGCGCAAATATTCGCCGTTAGTCGCGTGCACTTATAATATATACATATCCGTGTACGGATCTTACGCAAGCTGCGAGAAACTGGCCTTTTAATAACGAGGCTCGCCCAGTGCACTGCGTTCCGCACCCGACGTGTGAAGCTATGATTTAGAGGGCGGTAGGCCCGCAATGCACTGCTCGCAGCCTGATTGAAGCCAGATTTACGGTACGACGCCGTCGCCCTCCGTGTTTATATGTAACGTCGACGCCACACACCCCAAACAGACATCTATGTCACCGGTTTGTTGAATTAGCGGAACAGACTTAGAAGGAGTGGATCAATGAGCGGCTACTTTTTTACGCTTTTTTGTAGGTGTTAAATTTCATCGACTCAAACTGCTGGAAAATGTATATTATCGATACTTTATGTGGCTTCCAGGCAAACATCAAAATGAAAACAGTGTAATGCATGTGTTCAATTTGTAAGCTCTATTTATTTTGAGCCTCGAACCGAGTTAGTTTTTGACATAATTGAGTCTGGATGAAAAAGCATCGCTCATGAAATTAGGTTCATTTACTGCAGCGATGCAAAGAGTTGTAAAGCTCGATATTACGTAAGAATGCAGTTGGCGCGAGCATTTAGAAATGAATTGATACGACAGGCGAGAAAAAGAGTTGAAGCAAAAAGAAGCCATCCGTCATTTCATTACGTTGTTGAGCCTGGCAACGTCTCAACGGCCCGTTTGCGAGCATAATAGCTTTATTTTTTAACCCCTGCCAAAGAAAGTTCTTTTTTCTTTCTCAGTCTCGACTCTGTCTCGCGTCGATCATTAAAGTGGTATCGCTTGCCTCGCTGAGCCGATGAACTGAATGATCGCGTCATTGTTCGAAAACAAAATAAAATAAAAGGGCAAAAAATGAAGTCAACGAAATAAGTCTCTGGGCATAACAGCACTTACAAGCACTAATACTTGCATGCTTGAGCTTCAAGAATTGAAAGAAAATATACTTTCTCCCTTTTTCTCTTTCTCTGCGTCGTCGAAAACTTTATGACAATTATTTGAACCAAGGGCTACCAAGATACTTGCTGCTTGTGGACGTGTGAATATATTTATATCTACGCATTACGACAAATGAGGTTTGTCGAGGAGTCCACGAGATCACTCGGCTCGAACCTTGACGTTGTTAATGCTTTCCAACAATTATTATCAGCTTTCGTGCACTTGTATTCACTGCTTGCACGAGGCTCGTTGCATAATTTTGGTGGCTGTGATTTTTGTTCTCCGCCGTCGAATTTGCTTCATGCGCAGCTGACATAAGGTCGAAGAGACTTTTTCACTTTTTCGTTGCTGACAGTTGCAAGTTCCTTAGATCAGTCCAAAAAACTGATCGAATGACGATTGGGATGCAATTGACTTTGGCCGTCTGGAAGCAATGGGCAACAAAGCAGCTCGCACAAGGAAGTTGTATGCGCCGAGACGCGTCCGTATACGCACGTCGATGTGGCAGCTCGCATAAAAATGGCACAGACGAATCGATACTCATTTATTAGCTCGGCTGGCCTCGACGGATCATAACTGCGAACTTGTGTAATAGCGCACGCTCGCGTCGTGTAAAACATGGCCCGTTAAGCGCGCGCACTTCTGATCGTTTCTCATTCAGAGATTCATAACTCCGACGCAGCTATGAAATATAATAAGCTCGTATACGTCTACGTACTTTCTCTAATTTCATGCGCAATTATGTGCTTTTTAATTAAATCTTCTTTTTGTCAAATAACTTTGCGCCTCACTGATAATATTCTAGCTTTTCTCTCAACTAACTCTCCCTAGAACTATTTTAGCGAATTCAAGATGCAACGGCCAAGTAAACTTCGTATCATTTCAGCCTCAGTAGCTGCGAAACAACAGACTTTACGTGTGAAAAATGTTAATCCTGCTCTGCAGTAACTCGTTCGATTCAATATGTTGCTTGATTGACGCACAACCTGCCACGAGCTGGGCGTAGCGATTTGAAGTCACGTCAATTAATTAATATCTACGTCACTTTGTTTTGAAACGTTGTTTCAATTTTACCCAAATTGTCGTAAACTATTGTATTTTCTTGCAGCTTCCTGCCTCAGTTATGTGCAACAGCAGCAGCAGCAGCAGTAGTTGTATACATATTACATTGACATTGGTACAATCGCGTAGTTGCGCGTGTGACTATGTGCACAGAGGAAGGCGAGAAAACGTCACACGTGGATGTTTTTTCTCGACTGCGTTGGCTCGTTCGCAAGCCTCCGAGTGCAGTTACCTTTTAGATTTGCATATTGAACGCGTGCGGAGCGCTGCGTTACGTCAACTCGGTGTATTATACGACTCAGAGCTATGATTGTGCACTGTTTGTGGTGCGTCGAGGATAATTGACAAGCGTGCAGCTGATACGTCAAGCGGCCTACCTATATATACCTACCTAATATATACTGTATACTCTGCACACGTAATATTATGATGTTGAATTTATGTTTGTCAATTGTACAAAGATTTGAATTTCGAGCCTTAGTAGCTATTGTATACAACAAATTATGCCAATTCTATATTTCGAGCCGATACCTTCACGAATCAGCAATTAATTTTTTTCATCGATAACTTGAATTGCGGTTGAATCGAGTCAAACTTTTTTTGTGCCGAATTAAAGTTAGATCGTTTTACTCTTAATTTTAAACTCGTTGACAATTCATTGGTAAGTACTTACCTCGTTAAAAATTATAATATATGAACGATTTCATTTCTACACAATACATCTTCACACAATTAAAATAACTACAAATATTTTTTACAAAAATAACTAATCTTTGTAAAATGAATGAAGTTAAATAAAACCTCTTTTCTATTTATGGAGCAGTCGAGTTTGTATGGAAGTTGACTGCAAAAGTAAAAAAGCATAACTAATTCTAAAAACAGTTAACACTATCTCTTGCAATAAGCAGTACCGTTTGGAGGTAGCTTACTTGTTATACACATCAATTCAATTAATGCGACCGTGAAGATTGACAGTTGTTATTTTATTAGGAAATCTCGTCCCTGTGCGCGCTCAACATTTATAGTTTTAACATAAAATTGATGACTTCAAAGAGGTCTACACCCAGTATAATACAGTGAAACCTCCCTTAACGGCCATCTCTTGAAAGCGGCCCCCTCTCAATAGCGGACAAGTTTTGTATCTCAGCAGAAATACATTGTTTTTTATGGAACCAGCAGCTCTTAAAAGCGGCCACAATAACCTCTTAATCCATTAACGACCACAATGTTTGATTTTTCTTTTGGTTTTCGCAGCGATTTTTTGTTGTAGTTTTAGGCCTTAAAAAAATTTCGCACGGACCTAGTTCGAAAATTTTGATTTTTTGTGTAATAAAAAAGTTATTTAAACAAAAAAAAACGTAAAAATGTTTGCAACAATTTTAGTTTTAGATTTTTTTTCGACATGTTACCGCTAAGGAATCACGATATAAATATGATCAGGTGTGATCACGACTATCAAAGTATCTCCACTTTTTCAAACATTTTTTGTATCTTGGGAGATCCATCGGAATCGTAAAGTTTGAGGTTTAAAATGAAGTTTCCTTCAAACTAGAACTCAAACAAATGATTTTAGATAGTGTCGATGGATTTTTGAAGTTTAAAAACGTGCTCCTAAAAAAGAGCAAAATCGGTCAACCATTCAATTTATTTCTAACTCTGTTTAAAAAGTAAAAATAATCTTAACAATACATTTTCTTACGTATTTTTATCTGGAAAATCGAATGCCGTAGTCAGTTTTGACATAAGAGTACGATTTCATTAGGAAAAAATACACTTTTTCGATCGTTTTTTCGCACATTTCGCAAAATTCACTTTCGAGCGAGCGGCAAATGGACAGAAATAATCTAGAAAATTTTTGGACACCACCAAAATTTAGGATTTTTTATGAACAATCTAACGGTAATTCCAACGGTAATATTTTTTATGACCAAAATGCATCGTACAAAAACAGCTGTATCTCAGCATATCTTGCGAATTTTTAAAATCTGAAAATGGCGTTGTAAAGGTGAAAAAAAATCTATCAGATAATCGTATGCAATTATTTTCAGGAGTGATTATACTCAGCTATTTTCTTGAAGAAACGAATATATTTTTCGATTCTTCAATTTTTTAATATAGTTTTTTTGGGATAAAGTCGTATTTTTCTGCATTAAAATAATTTTAAAGCGTATAATAATATACACCTTTGGATTTGTCATAAAAAATCCTAAATTTTGGTAATGTCAAAAAATTTTTTAGTTTTTTTTTTTTCTGTTCGTTTGCCGCCTGCTCGAATGTGAACTTTGCGAAATTTGAGAAAAAAAACTATCAAAAAAGTGAATTTTTTTTAATGAAATTGTACTCTTATGTTTGAAATAAATTGAATGGTTGACCGATTTTGCTCTTTTTTAGGAGCACGTTTTTAAACTTCAAAAATCCATCGACACCATCTAAAATCATTTGTTTAAGTTCTAGTTTGAAGTAAACTTCATTTTAAACCTCAAACTTTCAGATTCTGATGGATCTCCGGAGATTCAAAAAAATTTTTAAAAAGTGGACCACCTTAATGTTGATGCTATAGAATACAATATATTGTATGTTGATATATGAAACACTAATTTATCCTGTTGATCTTGATTAACCGATCTCTTTCATGCTCAACTATAATTTCGAATGTCTATCAAATGCTCAAATGAATAAGAAAATCATAATAATAATTCAATGTTGTATAATTATTAAAAAAGTTCGAAAAAATTTACTCTCTGTACCTATCACTGTACCTATGGTACGATAAATTATCTTCATACGAGTATTTTAATAATATGATGCGTATTAACTCGATGCTCATTAATGGATTAGCATATGAATACTACAAAGTATACCTGACTAATTGGAAAATGTTTATGGGCTTTGTCGTACTATTCGACCTACTTTTACTTTCAATGATAGAAATCGACGTTCCATATAAATAAAACGGATAAAAGATGTTTAATCGAAGCGCTCGGTATGACGACGTTTTGCCTTTTTTTGCAGCGATGCACTGCACGTGCGGCGTGGGATGTGTCGATTCATACACATATCTGTTTATCTGCTGCAATGAAGCTTTTTTCGGTCGACCAAAGTCGTTCTTACATGGCCAATGAAGAAAGTTTTCAATACAGCGAGAGGCATAGAGATGCATAATAATAATAACATAAATCAGCGTATCTCGTGTATTTGATCGCAATAAGTACGCGCGTGTAGTACGATGTATAAGTTATACCGATGCCGCGCAGAATGACTCGCGTTGTTTACCCCGCTCCGTTGTTACAAATATCATTGGAAAGTTGACAGCCTCGCTCGGCAGGGCATTTTCTATTCGGTGGCTGGAAAATTATGCCTCCTCGAAACCCTCGTCCCGAAACATATTTCCGGTCATCCAAGTGGCTTCCCGTATATCCACGGATTTCTCGTTGTCCATGGCCTTGAGGATAAAGTCGGTGTAGGACGCGATTCTCGTGTAAACACCCAAATTGATATTTTGGTTGTAGAGTTTTGAACCTGTACAGGCAACGCCAACAGCGATACGCTCTTCAACAACCAGTGGACTGCCGCTGTCACCCTGGAAAAGCGCGTGGAAACATTTTTCTTTTCACGTTATTCGGTCCTTTGCTCGTCATAAATCAACTTTAATCGACATTTATTTGTTCAATTGTCATCGATGGCTTACGTGACATATGCCTCGGGTGCAGTGAGCATCGACGTCCTTCAAATCGCTGAGAGCTATAGCGCACACTTGCTCGGGCTCCACAGGGACATTGTACTTGTCCCTGCAAATGTCGTTACTCAGCACTCGAGTTTTGATCCAACGCAACGAGTTGTAGGACGTCGAGCCGTAATGCCGGATCTCGTTGCTGGCCGCATCGATTTTGATGTTTTCCCAGTCGATGTCGTACAAGCCGTAGCCGGCGATCGTTGCCATCGCGTTGACCCAATCCGACGACGTGCCCCCAAAGCTTAGAGCCTCTGCCACTTGAAATTCTTTGGGTTCGAGGTCCAAGGCATTTTTCAGCTGCGAACGTGGTCGATGTTTTTATACATCGATTGCAAAACAATTGTCGTTATTGGAAACTCAAAGTTTATGCGCACGAATACCTTGAGCACGGCGATGTCTGCTTTGGGTAGGAATTCTTGACCCGGGTGAGGGTTGACGTTCGTGTATTTCTTCGGTAAGAAAATCTTCGTAACCTGCACTTGGATCCTCTGTTCGTGCAGCTCTGTTAAATCGGTCGCTCCGACTACGACAAACAGTTTGCCCGAACTGATGCGGTTTTTTCTATCGCACACGCAATGAGCAGCTGTGAGGATGAACGATGGAGCGATAATGCCTCCGCCGCATAATACGCGCTCTAACTGTGCATCCGTCAGAGCCACTTGATACTTGAATTGACCACGATATGCTCGATGACCACTATTCACAAATATACCTACGGTCCATCAATTTTGATAAATGTGCAAACGACACGAGCTGTGTAGGTAACCCTTTTACCTGTGACTGTCGTCAGAGCTGTGAAAACTACGAAGATTAAGGGGCTGCCGTTTAAACGACTCATTTTCACAACGAGACTAAAGTGAATTTAGCCAAGTTTTCATTTATATTATTGAATATTTGCAACGAGTGACGATAACATTTTATGAGTGCATCAACTATTTTTCACGTGGCTCGGTCATTACAATATTACAAATGTACATTGCGAATTGATGTTCTAATATTTCATGTTTTTTCGTTCAAATTTCTTCACGACGAATTTATTAAAAGAAAAAAATATACTACTTAAGACCTTAATAGGGGCTTGTAATCGAATGAATATTCATTTGATTTTTAAAAAGAGTATTCCTCTTCTACCCAATGGATTTTTTTAAACTCCAAAATTTAAATTTTTTATTGAGTTACAGCCGTAACCGTGGGGGTTTTTCATATACATTCCGTTTTAAAATTCACATTTTTAGGTGATCCATGTTTAAGATCCATTTTTTTGTGTACATGCGCATTAGTGTATCGCAACATTTAGAGCGAAACTTGTGGGCTATATCGGCTTCGATAACTTATGTTTCTTCGGAACATCAATTGTTACTAGAATGATTCTTATCTGTCAAAGTTAAAAATTCCCATTTGCTAAGCTAAGTATCGAAATAAACAAATAAGTTTCCCAAGTCATGAGAGCTAAAGATTCTTTTAAATTTGCATGTAGTTGAGAGCTCGTGCCCGACTTTTTTTCAAAATTCTTTTAAAATTCTATAAATATTCATATGTATTCTTTGACTAATGGTAAGATATTTTTTTTTATTACATTATTCGCTAAAACCGTTCTTCGAAATAAAATATCGCAATAATGCAGAGAATCTACCCGTTTTTTCGATTCAATTTTGTTGTCATCTTTATTATAAACGAGTCTTTCAAATGTTACTTATGTTCGGTCACCGTACCCTTCGTTACGATTGGAAACATTGATATTTGAAAAACCCGACACCACCTGGGTCATGCAGATGGTTTATTCTGTATATTACAACAGTTTAACAATTTTTTGTATGAATGAAAAATTTTACTGATAGGGACTAACCTAAGCGACTTGAACCGATGAAAATATGATCAGACTTATCAAAATACATGTTTCTGGGTTTTTAATTAATATCAATAAAATAAGTATTTAATGAAGAGGTGAACGATGAAGCGTAAAATCTGTACATTTTTCTGCCATATTTTTTCACGGTTAACTCAATCGTTTGATACGTAATACAATTTGCACAGTGTATTTTTATCAATTAAGACATGTTTTCAATGTATAAGTAATTGCAAAGATAGATTTGTATAGAAATCGAGCTATTCTTCATGTTGTAGTAGTCGTAACAACAGTACGAGTCGTAACAAAACATCACTAGAACAAATATATGAGAGTTGATCATTGTTGTTACAATTAGTTTCATTTAATGACTTTGATAAATAAAGCTATTTTAATGCTTGATAATCTTTTTTTAACGACCATAGGTGTAAGAATTGAAGAATCGGCACTTATCGGAAGACATTCACGCCACAATCTTATCATTGATTGCATATCGGTACTATAAAAGTAACATCTATTCTAAAAATGACAATGTTTTATAACTCAGGATTGTTCTCGACAAAATGATAGTGTCGGCACTGATATCTCTCCTTTGCATCTCAAATTTTGAAAGTGAGTTACTGAAAATCTTTAGGCATTTAAATTTTTACTCATCAATCAAAATAATTAAATGCCGTGATAATTTTCAGATGCCAATCTTCGCCAACAAGATCGAAGCGTATGGTGGAAGGCGTCGAGGCGTTTCCGGGCGAATTTCCTTACCAGGTTCACACTTTTTTTGCCTCAAATTTTCTGAAAACTAAATTAAAAAATTCATTCGACAGGTTTCCGTAAGAAACACACTTAGTCACCAACATCACTGCGGTGGTGTGATTATTCATGAAAAGCATGTTTTGACAGCTGCCCATTGTGTAGATCAGTGAGTAACTTTTTCAGCTAACTCAATAAATAATGAAATTAATAAATTGAATGAAACAATCAAATTTTTGCTTCGATTCGTTTTGAAACCAGATTCGATCCGGAGGATTTCGAAGTAATGAGTGGTTCCATAAATTTGAAGAAACCTGGACCCGTTAATCCAGTCATTTCAATTCATGTAGCCAAAAACTTTCATCAACCTGGCAAAAATGATATTGCAGTATTGGAGGTCAGAAGATGTTTTCAGAGATGAAATAGCAATTTTATCTTCTCTTTTAAAATTATTTCTTAAAAAATATGATTAAAAAAGTGTTTGCTGCTGTAGGTTCAAGATGACTTCATATTTGACGATTTGACGGCTCCAGCGAACTTACCCGCAAACAATTACGTTATTCCGGAAGGTTCACACGCTGTTATGAGTGGATTCGGCAGAACTGTGGTACGTCAATTTCTTTTTTAACCCATTATAATTAATTCCCAGAAAGACGAAATTTCGCTTAGCTTGATTCGCGATTTTTTCCATGTTTTGGGCTTTGAAATTTGACGTAAAATTTAATGTCCTTTTAGATTCAAGGCTCAGGTTTAGGATTTTATGTTTAGTTAAAAAGTTATGATTGCTTGAAAAAAACAAAATGAAACAAAAAAAATGTAAAAATTTGTGCAAAACTAGACTTGGAGAATTATTTTCGAAGTCTTAGGGGTTAAATATGATCAGAGGTGATCATGGGTGTAGAAGTACTTTAAGGAATTTTTACAAAAAAGTTTAGAGAACAAAAAAGTTTTGGAATTGATTTAGAAACATTTTCAAATTTTGTTTCAGAATTTTGGACATGATGTTTGGAAATTGTATTTCATGAATTTTCAGGAAACTGTAAGATAGTCTCAAAAATTCTGAAAAATTCAAAGGTGTTCTTTGATTAATCTAGGCCTTTGTCCTAAATTATTTTCATAAACTCAATGGCTTTCGAGATAAAAATGAGTTTGGTTTTTAATAGATATTTCACTTCATGAACGCAATTTTAAAAGAAAAAGTGGTTCGAGATATCTGTAAAAATTCCCTAAGATACTTCTACACCCATGATCCTCTCTGATGATAATCTTGAGTTTTTCACAGCGACACTGCGAAGAAATGTTCAAAGTGATGTTTTGCACAAATTTTTAATTTTTTTTGTTTAAACTACCATAACTTTTTAACTAAACGTCAAATTAAAAACGTGAGCACAGAATTTAAAAGAACATTAAATTTTACCTCAAATCATACATTTGCAAATCCCAAAACATGAAAAAAATCGCGAATCAAGCGAAGCGAAATTTCATCATTCTGGACGTTAATGATTTAAAAAAAAGCATCAAATAAATTACTAATTGCGTTGGATATTCTAAGGCTCAAGGCGCTAATTCAGTTTTACTGCGAAAAGCGAAAACAAAAATAAGCAATCTCGATTTATGTAGAAAAATGTATCCTAAAAATTTCTTCGATGATTCGATGATATGCACCACTAATTTAGGAAGACAAGGAATTTGTAGAGTAAGTAATTTTTTTCTTACTGATATTAAGTAACGAAAATAAATAATTTTTGCTTAATATGAAAATTTTCCAGGGTGATTCGGGGGGGCCGTTGGTAGTGCAAGGAATAGTGGTCGGAATCACAAGTTACACGAACTATGGATGTGCGGATACAAATTATCCATTAGTTTTTGCTAATGTGTCGCACTTCATTGATTTTATTGATCATTCAATCTCAAAATATAAAAGTTAAAAGAACTTTTAATAATTTTCACGCGAATCATGCATGATATAATCGAATTCAAACATTGAAGATTGTAATGTAAAATAATTGTGAATATTCTATCGTGCATGAAATGAAGATAAATTAAAAATAAAATATATATATAAACCTATGTTTATAAATTAATTAATGTCAGTCTCTATCGGATCCAATATCCAGGCCAGAACAGCATCATACAGGTAGTCCAAATATTCCTGAAGCATATGAATGTAATAACGGTTGTTTGGTATCAAGGTTAAATGTGGGGAAAAACTTACAGGACGATTGAAAAAGTCTTCGTGGTGACGCCTCAAAGTACGAACTACTTCAGATGGGTCACATTTCCTATCGATTATCATTTTTTGAAACAATAGAGACATAGTCAGCCAAAATCCAGAAGCAGTCACCCCATTACTGCAAACATGACCGATAAATGTATGAAAATTAATAAGAATTAAACTGTAAGAGTTTCGAAGTACTTACCGGCAAACCACAACAATTGGGCATTGTATTTTTCTGGGCTGATATTCCAACATTCTCCAAATATGCAACAACTCTTTTAGGCATGGTTTTGGGGTTTCCGTCCAATTTTTGTAGCTAAAAAATTTCACTATTTGTTTTCTCGAAGGCTATGAAAAAAATACAATGATTAGTGAATTCTTCAAAGCGAATTTTATCTTATTCTATTCGAGAAATTGACTTTGTTTCACCTTAGAGCTATCGATAATAAGTACTTCTTCCTTCATGTAATATTTAAAGTCTTCAGTGAGGTGTGCTTGACGAATAACTTTAATGTAATTAGTCCCAGCGTATCCTTTATTGTCAGGTACTAGTTCACAATAAGACTGCAATGAATGAAAAAATTAACGAGAAATTACAAAGAAGTTAGGAAAATGTCGAATCTCGAGAAAGTCTACGCACTGGATCATGCAAATCCGGCAACTGAAGCACCAAGACGTGTTCGACGTTCTGCTCAGAAAGCATACGCCAAAAGTCGCCAGTTGTCGTTGGCATCGGCAACTGCGTTGCTATATAGTTGCGATCTTTGAAAATACCCCGAACGAAAGAGGCCGCCAGGTAATCGCTTTCCGGATCACTGCTTATCGATCTATTTAAGTACAGTCTGTGTGCATCTCTGGCCGTATCGGGAAACCTGTGTTTGGCCTTGTTTCGAGCCGACAATTTTGTTTCTTCCATCTGAGGCTTTTCAAATATCCGTTCGTACCAGGCTCTATGAGTGATGCTGAAAATGTTAAATCGAACTTGTAGGAACAACATTTATTTGAAGTTGATGCCTATGATTTTTAACTCACCGTCTATAGCGAAACGATGATTCTTGCTTGGCTTTGAAAATATTTTCCGCTAATGTACTGTCGCATTCGAAGCAGGTATTCAACTCGATGGTGAAGAATTCCAGCAAAACAACATGAATAAGTAAATACTGATCCAATTTATCGACCATATTTATTCTATCCTCTCTGGCTTTAAATATGTGCGGAAAAATGTCGACCTCCTAAAAAGTCACAGTTTCAATATATTTTCGTCGAGACTAACGCAAGATGATTTGAATAAAAATAAACGAGCGATTACCCCTGTCAAAATTGCCTGAGCTATGCACATGTCCAAAACGATAAAGGTACCAGTTCTACCAATACCGTCAGTGCAATGAACAGCTATTGGAGCATCTTCGGGTGATTGCGGTATGGACAGGTATGTGCGCACCTCCACGAGATACTGCGCCAATGAGCGGATATTTTCCGGTACTCCCTCATCCGGCCATGTTGTGAATTGTAAATGCCGCACCTGAAATTCACATTAAAATCGGGATTATTTTGAAATTTTTTAATGGATTGTTATGAAGTTACCTTTCGACTTTCTTCGCTGCCAGCGCAAGTCACTTTAAAAATTCTGTCCGTGTAATTGAAGTATTCTTCTTCGCTTACCAATTTGATCGTTATATTTCCATATGAGACAGTTTCTCCCTCCTGTGATGGCCAATATTGTTGGCATTTAATCTGAAATGTACGGTAATAAACGAGTTTTCACGATTTAAGAAATAAATTCAATTAAATAACTTTTTATTTACTTCATTCCCCTCAACAAGCTTCATCAACATACATATAAGCTTTACATTGTCCTGCCAAATCATTTTCCAAAAATCAGTTACGGTATTGTTCATTGGTGCTTGAGTAGCAATGTAAGCTCGTTTTTTCTCGGTGCAATCTAGACCATGGTGGCCCTGAGATAGGTATTTGCAATGAATGATTAAATAATGATTAAATAATTTTTAAATCATGCGAAATATTTTTCTACCCTTATGTAACTAGCATTGATATAATTTGAAATCCCATCAACAGGTAAAATAACTCTGTTTTCGTCATCTACAAGGATATAATTGAAAATAAGATATTTAGTTTAATTTCGTGATTTCAATATTACTTACATGGTATTAACTCGGAATATCTATTTTTTGATTCAACGTTTTTATGAGAACCTACGGTACATGGCTTTGTGGGACCTCTTTTCAACCTCTAGAAAGTTATTCCAAATTAATATTGCTAATTGATACAATTTTGCTACATTTTATATTTTCTTTCACCCGGAAATTTACGGTAGCTCACTTACGTAATAGTCATCATGTAGTTTTCCAGTCATATAAACATATTCGAAATGATGATAAAATTCTTTTACATTGATTTTTGATGAGGAATCAATTATTGAACTCCATGACGCGCGCTTGCTATCAAAATCCTCTTTCCCAATCGACTCGACTTCATATTCATTCATTTGTAATTGTGTTTTTATTTCCGGAGACAATTGCAATTGCTCTGTCTGGACTTTCCTTTGTCTTTTTCTTTCGTATTTTTGCGCACACTTTTTATAAAACCTATGCATGCACCATATTTACGTGTATAGTAAAAAAAATGATAAGAAAATTGTTCAAGTACAAGAAGTTTACATGAGATTTAAAGCAAGATCTCTCTGAAATTTTAATAAGGACTTTTCTTCTAAAAAAAGTTTTTATTCTGATCTATAGGGCCCCAGGGACCATTGGAAAAGTTGTCTTTGGAGAAGACCTGGACTTCGAATCTCATATGTTTTCCTTGTAAGTATCAATGTTAATTCTCACCAACGATAACAGAGAAAAATCAAGACAATGAGAGCCAATATGATAGCGAATAACATGATCAGCCACATAAATGAGAAATCGTGTTGAGATGGGCTCATAAGCACCTCATCAGAATTAATCGAACGTACTACTCGTTTTTCACCTTCTAGATTCTCAGCTAAAATTAAGTGAACCGAGTAATATTCATTTTCGCACATTTTATATTTGTTCGATTGTTGTTCGGGCGTATTATGCCCTATAATGAATTCTCTACCAACCCACTCATCGGGTTTCTGAAAAAATTGTATTTTTGTAATTTTTTTATTTGTAAATGAAGAAATATTTGATTGTTGACATTTACCTCAAAAGTTGCAACAAGCCGAATCTCATGGTGAGACAAATTTAATATGTTTGGGAGCTGAATAAAATTATCTCTTCTACTGACGTTAAACGCATTCGTATCTTCGCAAAATCTGAATCCTTGCAAAACTACCGTCAAAGAACTTCCTTCAACTTCATAATTAATTGTCGGTATGGTTATTGAAAGCGTTGAATCTCCATTCATTTTTATTTTCAAATCGTCGATATTGAAATCCATTGCACCATCAAGTTCAACGGTTACTTCACTTTCTTTACCGTGTACTTTTTCGACTGTTACCGCCTTTATAGCTATGCTAAATGTCGATGAGGGAAACAAATTAAGATTGTAATTGTATAATGGTCCGTAGTCATTTTCTTGAACTTCATAGTCTATTGTTTTTTCTTTCCATGGTGGGACCTTCAAAGAACTGTTCAAAAGTCTAGCTTCAAGGACATATTTTTCCAATTTACCGCCAGTTATAAGAGGACGATTCCAAGTCACCTTAACTGTTGAATTGTCATCCTTTTGTATGTTTAAGCTCAGATTTTGAGGTGCCGAGGGAACTGTTGGTTAAATGATTTTTTATAACAAAAACTCACAATGATTATGAGCTTACATTATAAAGTTTTTACATACCAATTCTTTTTTGTATTAGCGGTGCCATCACGGGTTCTGATGGTTCGGCAATTTTGTCATTATGAGCACTGACCTATTTAAATAATATAATAAGTAAATGATGTATATACTTATCAATTTTTATTAGCGCTGAAATTCTGTAAAAAAAGTGACTCACGAGTACTTGATTAAAATCACCATTGGGTAGAGGAATCGTAGCACAAATATTGACAGATGACGAGTTCAATAGTCCACATGTTTTGTTTCGATAAACCATGATTTTTTCTTCCTTACAATTTTTTTTTAAATTCTCGCGACAAAAGACAACCGAATAAAATTCCAATTGTCCGTTGTGAGGTGGTTTTGGTTCATCCCATCGTAATTTAACGAACTCGTTGGCAATTATTTCTATTATTTCTAAGTTTTGTACAGGTGGCGGTGCTACAAAAAAATTCGTCAGAGACGTACTAAATATATATTCGTAAGTTATTGAATCAATCGTACCTCTAGGGGGCATAGTAAAAGTTAAATTGCTAAATGCCGTTTCATTGATGTCACCATTCAATTCTCGAAGGGGATATAAATTCACTTCGTATGTTTCAGTTCCATTAAAGTCAAATTTTTCGAGTGGAAATGAATATCCATCAACGTCTTTTACCAACAGTCCATTATTTCGTCGAATTGATACTCTAGCAAGTTTTGTGGGCCCTCTAATTTTTGTGCAATCTTCTGGAGGATCCCATCTCAAATATGCGGCAGTTGTTGAAGAAGTTTCATTCGTTAATCTTAAATTGCTGAATTCTTCCTTCGCTATCTCTATAGAAAAATAATAAATATAGTAAATAATAAATATAAAGTTACAAGAAAAATATAGATAATCGTCAGTTCCTAAAATAACTAACTAGAGGCTGGCGTCTCAATTTCGTAACTGATAATCTCGCCTTTATGTCTAGTATTAGCCGCAAAAACATTAATTAGATATTTTGTATACGGCATCAATCCCTTAAATGTATAATTATACGAGTCGAGTATCTGATCGTCTATTATGATTCCAATTTTTAAAGGCTTCTCGTAATAATTATCGTAAGCAATTGAAGAATTCATATTTCCACAGCCGAAAAATTCGATAGGCTAAAAAATACAGAGTGTTAATCGTTTTATTTCAGAGTTTTCTTTATAATATTATAATTACTGTAATTTCGACAGTGTAGTTGACAATTTTCCCTCTAGTATTGTTTGGAGGTAACCAGTAAACGTGTACTTGATCTTCAGATGCCTTAACTGATAAATTTTGCACTGCATCCGGTACTAAAAAGTACAGATTTCAAAAAAATAAAATTGTAATTCTCACTATTTATCTTTCTTGTATCGTAGTTGAAGTATACCTCCTTCGAGAGTCCGCAGCATCCTGTCTACCAGTGTATTATTGTTTGATTTAATGATCACATTATAATTACTAAATGGCTCAAGTTGTTCGAAAGTTCGAGGGAAGTTCGAGCTACCGTCGAACAGTGTCTCTTTTTTTTCGTCCATTAATTTTATGTTGTACCAATTTTGCGGACAGGAATCATTAACATGTACATCGACTTTGTTGTCCAAAATAATACTCGTCTGTTTTACCATTGTTACAAAATTCAAGGCAGTCGACTCTACGAGGATAATGATTATTTATTCAACATTTTTCCGTATGTATCAGTAAGTTGTTTGTTCTTTCCATTACCTGTGCACTGAGTGGTAAAATTAGTCGATTCTCCGAGAAAGGTGTGATTTTGACTGTAAACGATTCCTACAGCTTTGTAGCGTATTCCAGGAGTTAGGTGTTCAGCATAAAAATCGATATTAATCGTATTTTTGTCGATTATTATTTCATCGCTTATTATAGCCGAGGCAGTTGCATTCTCCTGAAAAAAATAAATGAAAACGTAAATTTATCAAAAGTTTATGATTTATCAAAAGAAGCTATTTGTTTTCGATCAAGTATCCGACTTACTCGAATTTCAAAACGAATAACTGTGTCGATGGCTTTATATTCTGGCTTCATTTTCAAATACACTCTCACGCAGGTTGAATTGATTGATTCTACTATCGGTGCTGGTGGTGATCCGATTCCTAAAATAAAAGTTGCACTTTAAATTAAATTTCGTTGAATAAAGTTGAATCAGAATCACATATCACTTGTCGTACCAAATTTGCAGTAAGGCAGCAGGTATAGCTGCTTGTCGGTATTTTTACAACCATATTTACACTCTCCCGTGGCAGCATTGCAGTTATTGTAGGTGCAATGGCCACATTTACGTTGACACTCGTGGCCATAGGTCAGTTCAGGACATTCTAGAAAAAAAAATATTGCCTAGGATATCGTTATAAATAATTTATGAATTAATACAATAACTCACGTTCAGTGCACTGCGGCATTTTGAATCCTTGAGCACAGGAACATCCGATTTGGTCGCAAACGTGTAACTGTTTGCAATCGCTGTTGTCGATGAATAAATCAGAACACCTTATTTGACACGATGAACCTACCTTACCTTCTTGACATAACGCTTTTCGATCTATGAGAAAAAAAATTAATTTTCAATTCTCTTTTGAGTTGAAGCGACAAAGCCGCCTATTACCTGGATTTGGGGTAGAACTATCGCGGTTCACAGAATCAATTACCGTTGAAGAGCCATCCGGATTGAGTTTTTGACAAGTGATTTTTGGCCAATCGGGAGATGAGTTTGGTTGAGAGCTATTTGAATTGTAAGTCCTAATTTTGATAGCTTTGTAAACGCCTAAAAAAGAAAACTTGAGAAGATAAAATTAATCGAAAAAACAAATGCCGATATAAATCATTGGATTGTACGGACTGTTGTAACATCGGCGAATGTTGGATATGGCCCAGAAGGGTTTATTATTTTTAGTGGTATTGCTCAAAGTGTTGATTAATAATTTGACGGGAAAATCCATGTCCCTGGGCAAAGTCTTGTTAATTTTAACGTTTCGCCAGGCTGGCAAGCCGTTTTTGCTGCTCGACAGTTTGTTAGTAAATGTAGCAGCCGCCTTTTGCGTACCACTACTATCTACAAAATCGGCGAACATCAAGCAATTTTCGCACAGACTGATGGACATCTCGACGCACATGTTCCTGTCCTGCGACGGCGACATTATGTCCGCGCTGATTAGCTTTGATTTGGTCGTTAAGGTCATGGAGTAGCCGTCTGAAAGTGGTTTTTACAACAAAATGAGCAATTTTCCATCCGTTAATTTTAATTTGGGCGTAGTAATTTGCAGTACTCACAGTTGTGCATTTTCATGAAAATAGGACCGTCACTTTTAGCGAACGCGAAAATAATGGAGGCTTTATTCGTTGATTCGATGAGTTCGTAACCGGTATCGGTGCTGTAGCTCATAAATATCTCGTTTAAATCTTCTACCGAAAGTTCGAATCGTTCTGCAAATTGCCATTTAATGACAAGTGTTATCCAATCTACTGATGATAAAACTGACTTCTAAAATCGAGAAAAAAAATGCGAATTTAAGTCGTCGTCGCAATAATACAAGCCATAAAAGTTAAATTACAGTACTTGGTTTGAAGCCAGAATAGTTTCACATTCATCTTTTATAGCAGGGCTCCATGTTGAGTCGAGGCCAGCCCTTCACATCTCTTGTTGATACTAATTGTATTCTGCAAAGGTCCCAAAGTGACATAGACAGAAAATCGTTTATCAGATTTGGCTTCAGACAGTTTTATGCGAACGTTTGAATCGCCCCTGATAGATATCGTCAGTACTCCGGGATTTGGTCGACCATCGAAGAGAATGTACTCATTTCCCAAGCGAACCATTGGAAAATCTTCCCAACGGTTGTCCAAAACAGGTGCCATTGGATGGTCCAAAATGTCAACGTAGCTCCAATTACCGATTCTCGTCCAAGTTTTCGAGCACTCGTTGCGCTGACCCATTTGACAGTTGAGACTGTCTTGTTCCGGATAAACGTTGTTGTCATTGTGGAGAACTGCACTCGTAGGTAGAATTATGTTTACGTGAGATAAGAAAAGAAAAATTTTGGAATAAGGTCGACAAGTATGTACTTAGAGGCTTTGGGGAGACATCGTCGTCGGGCCTGGACACGTCCCATTCGAAGTTGCTGTTCCAAGACAATGCGCTACCCATGTCATCGGTCAGGCAATACATGTCCCGGGCTTTCAGTTGACTTCCTTGGCTATGCTCTGGTCCCGATAAGACGAAGAATTCTCCCCGTACCTGGCGACACGCCGTCATCAGCATGAGCAGAGTCAGGTTGAGCAGCCAACTCGGAAACTTCTCCATCGTTCAAGTTAATGGGCACTGGAACGATCGATTGTTCAATTATTTCAAAGAACTTTGATTTCAGTTTCAATACACTCGTCTCGCATTTTTCCAACTTTTTTGTTGCACGAGCTTTGGACGACAAGGAGTCGTCATTAAAAGTTGAACTTGACTAAAGGGTACACGACATGACGGAATGATATTTCGAAGGAAACTGACTTCCTCTGGCGCGTGCACAGGCCGAGCTCTGGCCTCGTACAAAAGTCGCACGCATGTACGAGTATATAAATTATAATGAGTCGATAAGAGCCAACAATCTGAGCCATGCCACGCTGCGAAGCTTCGATATTGTCCGGAAAAAGCGAGTGCGACTGAATCGTGAACTGTTCTATAATTCGTTGACAAGAGTATCATTTTAAAAAATACGATCATGTATCTTTTTTCTTTGCATCAATCAAGAGTAAAGATGGAGAATTTTTACAGTTAAATATAGAGGGCCTTTTGTGTCGGCTTCAGCATGATTGATAAGTGTAATTAGCCGTTTTACCGGAAGATGCATAATCGGCTATTCCGGGCAAAAAAAAAAAATTTTTAAATAAATTTAGATACTCAAAAAATGATTCGGTTAAATTAGGTCACGATTAATTTCTTACGAGATGTGCTTGAGTTAAGTAAACGGAAGATGAGAAATAAAAGCGCGAAAGTCTCTGGCTGCCGTCTATCACTGCAGTTGATTATGTTGAAGTAATTATACTTTCGAATTGTGTCTTTCAGCGCGTTGATAAGGTGACAAAGCGAATTACAATGCACGATGTGATAGCGGCTTGATAAAAGCGCCTCTCCACTTTCTCGTCTCTTTGCCATTTTCTTTCTTACTCCCTTTAATATAAAGCGCATAATGCGTGATGTACAATATATAAATATAACGTGTGCGTTGAGGTGCTTTTTTGCTCGTAGCGTATTTCAGGGTATAACACACTGCTCGAGTCGTCGGGCTGGAAAAAAGGCGATACGGTCGTCGGGGTCCCGTTTGAAAATTGATTTGCAAGCGAGAAAAGCTCTTTACGTTGGCCAGTTTTATATCGCAGCTCTGATTTATGCGCTCCACAGCGTCGTAGCGTTGCGTTGTGTGCGCAAAATGTGTGCATACAAAATACGTATTAAATGCGTGCCGCTCGATGATACTTTCGATGGAGCTGCGAGCCACGAGGAGAAAGAGGAGCTCTGCTTTGATCGCGGCGCATTTAAGCGGGAAATCATTATTTTATTGTTTGACAGATTTAATATTCGAGGGGATTATTTATCGCGACGAGCAGTACGTACTGTACAGCAGGACGCGCGCGAGGAAAGGTAACGGGGCATCGCGAGCCAGTGCAAACTGATTGCTGCGAAACGCGCATCGGTAAATGTTTCAGAGGCGCGAGAAAAAACAAAGATTATCGAAAATTCGAAAAGCACAATTTCCCTCAGCTCGACATGTACAATTGAATCATCGGGTCGATATCTGCCCGCTTATATGAAACTTTGCAAATCTGCGTGCAATAAACTTGCGTTGCATCACTTTACGCGGAGAGAGAGAGAGAGAGAGAGAGAGAAAATAAAATAACAGTAGCATTCAAAATCAGCGGGAGCAAGAGAGAGAGAGAGAGAGAGAGAGTCTCTCGACACATTTATTCGTGTGCCGGAGCTGGCGTTGGCGATATGCAGCCTGCGCGAAACGGAGTTACAGAAAGAGATCGTTGCGTTGTGCTGCGTGTATATTTTATATGCATATAATCGTATGGGCAGTTGAGCGGGCTAAGTGGCGCCTGCGTTTATACACGTACACACAGACGTGATCTTTTTTATCGCGAGTCAGCATAAGCGAAGGCGCGATATTGAGTCGGAAAACCGGTAGACGAGATGTTAGTGCTTGAACTCTCTCGGGTTGCTGTTGTTATTGCTGCAAGTGATGCATTGCGCACGCATATGCGCAGATCCGACTCGAAAAAAAAATAAGCGGGCCCAAGACTGCGAGAAAATTGCACTCGACGTTTGTGTTATATCGCAAAAGGTGGATGACGCTGCAAGTGTACTTGCGGTCAACTGCGATTCTTGCCAGGCCCACGTACGGCGCGAGCAACCGCCAACTTTCAAGGAGTAGATGTAATTTCAGAAAATCGTACTTTGCGTCAAAAAACGTGCGGCTGCGAACAAGCTTTCGTAGTTGCAGAAGCTGCCTATAATGAGATACCGCGCTGCGCGCTACATAGTTCTAGGGAGTCGGTGCAACAAAATGCCAGCGGGAGGCCGAGCCATCGACGGCTGCTGGTGCATAGCGGGTCACGATATAATGACGTACGCAAATCAAGCGCTCGGCACTTCACAAGGAGGCTTTTTAGAGCAGAGTGGATCAGCCGCGTCTACGTTCTGTTATTGTTCTCGCTCGACGCCTGTCTATACAAGGCGTAAGAATATTTGCGAAATGAAAAAAGTAGGCTACCTACTCTCGTCGCGGTCCTATAGCCGCTTTGCAGTCGTGCTCACGAGATACGCCGGCTCCATTGACGAATGCGTCTGTACGTATTGTATACATACACATCGATTCAGCGTCTCGAGCTCGACTCGTGTCTCCAGAATGACAAAAACCGGCGCCGCTATTTTAGATTTATATAATGGCAAAGCGCGTACGTCAGTCGCGTGCGAGCTCGAGGTCCAGCTCAAGCCCCGATGAATGCAAATCGAAAGCTTGACATAGAATTTTTTGAGAAAACTGTCGCTTTGTGCTCGCCACTTTCCAGCTGATCCAAGCGCGAGCATGCATATATCCTAATGACGATTCGCACGTCGGATACAGCGCAGCCGTTTCGTATCACTACCAGAGAAAAACAAGCGGTTTATGAATGTATGAGCGCGTTGTGAGCGCATCGTGGCGGCGTCAATTCATTTTCGCCTCCGAACTCATGGCACGTAACAAATCGGTGAAATTTCGCGTGTCTGTATGCGTTATACTTGGATACTTAGTTGATGGCGATCAAAGCTGCAGTTCCGAGCGGACGAGACGTATAAGGAAACAAATCGTTTTGCGGTCCAATACATCAAAGCAGGCGAGCGCGAGAAAGTGTGCACGCACATAGACCCGGACTTTCGGTACTTTTTGCCCAAGCGATATCTTTGTGCGTTTGAACATGGCCTTACATAGCGGCTTTGAACGCCACCAAACAACTATTCGTAATTTTAAAAGATTGACTCATTATAAGGAGATTGAAAAAACCCGATGCCAATTCATTGTCAAAGAGCTTCCTCCTTGTTCTATATACTGAAGTCTATATAAAAATATAAATCTTCTATTTTATAAAAATGAGATTCATTTGAAAAGTAAGAAATAATAGTTCACATCTCACTCAGAAAGAAATTCTACAATACCTGGTTCAAAACCTCATTTTCGAGCCTATCACAGAGTTTCCTCTTTGAGGAAGCTAAAAACAATTTTTCATTTCTAGTCTCTACTTTCATAATATTCAACGAACGAAAAAATCTCCTACATTTTTGTCTTAAATTAAAGTTTAACTGCTCTAATTTCATGATGACTATAGAAAACCTCCCGAAAATTACTTAATTTATACTAAAAAAATGAAAAAAAAATTTCCGACGGATATTGCCGAAACTATCTCTTCGGGATTTATTATTACAACAACCGACAATAAATGCAATTGATTTTTGGATATAATTCAACGTTAAATTTTCAAGATTTTATTAACAACACACATAATACGTGCAAAAATACTTCAAAGCAGCCTGTAGGGCGCAAAAATTACCCGAAAGAGCTCTATTTTTTAAAATCACTAGATGTTTTAAACGCGCTCTGCGCGTGTCAATTTTTTTATTCGTGTTTTAAGGTTAGTTTAAGGTTCAGAAATAGTAAGTTTCAAACTTGCTTCACGCGCGTCAATTTCTTTCATTCGTGTTTTGAGGTTACTTAATTAGTACTAACTGTCTGTTGACAGTTAGCAGCGCAGGCGCTCGTATCGAGTCGGCTCGCGTCGGGCGTCGTCGACAGTGTCAGCCAATCAGAGGTCGTTTTACGATGCTTCACTTTGAGGTCCATCTCTTTTTTATAAGTAAAAAAAAAAAAAAACTAGTGATATATCTAACGAAGTGAAAATGACAAATACTAATCAAGTGAAAATGACAAATATGAAATTGAAATTACTGATGAATTATAAATATAAACATTTTAGCAAACGCGACACTTAAGTTTTTCCACTAAAAAAATTATATGAACGACCGACGTGAGATTCTGACCAATCATGAAGCGAGGCGCAGTTACTCCTCGACCAATGAGGTGACGAATAAAACGACTTCACACGATTTTTTTAAGGAAGGAAAAAATAAATAAATAAAAATAAATAAATAAATATAAATATAAATATAAATAATATAAATAAATAAAATAGTAGTAGTAGTAAGTAGTATATAAACTCGTTGAAAAAAGTACTTTGCGATAGTGTATGTTAGATTTTGATAAACAAATTACTATAAGATTGAGATTAGATGAACAAAGTAGTAAAAATTAAGAATTTTTGAACGACTTTTGGGAATTCGTCTTATATTCAGCCGACCGAAACTGGAAACTACATTTATTCAATTTGAAGCAAGCATTTAAAAAAAATACACGAGTCTGACACTCGAAAATGAAACAAGCAACATGCGTATTCCAGTTATTCAATTTGTTGTACAGTCAACCAGTTTATGAGTGCAATGAGTACAGCCTGTTGACTTTTTCCATTCGATGCAATCTGCATCATTAGTAGCTTTGTCATTTATAGCGGCTTGTATGAAGTATAAAAATTGCGAAACTTTGGTGTAAACCGACGGCGTTTGGTTCTCATTACAATCCACGGGCCCAGTACTGAGTACACCCTTGACCGTTTTAGTCTTGGAATCGAATAACGGACCACCACTATCACCCTGTCAATGTAAAAACATACCTAAAGATCATGAGACTGCGATTCGCTACCGATTGATTGGTATTCTTTTCATAAACTCACGTCACAAGTTCCTTCGGGTTTATGTGGTTTTCTCTGACTCATTTGAGCGCAAAAATGATCCTGCCGAACGTTCAATTTGTATCTTGATACGCATTCTCCGTTTTTCAGAACTTTAGCATAGGCAAATCTTAATTCTTCTCGTTGGTTGTCACTTTCTCCATAGCCAGCTATAATCAATTTTTCACCCACGTATTGAGCGTAAGGATCTGTTGGAAGGTTGATTTTTTCTAATTGGGGGAGGTGAACTTCGTTGTGTTCTAATTGTATTGGCTCTTCCAGCTATACAGAATCAGTAATTTGATATATTATTTAGATATTCTGGACTTTTTCCTGCAAAATATTGTTAAGGACCTTTAAAACGGCAATATCTGCTGGTCTTTGAAAAGGCAAACCCGGGTGAGGATTTAAGGGCGTGTAAGCTTTTGGCTTGTACATTTTTCTAATTTTTATTTTCAACACTTGATCCTCGTGACTTTTGTTGTCTGCATCTGATGTACCAAGTACAGCGTAAATCTGTTTTTTCGTAAATTTTCCAGTTTTTTCTTCTGTGACACAATGAGCTGCCGTGAGAATAGAATTTTCATCTATAATTGCTCCACCACAAAAGTGGCCTTTTTTATGCTGCAGTGATACCATAAATGGATAACGTCCATTTGGAGTTTTTTCTCCACCATTGATTCGTAATTGTTTTCTTGAATAGGCAACTTAAAATAATTAGAAATTATTGAGTAGTTGCACTATAATTTAAAGATATTTAAATTTTTACCTTTTGCGAGAGAATTAAAAAAATCAAAAAAATTATTGAAATATTTTTTAAACGTTTCATGTTACAAAATAAAAATTAGCAACACTTTCTGGAACTATTCTAAAATAAAATTAAAACTTACTTACTTGCAAACTAAGGCTGTTCATCGGTAAAGTAACCATCACGAATTGAACATTAATAGGCTGTAATAATATTTCACTTACTCGCCTCGTATTTTTTAAAAATGAGGCGATAAAGATATTAATTTTTCGATGTATCATTTTTTTTCCTTCGAAAATATTTTTCTTTTAAATTAGTACACAGAAACAAGCATTTCAATCAAAATGTTTTATAATAAATACAGAATCATTTTAAACAAACGAAATGCCTTCTGTGTTATTGAGGTAAGGGCATTCTGAACAACGATGTTTTTATGATTAAAATATAGTCATGACTCTCAAATGTGACACAAAAAATTGTTTACTTCTTTTCTTTTAATTCACAGTATAGAAGAAGCTTACAAGGAGACCTTCTCACCTTGGGTCACGGATCTTTACCAAAATTTTTTTGGTGTCTCCAGGAACCTAATAATAAAGCTCACAATGCTTAGTTTTATTGAATAAGCCTAAGGGCCCATTTTAAAAGGGGTTTTCTATTTTATTTAAAAATCTTTGAGATTTTCTATATCAACATAGGAGCACTACAAAAAAATGCACGGATCAAAAGTTTTGAAATTTTTCAAAAAATCTGTTTGAATTTTTTCAGAATTTTTTGAATGGTCCATTACCCTTTTTTTAGAGACCCTAATTTGATGCTTTTATTGCGAAATTCAGAAACCTCTAAAAAAAGGTAATGGACCATTCAAAAATTCTGAAAAAATTCAAACAGATTTTTTGAAAAATTTTAAAACTTTTGATCCGTGCATTTTTTACTTCCTCATAGAGGAAGCTTTGTGACGGACCGATTTTCGACTTTGATAACTAAAAATCGTAGAGTATTTTTACTTATATATTCTTAAACTAGACCGAATTGCTGTCACATGTCTGTATGTGTGTGTGTGTGTGTGTGTGTGTGCGCGTGTGTTGGGATGTGCGCAGTGATATCTCGATGATGGTAGCTCGTATCCTTACTGTAGATATCTCATTTTATTCGTTTTGATGTAAGGAAGAAGCCAAAACATCATTTTTAGTTCTGCGTTAAGTATTTAAAAAGTTATGAGGGATTTTCGAGAAAAAAAATTATTTTTTTCCATGTTTTTTTTTAGTTTTGTCATATTGTTCTAAAATAAACTGGTTTTTTTTTAATAAAAGTAATACTTTTTTTAAGGAAGAGCTTTTAACTTTGATTTAAGATAAATTTTACAGATTCACCGTAAGTTTGAAAAGTTACGTTTTGAAAATGAAATTTGGTTTTTATGATTTTTCTTTTTTCTTAGTTTTGTGTTGTTTCGTGTTCAAAATTTGTGATGTGTCAAAACATTGTTTATGGATGGATTAAGGATGAAGCCAGAAAATTTGATTTAGCGATAAACGAACAAAAAATTTTTTTTTGGGAAAATTTTTTTTTTTTCTTTTCGTATCGTTGGTTGAGAAATAATTTATGATTGAAACTGTTTTGTGAACAAATTAGAAAAGATGATATTAATATTTCCAATAGTATATTACTGCCCTAGGCCGTGAAAAACAAAAATCCCAGAGTACGTGTAATTTGTATCCGAGGCGAATCCGAGGCCGATAAACACGTGCTCTGGGGCTTTCTTTGTTCGCGGCATAGGCCTGTATACTATTATTCATATACAGTGGCCCGAAAATCGCTCTTCCGCTTTGCGCAGCAGGAAGTAGTCACTTTCGGGCCGCTGGTATGACAATTTTTTTTTTTGAGGGAACTATTTAATTGTTACGTCATCGTGAAAAAATTCGATAAAAATTATATCAAAGAATAGAAAACGTTGGCAATTGATTCCACAAAAAGAAATAATTTATGATTGAACTGTTTGTGAACAAATTAGAAAAGATTATATTAATTTTCCAAATCATTTTCAAGTTAAAAAAAATGTATGAGGAAGCTACTTGCCAATACATTGGCAGCGGTTTTGTAGTGCTCCTATCTTGATATAGAAAATCTCAACGATTTTTAAATATAACAGAAAACCCATTTTAAAATGGGCCCTAAGGCCCATTGAATAAAACTAAACATAGGGAGCTTTATTATTAGGTTCCTGGAGACACCAAAAAAATGTTGATAAAGATCCGTGACTCAAAGGTGAGAAGGTTTCCTTGTTAGTTAAATTATCAGTGGTTTTTATATTGCACTTTAAATTTATTCCATTAGAAAAAGGAAGCATCAACGGAAATTAAAGTTTGTTTGCGAAATAATTTTTTCATGCAAAATACAGGTTTCGATGCTATATTTCTTGATTAAATCACAAATACTTTTTGTTCGATTTTTACTAATTATTACTCTTCGAAATTATTATTATTATTGTTATTATTATTATTATTATTATTATTACATTATCACATGTATTATTATAATTATTAACAAGTTTTTCAGCAATATTCTAAGATATACGTTAACATTACGATGTAAGTACACGGGATACATATTTTTTTATATTAAGTAATCTAGATAAATTAAATAATTCATTAAATTTAAATAATAAATAAATTTCGTTTTTAAACTTGTAGATAATGTTTTTTACTAACTCAAGTTGGTTAGATAACACAAAGAATAGACAATAGAATTTACTTCAAAGAACAAGTTGCAATAATTAACGGGTTAATGCCGATTATGCTTTATCCAGTGTGGGTTTACCTAATGATGTCATCGTACGGTACATTATGCGATTGAAATTCCTTTCATCAATGTACAATATATTAATATTACGTTATACTTTGAGGAACAATCTTTATCAGCAGGCCTAGAGATACGTTACTAGCCAAAATTCTAATAAATTTTTTTGCTCTCCCTTTGCAGATTCATCGAAAAATTTTAAAATTGTAAATTACACCGTGTAAAAAATAATTACAACGGTAAATTCAACGAATATATAAGTGCTATGAAAGTATTCAGCATTAAAAAAATGTATGTAACACAAACCACTTGATTTCACAAATACTTCGTTAACCACTGTTTGTGGTTGTGAAGAAAATTCTTCAATTAAAATTAATTTTTTACTAACCTTTGGAAACTTCACAAATAGTCACTTTGTAAATTCACACCGACACGATCAAAAAAGCAAACATTTTGACGAAGTCGCCAATCGCACATTAATGAATTTCGTGAGCTTTTTCTCGTAGCGATCCATGTTTTGACGTTATAAATAGAATAAGAAAATTTTTAGATTTGTATACTCTTCGGATCTTTTAAAATTAGAATTTTTATTCGTTGAATACTTCTTCGTTTGTATGAAAGCCCATCAATTTGAGCTAATTTTTTAATATAAATTACGTTAAAAAAATAAAAATTAATAGATTATTAGAAGAGCTTGGACGTCTGGCATCAGACTTATTTACATTTGTCACTGCGTTTCGTGCACTCAGGCGTATGAACTCGTAGTCGTTGTATCGCACTAGCAGCTGACGTAGACATGTTGTCAGTGATTAGAGAAAGGGAAGAGAAAAAGAGACAATTAGATACTCACAACGGGTATATATTAATAAGCATAAAATACAATATAGAATTGCTTGATGTGCGATTGACATACATCCTTTTATATTCTCGTACAAGCAAGGATAATTATGGTAATTTTGAAAGTGTTTCATTTTTTTAACTCATAAATAAAAAAATTAAGTAGAAAACTCAAATATAGGTCGATGATTATCGAAGGTTCCATGGTGTAATGGTTAGCACTCTGGACTTTGAATCCAGCGATCCGAGTTCAAATCTCGGTGGAACCTCATTTTTTACATTTTTTGCTCTAAAAGTGTAAAATATGGTTACTTGGGTTATTTGGGTTACTTTGACAAGAGAATCATAACGGTAATTTTCTAGTTTAGCATCCATAATATTTTATTGATATATTACTCATAATTGAGTACTATCGAATACAAATTGTCAAATATAATTGTTCAACCCAATTAATACGGTTAACTCGAAAAACTCGGGTCAGCCCGAACATTTCTAAACACTTGACTTGAAGTGTTTGAACATTTTAAAACACTTGACTCGACGAATTCCGAAATTCACTCAAATTTTCGGAGCTTCACACACTTTTAATAGAAATTATTGGCCTTTAAAACATGACACAAATGATTACAAAAGCACACAAAAAAGTACTCCATCCTAAAGACTACAGATTTATATTATTGTATTTTTCGAATCGTTTATTGCGAATCCTCATCCCACTAGCTCCATCACCTTAAGGTTTTTTTAGACCACTTAAGGGCTCTCTACACACACTCAGTCGATAACAAATACGTAATTATTTTGTACCCATTTTTTTTATTCTCTGGGCAACCATAAAACTTGAAATTTCGTGGGAGTGATTATGAAACTTATAAAAATGTGCCTATGTCGTCAGTTTTCAATTAAATGACCGGTACTTTCAAACAAACTTGATTTTCTATTATCCCCCTTTTATAACCTAAAAAGCAACGTATTCTCGAACAATTAGTTTAAATGATTTCATTAAACATTTTATTGAAATCTAACGACATAGGCACATTTTTATAAGTTTCATAATCACTCCCACGAAATTTCAAGTTTAATGGTTGCCCAGAGAATAAAAAAAATGGGTACAAAATAATATCGGTATGTCGGTATTTGTCCCTCTGTATAGAGGAGCCTTAAGGGGATACACCTGTGTTTATGCCTACGAATGAAAAAACATAAAAATTAAGGATTAATATTTAATTTTTTTGTTTCTGATGTTGTATTATGTTTTTAAAAGTCCTTTTTACAACTAAAAAGATCTCTCTAGTTCCTTTTATTATTAAAATTCATCCAGGTTTCATATATATTGACTTGTGATTTTTGAGTCCTTTACCGGATGATTTTGAATGCAATATTTAACCAATTCTGATCCTTAAGGTCTCAAACCTTATGTCATAAAATTATTTTCCACTTAAGGTAGTTGGATGATCATCATAACAATAGAATACTTTTGAGTAGTCTCGGTATGCGCAGCTGGCTTTGGCTCAAGTTAGAAGCGGGTTAGAAGGCGAACATAAGCCAAAGTACCACGATTATATACTTTAACTAGTAACTTTCAAACGCGCTTCGCGCGCATCAGCTTTTCAGTCGACCTTTGAAATAGTTGATATTTTGACTGTAGATGTCACTTTATTCAATTTCGATTCGAGTCAAAAGTCAGTCGACCAATCAGAGGCCGTATAATATGGCTTCACTTTCAGGTCCATCATTATTTTAAGAGAGGAGGATCGTTTATTTCCTTAGAAAGCATGATGACCTATATTGTTTATAGGCCTAGGTCTACAGGTTTACCTATGCTACACTTAAGTGGAAAATACTTTTATTACAAAACTTTTGAGACCTTAAGGATCAGAATTGGTTAAATATTACATTCAAAATCATGCGGTCAAGGACTTAGAAATCACAAGTCAATATATATGAATTCTGGATGAATTTTAAAAATAAGAGGAACTAGAGACGTATTTTTTGTTGTAAAAGGACCTATAAAAACATATTTTAACATTAGAAACAAAAATTTTTAATAATAATCCTTAATTTTCATGTTTTTTTCATTTATAGGCATAAACACAAGTGTGTTCTCTTAATATAAGGGTGAGAATAGCGTTTTATCGCAATTTTAAGGTTTTTTGCTTCCTCATAGAGGAAGCATTGTGATAGGCGTCAAAATCAACTTTTGATCTAGAACTCGTAGGACAATTTTGCATACATATTCAGAATCGTCATTGAATTCTGAACAATTGTCTGTATGGGTGTGTGTGTGTGTGTGTGTGTGTGTGTGTGTGTGCGTGTGGTGGGCTGGAACCAGTGTAATTTTTGAACGGAGACACGTATGGAGAAGCGGTTCGGCTTGTTTTGAAGGATTTGTGTGTCGTATGAAGCGTCAAAAACTTATTTTATGATCCACCGAGTAGTTAAAAAGTTAAGCTTCATTGTATCGTTTTGTAAATTGGATTTTTTGGAAAAAAATTTTTTTTTCGTTTTTTCATGTAAAAATGAAGGAATTATTATTTTATTTTTTGATCGGTATAGTTCAAGTGGAGCAGCCAATCTTTAACATAAGACAAAAATCGTAGAGATTTACGGAATATAAAAAAAGTTAGAACTCAAAATGAAAAGTTGTATTTTTGCTCCTTTATAGAGCAAAAGCGGACGTCTGGATCCAGTGTACCTTTGAACGGAGACACGTAGCGTGAAATTGAGCAAGGGAAACTTTTACAAGGGAATCTTTTACAAAATTATAGAAATCTCTAAGTTTTTTTATAGTTCTGTACACAAAAATGAAATACAAATTTATCTTTCAACAATCAGACCCCTTCATTAATATCATTTTTTATGAGGAAGCTATTTGCCAATAAATTGGCAGCGGTTTTCTATTTAAATGAACGTTTTTCAAATTTAAATTTTATTATTTTGTTAACAATATTTGATATGAAATGATTAAATTCGAATATCAATTAGAAGACATCTCACTTCGCGATTCCTAGATCGGAATTCTGCATCAGTTTTTGTATTATATAAGGAAGTCCTGATCAACGCTGGTTCTTTTACAGTGTTCAATTGTTTTACTAAAAAAATTACTTATTTGCAAAGTTCGAAAGTACTTTCTTCAAAATGTTCGACACTGTGATTTGTCACATCGGTATTGTAACCTCATCGCGACTTTTTATAATATATATCGGGGATTATATGGGTTTTATGTATTAGAACTTTTGACAGCTAAGTAATCCTCAACGTTTAAAAAAATTATTTAACTTTTATTTTTTCTGTCAAAAAGTTCAAAAACAGTAGTTGAAGATTCTTGTAGTATTTTTTACAAAAATTCATCAAAGAAATTTATTCATCGGAACTGTGTTTGTATCTAAAACTAGTACTTAAAAGTAAAGGATAAAATATTCTGAAAAATTCAGCATCTTAGAACTACTGGTTCATCGTGTCAGCTTTAAAAAAAATGTAAGAGCCATAACAAAAATACTGTTTTTAAATTGTGAAAAACGAGGTGTAGATTCGCAATCGACAATCAAAAAATGGTATGCTGCTTTCGTGCTCCCTTGTTATTTAATAAAGTAGAAAGAAGCTTTATTGTATTTTAATATTCAATCTATTATACTATTTATGTATTAGTTTTTAGTATAGTTGTCACGAGACAATTTGTTCATCAAATATCATCATATGTGAGTTTATATAAGTGTAGATGAATGGTTTTCACATGGAATCATTCATTCGAATTTTGAAAATGAATTTTCATCGATGGACCTTGCGTCTACATAGTTTTGCTTGAATAATAATTTTTTAACTCTATATTTGTTCTGAGTAGTTCTGAGTAGACAACAAATCAAGGAGAATATTTCTCTGACATAAGTCCCATGCTTTTGTTAAGATTATAATTTTATGAAAGATTATCATTTTATGTGGTAAATTAAAGTATTGACTCGTTTTCAGTCAAAAGAACGTATCTATATTAAAATATCTGTTTTTTCTTATCTTAAGGACACTTCAAAAAACTAGTTAAATTTTAATCTTTTTTATGATTAAATAGTTTTAGTATTCATATCAATAAAGAATTGCATAATAAATAAAAGCTCCGAAAATCTTTTCAAAATTCTGAATAATTTCAAGATTGAAAAGTTACTGATAATAATATTTACTCTTTCGATATGTGTAATTAAAAATAAGTGTAACAATTATTTTTTAATGATATTTCCTCGTTATTACTTGTGAAATTTGATGCGAAGAATAAAATGTTTAAAATTTTTAATAAGAATTTTTCAACTACACGATCAAAAAATGCAAAATTGTATTTATTCGTTTTTAAATACGACTTCCCTAACGCAGGTTCCATGGTGTAATGGTTAGCACTCTGGACTCTGAATCCAGCGATCCGAGTTCAAATCTCGGTGGAACCTTCATTTTGCAATTATTTAGCATACACGAAGTAAATATTTAATTAAAATTTTACATGAAAAAAATTCTGGTCTATTTTTAGGACCAAGTAAGTATGATAACACACTGGTATGACACACAATCTGACGCCAATGTCGGGTGGAATTGACGACCAACATGAACGTAAACTATTACTATTAACATTTGAAACAGATTTTTGATCTATTGCAATTAAGGGGACCGACCTGTGTTTAAAGCTTAAATTCAGCTCCAGCTAAAAATAGCTATATAAATCGAAATAGTGGAAAATCTTTTTTTGTGATAGTAAAATATGTTCATTCTACACCTGATTGACCGAAAAAAACTTCTACCAAAGCTCTGAAATACTAATTACATCACTTTTTTCATAAGACAAAATATTGTGTTATAAATCCCTTGCCGCATGATCTTGAAAAAGAGTTTTTCGTCAATATTGATCTATGGGGTCTTAAAATCTTCAGAAAAGTACCCTCATCAACGTAAGCGGAGCAGAATTTTGAAAAATTGCGAACAACTTTATATACACGTCAAAATGTGACAATTTTTAAGAAAATTAGTATTTTATTAAAACTAAATGACATATATTTAAGCTCTTGGAAGAGAAACAAATTTTTTTTTTCAAATTCTGCTCCGCTTAAGTGGATGAGGGTACTTTTATGAAGATTTTGAGACCCGGTAGATCAATATTGATGACGAGCTCATGTCAGAATCGCGTGGCAAGTAAATTCAATTATAATATTTAGTATTATGAAAAAATAGTCGTAATTGGTATTTCAGAGCTTGGGTAGAAGTTTTTTTTGGTCAATCAGGTGTAGAATGAACATATTTTAATATCACAAAAAAAAGTTCACTATTTCGATTTATATAGCTATTTTTTGAATTTAAGCTTTTAACACAGGTCAGACCCCTCAATTATGAGACTAAGTAGCGACTCGCAAACAATTACACTCAATAGTAGGTATGAAATTGGTGTAATGAAAGATGGGTATATGGGTAGTGTTTTTTAAAAGTGAATAATAACACCTTATAATTGAGATCCATATTTGAGGTAAAAAATATAGCAGCATTTTTTCATAGAATAATAACTTACAAGGAGAGCCCTTTATGTCCGGGTGACCAAATGTTCTGAAAATTTTTTATGGTACTCAATGATGAAGCCCTCTATAGTTAGTCTGATCCGATGGGCCCTTTAACAACATTTTTAAGCATTACGAAGTTTTTAATATTATTAAATGTTAATAAATACCATATAATAACCTATTATGATATAAGGCTAAAACAGTCAAGTCCAACTGACTGAAAAGTATTGGTACTTTACCTTTTCATATATTGAACACTTTTTCAAAAAATAAATACTCTAGCTCGATTGGTTTACTGTGAGAGTCTTAAAAAGCGAACCAATTTGAGCTAAAATCAAAGAACTTTACTGTAAATACTGATACAAAATATGGAAAAAATAGTTTTGATGCAGCATCATTCATGAGGTAATCTGACACTCAAAACATATGAAAAGCACTTCAAATGAGTGTCATAAAAAGAGCAAAAAAGAAGAATTAGTGAGTTTAATAATATAACAATTTTTTACATATTTTGTATCAGTATTTATAGTAAAGTAGGGTAGTTTTAGCTCAAAACGGTTCGCTTTTTAAGACTCTCACAGTAAACCAGTCGAGCTAGAGTATTTATTTTTTGAAAAAGTGTTCAATATATGAAAAGGTTAAAGTACCAATACTTTTCAGTCAGTTGGACTTGACTGTTTTAGCCTTATATCATAATAGGTTATAATATGGTATTTATTAATATTAAATAATATCAACAACTTCATCGTGCTTAAAAGTGTTGTTAAAGGGCTGATTGGATCAAACTAACTATAGGGAGTTTCATCATTGGGTACCCTAAGGACTATAAAAAAATTTTCAGAACATTTGTTCACCCGAACATGAAGAGCTCTTCTTGTAAGTGCAGCGGTAAAAGTTATTTTTTTACTTTATCCTTTGAAAGTGAAATATCGTTTGAAATTATATTAGGTGCAGTGCATTCGTACAACATTTATAGTTAAGGCTAATTTAATCAACAAAATAAAATTAATTAAAGTTAAGGTTAATAATAAAATATTCGAGGCAAGCGTGTAACTGTATTGTAATAAACCCGAATTATATAAAAAAATGAAAGACAAAATTGTAAATTATACTTCCTCACTTAAATTCAAGTGCATAAAAAATAATTCTATGCAACGGAAAAAAACTTTGGAAAAAAGCTTGGGTTCACTACCATGTGTTTTTGTTTTTTAATTTGCCTCGTAACCATTTGACGTTGTATTACACGAGCTAAAAACTAGAGGCTAAATCAGGCCCGTTACAAGCGACACTATCTGCGATGATCATCATGTTAATTTACGAGCTCCTTTCACTAGGAAAGCTTCAGCGAATGCAAACATCGTGTAAATAAGCAATCCTTTCTCTACTATTCTCAAAATGACTTTCGGGAGTCATGGGTTGTTATTTTTGTTATTGTCGTTATTGTTGCTGCGAATCGATGGAATGGCAAATGTCCAATGTGCGAATAGAAGCAAGACGAGTTGTAAATTAGTTTTTCGCGCATATAAACTAGAAATTATAATATTTCAAAGCTTTGGAGTAAAATTTTTCGAAAATAAATTATGCTATAAGGCAGGATAGATAGAATAGATCTCCGTATCCCGTTTGCATCTCGTGCGCTGCATTTTTATGCGCATATGATTAAGCCGCCGACTGCTCCTGCAATCTAGTGGTACGTTCTGATTCCATTAAATAAAACAATAGGGTGCCTCTGGCTTCTTTCTTTGCATTAAAACTTTTTCATTTCCGACGCTGCACTTTGATTCACTTGGGCCCTCCGACACTTCCGCGTTTTACGTGCCAATACTTACGTAGACAGAATCACTTTCACAAACGTTCGCGATCCCCTCGTATGTGTGCGTGTGTACGCGTGTGCGCGATGTATATACAGATACGCATCGAGTGTCGATTTAGAAAATTAAGTTGAAATAAACGAAATTTCTCAATATTGGGACAAGCCGATTTATGCATTTTAAAGTGTGTGTGGCGCTGTAGCTTTAAGCGTTACCCACGTAAATCCTCGTAACTAAGCATTATAAGAATTAAATAAATCGAGTCAATTGATTTCTCTCTGTGAAACTTTCAAGAGGATATCGCATGCAAGCCCGGAGTCAGCAAGTGAGCAGTGCAGCATCGTAAACCTTTAACGAGCTGTAAAGTGTCGAATTTCAATGATTCAAAGAAGTGATCTTGAATTGACGGGGAAATTAGTGCCAACGACCGCATGTTCACATATATATACATATATATTGCGGACGCGGGACAATCGTATTGACATTTTAAAAGAAGTCGAAAATGCGCTGCGCATCGGTCGGTGCGGGAATTTTTCGGCTGGAATTCTGGCGTGGATGGGCCTTGGTCGATGCAGTGTATGTTGTATGCATATGATGATATTTATTCAGTTGCAACGATGAGAAATCTGAGAAAGAAGATTTATCATTTGCAGTTTGGCCAGCAGATTATTAGCTTGAAGGGAGTAACGAAAAGAGAATTAAGGACGATGTTATAATTCAATACCTACTCCGAAGCCATTACGTACCCGACTCTCGTTTCAGACTGCAAAATTACACGCACATTCGCGCGCGCCACGCATAAGGGGAATTTATTTTTTTTAAATTCTCTGCGTCTTTTTTTTTGTTAATTTCTATGTAAACGTATAAGAGGAAAATGTGTGCATTTGTCGCGCTACATTTCGAAACGCCAACTGTACTAACGGTTCGGAGCGACAATTTACGAGAACGAATTTTCCTTTACTCTGGCCCATTTGTCAGACACGTAGCGCGTGTAGCGAATCCAAATCGAGACAAATATTTTGCCCCCTCTCGTGAATGGAGAAAAATACTTACGTAAGATACGCGTGTTGGGAATTTTCACAAATAGCCTAGGCGTATGAATGGCATAAAAACGGCAAAATATCTTCTACGCGAGACTCGGGCCATATCTATAGATTTGCTGCTGGCTGCGCTATAATAATAATAAGTCAGTCGAGCTGCGCGTTCTTACAAGTCGTACAAATTGATTTTACGAGGAACGTTAACTTCCAATTGAGGCTCAAATCATCGAAGCAGTGCAGTAATGCAGAGAGAAGTCGAGAGAAAAGAGACGATACGCGAGGTGCTGGATCAATGTACAAACGACGCCTCGCAGGCACTCGTACGCACACGCACTTAGTCCTAAACAAACGCAAACGAGATTCTAAGTCTCGCTGCGCCTGAACACGTCGTGCACCGCAGCCATATCTCTCTATCACGTTGCTCATTTACGCCGAGCTACGATGATATTCCGCGCCACCTATTAGAAACTCGGACGCGATTTCAGTCCTCGAGTTCGAGTCCAACGGCAAAATCGTTCGAAAAGATGCAGTCATTCTGAAAAACGAGAGAGCTAGTGAGATAGAGAGAGATAGAGAGACGAGACGAGCTAAAATAAGAAAGTCTTTTAGCGCGAGGGAAGCTGCCAGTGTATAGTTGTCGCAATTTAATTCGTCCTGTCACTCATTATACTCAAGTGTCGCAATCGCCCGATGAAACTTGGTCGTTCGCGCGCGTGTCACTTATGTTTTCACTTGATCGAAGCCACGTTATAGGTCGTCATGACGTATACAGATACACGCGTCGTGCCAGCCATCCATATAGCTTCGATCGAACTCTCAAATCTTCGTTTTATCGGCTTGAAATTTGGGAAAAGTCGCGCGCCTCCCTCGGAGATCAAACAAAATTAATCGTGACTCGATTATAAAAAAAGCGCAAGTGGCCCGAATAATCATTTATTTTTTTATAAACTGGCAGGAAAATAAGCGGAGTTCAAGTGGCATATTGCGAAGCGTGCCAAGTACAAAAATCGGCCGAGATACGATCTCTCCACACTGGTATAAAATATGTGTAGGTGGATGTGGGCATTGGATCGCGTTGCACTCGGGATCGCAACGAGAGCTGCGCAACTGAATCGACGCAGCGTCCCCGCGACGATCGACGATTAAAACGATTAAACGCGCGCACAAAAGAGCTGCCTCGCTACACGAGCTCTTACATCATTTTAATGCTCGTGTGCGTGCGCGATCACGAGTGCGGTGCACAGGCCACTATGCAACCCGGAAGAACCGCTGCTCTCGGCCCTTGTTGCATCCCGCGCGGACTCGATAATTCCTTTACTTGTACTTGGCCGTGCTCTTTAACCCGGTCTTTCGGCTCTCGTCGCCCAACTCGTGTGTGTATATGTATATCGAAAAGGCGCAACGGTTTTTTGCCTCTCGGCCGCGAGCGTATACATTGCGTAGTGGACGAAATTTACCATCGACCGGTTTCTCCTCTTTTTCTTTTCTTGACTACGCCGCTACGTATTATACGGACCGACGCTGCCATGATATGTATACGTGTGCCTTTGGAATATTTCGAGGCTCGTTTGCGCGAGATAAGAATGTTAGCCGAGCTGCCGCAGATAACGAAGCAACAGCAGCAAATACTACCACAACAACGGCAACAACAACGACGACGACGACGACACGTGCTGATCGCGACTCTTTTTTTATTTATGCGCGTACTGTACTCTTTTGCCTGCCGCGGAATTCGAGGCACCTATTTTTCAGGTATACTGCATACGTACGAACGCGATTGTGCCGATCCACCTGGGTTTTTCCTTCCGTCCATTCGCTAATTCGCTTTCTGAAGCTGAACGCGCTAATGAGATTACAACTCGGCTCGAGTTCGACAGCTTTTCTCGTACCGATATATTTGCACTAGCTTAGACTAGGCTCGATTCCTGCGCAAGGAATCACGCCAGCAGCAGTTAACAATAATCTAGCACGTGTTAATCGTATCGGTCTGCTTGCCTGTACAATGTACATGGGCCCGAGCAAGTATATAAAATGTTCACGCTTGACTGGGCGCGCGAATATTCCTGTAGCATATACATGTGTCCGCTGTATGCATTATTATAATTTAGAAATTCGAAAGCGAATCTGCCCGTAGATAATTGGATTTAATAAATGTCCGGAGCCGTGTATGTACGTTAATTTTAGCTGGCTTCTAGACAACTCGTGAGATACGCGATCTCGTCGATGATCGCCGCGTTACAGCTGGAACCGGTCACGCATTATAGCGTTAGTAAAGTCAATCGCCCTTAGCGATCGACTCCTGGAACAATGCTATTTTCTCAAAACGACAAAAAGCCAATTGGAGCGAGATTCAAAGGAAAGGGTAATTTACTTGCTGTACTATATCGAGCTCATCGTCGGCGTCTGAATCGCACACGTCAGCCCCCGTAGCGCGATTTTATATAGGGGGATATTTACATAAGGACACATGCATATGCGAGAAAATTCAGCTTATTACTTCCGCGAGGCAAAATACGTATTATGTGTACACCTACTACATGTGCGCTTGTCTACAACATACAGCATACGCGAGCTGGAGTTTACAGCTGCGCACGTGAGCACGTGTGTGCCCGTCGAGCCCGTGATCGCGACGATCTATGATGATTAGGTCCAGCTGAAATGTATTCGCGACGCGCGGACAGCGGGAGGACTCAAATACGAGCTACGCGTGGCGCCCACACGCTGGGCAAGCTTACATAATCGATGTCTGCCCTACGTGCACGTTTGCCAGTTGCATTCGAGTCGTCGTCTCTTGCGAGTAAGCCTCGCATTTGATCTGCTCTGCGTATCACTTACACGTGCCTACGTGTGTTTACGCACTCGAACGGAGCAACGTCACTATCTCCACCGTTGCGCCTCGTAATTTCAGCGAGACGTCGACGGAATTAGAGGGCAATTTTGCGCGAGACGAGCTTCAAGTCGGGGATGAGCGCTCTCTCTCTCTCTCTCTCTCTCTCTCTCTCTCTCTGTAGATGAAATTCTTATACAGTTTGCCTGGCTTATTCCATTATCTTTATTGTATTTACAATTTTTTTACACATCTACATACGATATAGCAAAAGACATATAATTTTTATAGCTCAAGATATCATTTTTTTCTTTCATCGCGTTTAATTTGTTTACGGTGAAATGGTGACGCTCAAGCACTTTCCTTTGTTTTTCGAAAAAAAGTCAACCTGGAATTCAATCGTTATCATCACAACCATACTTTTAACGCTTCAGAAAAATTATTAATTTTTTGTTTTACAAACGTACCGCGCAATTCAAGGCTCTGTCAGGATTCAAGTAAAAACGTTGGCACTCGTTTGATACTTGCTGAATGCAACCTGTGGCCGCTGCTGTGACATATCCTCCAACCACGTACTTGGCTATGTCGCCTACCTGCTCAAATTTCAAATTTAATTATCCACATCTTTTTATACCTTAATTTTTTCAAATTTCTCCAACTCACTAAGCCTCGCTGCTCAACATCGTCGAGTCCAGGATCTACAATGGCGGCAGCTCTTGCTTCAAACCCGCTGAAAAGCAACACTGCGAGGGCTAATACGAGTGAATAACGTAAAAACATGTCAAAAAATTTAATCGTATCAAACAAACTGGATTCTATACAGCTGATTGCCAAACTTGTCACAAAATTTGTTCTTCTGTTGAAACCGCTGCTCTTTTATACCATCTCGCTGAAAGCGATTAATTTCGCTTTTTTTATAATCCATTTTTAATGCTTATTCAATGTTAAATTATCATTCCTCACTTGTGATGATGTTTTAATGATATAAAAATATCACTTTGTCCAATTTTTATCTAAAAATTATACAATTGCAAAATATCAAATAAACATTCAAGTATGTTCAAATACTTAAATCAGTAATGCAATTAAATTTTTTTTTGAAGATTTATACGTAAATAGCATTTAGTGGTATATAATTAGTATTATCGTTCCCCGCTAGCACTGGCACCGTGGCTTAGTTGGTTAAAGCGCCTGTCTAGTAAACAGGAGATCGGGGGTTCGAATCCCCCCGGGGCCTACCGTGGTTTGAATTTTTTTTTCGATTTTCACTAAACTGTATAGCAAACATTTGATTTATATAATACTTATAAATACTCTCGGCAGAGCATAATTTTTAGCCCAAATCATGATTATTTGGGATGATTAGCATCTTTTACGCCTGTACTGTAACGATCTACCAAGTTTTACCCGGCTAATTGTTACATGACGTACAAATTGTGGGATGTTGGCGTTAATTTTCTCTTAAAACGGCATGAATCAAAGATTAAGTCTACATTAAACGATCCGATTCCATCACTTTGAGAGCATGCAGTGGTTCCACACTTTCGAGAGGTACAATGAAATTATAGTGGGTTATTATTGGCTCTTCGGGAAGACCCTTAAAAACAACACGCAATAAATCATAAAAGCTCTCACATAGTTCAAAAGCATTCGATCGAATTTTTTCCAGGTATTCTAAGAGATGAAGCTGCAATAGTAAAATGACGAGATTATGTCAGATGGCTATGTAAATTTATTCACGAGTGGGAATATTATAAAAGGCCTCCTTTGTGCATCAAATGCATAAAGGCTGCCGACGCCGCCATTGTCGGTACTTATCGTGTACCTCGCACGAGCCTGTGAGGTCGACTTTCACGAAAAATGGTTACGACGTATACATAAGATTTGTACGCATGCACATTCGGCAAAATGTATCGAACGTGTAATTTAAGAGAATATTATATCGTTGATGGGAGAGGGTTTTTTATGCTCGATTTACGGGGCCGCATATTGGCATGAAGCTTTCTTTTATTGTTTAGCCGAGCTCGGTCATCTGACGGTATAAAGCGTGTTTACATCATTGTTTGTCTTCTCAGACTTGGCTGATTTTTCGGCCACACATTCATGTCGACAGTTTCCACATTTTTCACGGCATTCATTATGAAAGGTACATAGGCTGAAACTTTGGTATAAATCGAAGGATGATTTTTATCGTCACAGTATTTTGAACCAAAAGATGCCACACCGATCACCGTGTTGCCCTTCACCAAAGGTCCGCCACTGTCTCCCTAATAATTAAAGTCAATAAAATTTTGTAAAATTAAATTATTCATATGTACATAAAAATGTTTACCTGACAGGTACCTCGTTGAAGTGGACCAACTTCATCACCGGCGTTCGGCTTGATTCTACCACAGATTACTAGGGTATTTGTCGAGCGAGGGTTTAATTGCTTGTTGCATGTTTCTTTGTCCAATAAATCAACGTTAGCGTGTCTTAACAGACCATCGATGTTAAATTGAAATTTGTATGTATTGTCAAATGAAATAATCGGTAACGCTGCCCACGCCCCAAAACCTATTACCTTTGCCACGCCGGTATATTGCTTTTGAGTATTGAATTTTGGTAATTTGAGAGTGCTTATTTTTGTGGGCTTCAAAAATTTCCACAAATTCTCGTTCAACTGTAGAGCATTTTTTGGCAAATCACTGTTAATTGAAAAAAATCGTTATTATCCAAAACTCACTCGAATCACTGCTATATCGGCCAAAATATCCTTATTATTTTTGTGTGTATTCGTTTCCGGATCAATCGGCTGATATGCTTTTGGAATAAAAACTTTGCTTATCGATGCTTTCACAGGCGAATTGTCCATCAAAGGGCCCTCGACTCTGTTCGAACCCGCGACGACGGTCAATTTGGAATGGTCCCAAAACTGACCAGTCTCTTCGTCCATCAGACAGTGGGCAGCCGTCAGAATCGATTTTTTGCCAATAATACTACCACTGCAGATAGTTTTATCATCGCTTTGTAGTGCAACAACGTAAGCAAATTCATTTTTTTTAGCTATTATACCGCCAACTATTCTCTCTTTTTCGTGTGGATGTGACTCTGCTTCTGCAGAAAAAAACAACTGCGAGGCTGTACAAAAAATAAACGAGATTATTACAATTTTCCCCATGAATTTTTCGAACAAACCAGTTAAAATTTTGAATTATTGTTCAATTGATATAACAACATTGTACATTTTTTTGTATTTTACAGAGTCTTATAGCATTTGGATTGCAGTTTAAAAATACACTCACGATAATAAGTAACAAGCAAGAAGTAATAAAGTCGCGCATTGACGCAATATGAATTACGAACTGTCGCGCTCGTGAGAAATAAAAATACCAAGCTTATAAATATTGCTCTTGACACAAGTAATCTACTTTAAGGTAAGAAAAAAAAGAAAAATTCAACTCGGCGCCGGCCGCAAGCAGGATCAGAATCGGCATTAAAAAAATCAATAGGTGCCCGGTCTCCCTCGCGTGCACCGTCATCGATGAGATATCGCGATACCACAAGAACTCGAGCCTCTCTTGGCTTCGCGCAATTGCCCGATATGAAAAATAAGTTTTTTGAACCGTATCGCATTTTTTCGCGAGAGATCGCCACCACCACGTGCTCGCATGCGCAGAAAAATATTTAAAAACATTTTTTCTTCGATAATCCTTTCTCTCATGTTTCGCGCGCACATATTGATTGGCTTCTTTTTCGACGATCTGGCATGGAAAAATTAACTTTTTTTGTTTTTTGCAGCTCGTACATAATATGATGTATCGTTGTATCGATAAGAGTGAGTTCACATGCGATAATTCTGGTTGCTGCACCTATTACCAAGTGTAGAAATTATAAAGTATAGTCAACGCGAAAAAATCGGACCGATCCTGCGTTCATGCACATATATGCCGTTGAAAAAACACACAACGCCTCTGGCTTATTTTATAAGAAAGGTTCAAAGTATCGTTGAACGATTTTTTCGCGCTCGCGATGTGCCACATGCTAACTGATGCTGTTATAGACTCGCGATCTCTCACTATAACGTCACGGGCATGTAATGCATGCACAAACACACACATACATACATAGATGTTAAACTCACATAGCACACATGCCTCGAAGCTGAATTGAGTTATTGGCAAAGGAACAATCGCGTTCGTCATGTAGTGAACGGGTTTTGGAGTTTGGATTATATGCCTTTTTTTCTTTCTCTTTCTCTCTCTCTCTCTCTCTTTCTTTCTCGCTCACTTGCGCATGTGAATACGCGTGTAAGTTTGTCGGGCATAGCTGCAGAGAGCATAAACGGAGAAAGCCCAAGCGCCAAGAGAGCATATATACGTTCCAGGCGTTGATCGCGTTGCATTATAAAATGATCATGTTAAACGGCAGGGTATAATAATTTAATTTTTGCAAATTCATTCGTTGTACTTGTACGCATGGAAAAAATGATCATGCATGAACATTTAAGCACATCATCTTGCACTGTCATGTCTACCTAGTAACAGAAGCAGCTATACTTACTTCTTTTTTCGTATTTCTAATGTTTTTACCTCTCTGAGCGAAACGTAGAGAAAGAAAATAGAGAGAGAGAGGAGAGAGGAGAGAGAGAGAGAGAGAGAGAGAAACGATGCATAGAAGTTGCAAGCAACCTTAGCTAAGGCTGCCTACTCGGGTCTTGGGTCTTGTTATATGGCTTTATGACTCATGTAAACCTATTTGTTGTACGTCCAAGTGCCTAGGCCTCGCGTGTGACTGGCCATCTCGTTTATGGCATTGTTCTCGGACTTGCAGTATACGACTGCATATAGCAGCACGTCTGGCCGTAGCTTCCATACTTGATACGTTTTCGTATACATGATATAAACAAGAATTGCTCGGGCCGTTGTTGCTCGACTTTTTAAATTTCAGCCTACTTTACGTCGACTCGATTAATTTCGGCTAATGACGTTCGAGTTGACGCGTTGATTTCAATAATTTTTTCCTCCGCTCGTAACATACGCGTCCAAGGAACGGACCGAGCAAACGGACGTGTATATTTAAACAGCAATTTGCAGTTGGTAATGAAGACCGTCGTCGTGTGTAATTAAATCTCGGCATGCGGCCGAGCGACGTGCACATGTATAGCCGCAAAACTCACGCGTCAAAAGTCGTGTGATGTACGCGTACATCTTTACACAGAGCAATACAGCAACGCACGCACATACATACGAGAATGCACGCCGAGGCTCGGCGATGCACGCATGTAAGGGTCGCTGCCGCTGCTGCTTGAGTGATTAAATTGTCAGTACTTGGTCGGCCGCCTAGTGAAAAAAATACCATGCAGCTTGATTGCGACCTCGACTTTCTGAGCATATCTGGCGCGCACATTCAGGATGAATCGCGGCTAAAGCTCATTGTCCATACGCCACTTGCAATATCTCCAGCTTCGGGCTTTGTTCGCTCGTCTTCGATCAGGACAATTTGATGGGAAATTAATTTAACGGGGTTAAAATCACGCGCAACCTTTTCCAGAAAGGTTAAAATCTAAAATTGTGAAAAATAAATTCATTTGTGGCACTGAATCTGTACTATATAAAGCTATTCATTTTTTTTTAATCCCATGACAAATACTAATCTCGAACGGCACGATATTATCTCGCGAGAGTCAGAAAAATAAATTACTCCTGCTAGCTGTAACGAAAAAATCCTGATCTTGCGCGTATACACTAGTAAACTCATCAGTTATTCGTCGCGCTGCGGTTGCTGTGACTACGCTGCTGGTATTAAAGATGAGCCGCGCGCCGAGAGAGTAAGTAAAAACAAAAAAAATTGTAATCCCAAGTTCCGCGAGTATACACCGGTCGCTGTAAATCATAATAACAGACGATTTTCCTTTTCATACACGGGGTTCGTGCATTGTAGTGTGTCGCGCGCATCTATTTCCTCCTCGCTCTTAATCGCTTTCACTGACGCCTCGCGGCTGGCCAGGCGTAAATGGATTCGTAGGAGTGCTTAATTTTGGATATTTAATGAGGTATTGATTGGATATTGATCGTAAGCGTTTAACTTTGAGGAGGGATTTTTCCTTGTTCCGAAAGATTATATCGAGATTTCTCGCTTGATTGCAAAACTGAGAACGAGAGATATCCTCGAGTAAACATCGACGAGATCCACATATTACTCTTTATACGTGCATTTATGTGATATAACTAGGAGAGGTATTGAATTTTACGATGTTTATAATTAGAGAAATCACGAGGCGCGTACTTGCTGCGCGTGCAAGATTGATGTTTATTTGCGCTTGGCGCTGGTTCGAGGAAAGTTTATATACTGTAATCGGCTGCACGTGTAAACCAAAGTCCCAGTAGATAATTTCATCCAATGCCTATCCAATTGAGATATTCATTTTTTTTCTTCGTTATCGATTTTTTTCTGATTGTTCGTTTTTGATTTATCACGGGAGTACGGTCGCAGCTCGGAAGAGGACTAAATGGCGGGATGTTACGGACGCTTCTATTTGATATATATCTGAAATAGTTATCGTCATTTCCAACGTCTTCATTTTACGATCTTTCACAAAGAACGACGTAGAAAGAGAGAGAGAGAAGGAGCTTGAAAAAATTCAGAAATACCATTTCTACGAGAGAAACGAGCGAGAAACACGCCTCGAAGCTAATGGGTGTAGCGCGCGAGAGGTTCCTAGTGTATACAACAATAGCATGCAGCATGAGCTCTTGTAATGCGCCGCAAAACAGAAACAACTTATATCCAATAATTCATGTACTTTTGACGTACGCGGTATGTGCAGTCGAGCGATTGAGCTCGTACGTGCACTGATCCACCCCCCCCCCCCCCCCCCCCCCCCCCTAGGTTTCTTTTTTCCAACGATTTTTTTCGACGCAGAAAGTGCCAGCAGTTGCCATGTCGATTGGCTTTACCTTGTGTTTACTTTCTTATCGTAGGCACACAGAAGTGAAGATACATAAATTCACGAATTAATGAGCCAAAAATTATAATGTCGATCATACAGTGTGTAAAGCATGAAGACTGCAATTAATTTTATATTTTTTCATATCTGATTTCCAAGCTTTTAGTGTGCAAGCCGAGGTGATTTTTTTTATCAAGGATTGGTTGCATAATTTTATGTATTATTAGTTGCATAATTTTTTGTTCTCGCTTGCACATATCTTTTTTAAAATAATATTGTACTTGCAACAGTTGCGAAAGTGATAAAAATATTCATATAAATATCAATAATCGTTGAATTCTAATTTAATATATTTTTTTACTGCTCTTCATCTGGAGCACTGAAAGTTCGACATGTGGTCTTGCCAATTTCTCATAATAGTTGGTTTTATTACTTATAGTTCGCTCACTGTGACATCGCAACCTCTAAATAAATTGAAGATCGATACCAATAATAATGATCTACTCGAGCGCGAATTTGACGAAGATGACGTTGAACAACGGGGCTTTGTAAAGCGATTCTTTTTAAAATTCATATAAAATTATTACTATCCATAAAATTAAAATATCTAAATTGCACGAATCTATTTACTAGATATTGATGGTGGTCAAAAAATTAGCCGAGTTTTTGATTGCTGGTGTTACTCAAAATTGCGTCGGAACTGCGATATCCAAATGCAAAGACCAGTGGAAAAAGCCTTCAGTTTTGATTTCCTGCGTGGTAAGAGAATTTCTTCTTTTTTTTCATTAAAAATCTTGGCTCTGTGAAAAAATATGTTTTAATTATTTTTAGAAAGATTTCGTTGTCGAAGATAAAGGCTCATGCATTTTATTTCTTGGGAAATGAGTAAGCTTTCAATAGCATAGAGACGATTTTGTACAGAATTTTTATAACATTAGTATAAGTAATTCAATGCAATAAAAGAATTATTTTAAAATTAAAAGAGCTGGAAATGATGTTAGTCATTTATTGTTCACGTACGTTTGAGAATAATAGTGCGTGAGATTTTCTTATTTTTAACTTTAGATTTTTAACGTAGACATTACACAGACCGCGCGTGCACCCCCTTGGCCAGTGAGCAGATCATAAAAGTCAACCCTACCGCATAATTAACACTTGGGAACAAAAAATATATAATAGCAAGTATAACCATTGGTCCATTACTGCTCGGTCTGCAGCGGAGATATAAAAGTGAAGCTGCCGGCCTTGGTGAACGATTAAGTCCTTTCCGCACCGATCTACAAGCACATGGGCGAGGGTATACTGCGCAAGAGCGTTTAATGGTCGCTCATCCCTCGTGCGCATGCCCATATAGCTATACGCGCTGTAAATCATACGACTTGTAAAGCGCCACGCGAATATCGCGAGTGTATCGCGTTACTCGTGAAAGTTGAACGTGCGCGCGGTACTCTTGCCGCGAGGTATGACTCGGCCAAATTTTCTGCCTACCGGACACTTGCTTTCGAAAAAATAGTCAAGATTGCAAATATTAATATCAATTCAAAACAAGCATACTCTAATCAACTTATCAAAGGCTCGAAGATGGTGTCTTTTATGATAATGGGTCCTTTTACAGGCCATCGCTTCTTTTGCGCTCGATCGCGAATGTAAAATTTCAAGCTTGCATCGATCAACGGAGATGTACATGCCGAACTGCAGGCGATAATGACGAGAAACGAGAGTACGTACTTTTCAAGATATGTTTCAATAGCGTGGCTCCTTCGTAGAAAGTCTCATATCGGGAGTCAAGCGGCCCCTTATGGCGTTTCGTACAAAGTCACGGTACGCGGAAACTCTCGCGTAGATGCTGGGATATTTATTTTCCTTGCAGCCTGGTGGACTGGCGTTCAAAATCCCGACGACTGTTGGCCCGTCTGAAGCGTTGTGAACCACCAGCGGACTTCCACTATCACCCTGTCATCGAGAGTACAAAATTTACCATGATCGGCTGGTGCGAAAAATGCTGCCGTCTCTCACCGTACAGACTCCACCGGGGTGGCGCGCGTCTCTCTGCATCACTTGAGCGCACACGTGTGAGCTTGCTATCGACGGTCGTTTGCGCCTTTTGGCGTACATTTGCACGCACATGGAGTTGCTCATGAGTCTCGCTTCGGCCGATCTCAGTTTGCCATCGGATTCGCTCTCCTCGCTAAAACTGCCGTCGAGGTTTTTTATCCAGTTCACTTGGTTAGAGCCAAAGCCCGACACTACGGCTTTCCCACTGAATTTTTTCGAATAGAAATTGGAAAAAGGCAAATTTAACTTGCCTACGATAGGCCAACCTCTTTGCAAATCCAGTCTCTCTCTTATCTTCGATGTTTCAACAATCAAAGTACTGCTTACGTTAATTGGCTATCTATTATGAAGCTAAAATCCATTAAAAATTGCAATCTGCTGAATTACCTTAATTACAGCTATGTCGCCTTGGACGAAGCTTCTCGAGTTGTTGGTAAAATAAATCTTCGGTACGTACATCTTGGCGATGGTCAATTTCAGGCCGAATTCTGGATGTCGCGCATCGGCGCTCCCAGCGACGATCCATTGGCTCGAGTGCTTGTAAAACGTACCGTCGTCGCGCATAATGCAATGAGCCGCCGTAAGTACGTGACGTTCGCCGATTATTCCACCGCCACAGAAATTGCCCTGTTCATCCTGCAGGGACACTTGATAAGGCAGTGCTTTGGTATCACTGATCTCGTCGCCTTCGAGAATTCGCAATTTCTTCGAGTCTCCCTCTGTTACGCAATAAAGTTACGCGTGTTTTTCATTAATGCACTTACTTTGCTGCAAAAGGGTGAGAACGTACAGACGACGCTTACGGTTAAAAATCGCTAAGGTCAGCAGGCCGATTGCGAGCAACTTATGTGCACGGTCCATTATTCACGACTGCAGCTTCGCGAGTATCGCCAAAATTTTCGATACTTGCTCTGTAACACGGCCACGAAAACGAAAATGATCGCGACTACACGTCGAATTACGACAGTTTGCAAAGTCGTAAAAATAAGTTTACTATTCAGCAGCGCTCACGATTTTTACCGGGCCAGAAAGAAAAAAAGAGAGATAAAGAGAAGAAAGAGAGAGGTAAAAAACTCCCTACTCACGACTGCAATTCGAAGCTCTTCGCCTTTAGGTGGCGCGCGTAAAAAACGCAGTACCTGCAGCAATCAGTTGAGGCGCGAGGCGCAGAAATTAGAATCGCTTCATAAACATAACGGCGTTTTCGGGTGGGCATCGTACGCTGCATCGCGCTGCATTTGCAAGTACATTTTCGTCTCTGGTGTCGACCATTCCGTTATAATTGCACGTGCGCCTCGTCCTTCGCAGCTCTTGCTTTGCCGCTTTTGTGGCCTGCCTTGGCTGTACACGCGCGTACTCTCTCTTTCGGCGCGATCGCCAAGTGCAGAGAAAGGGAGAGGACTGAGGAGCCGGAGCGAAAACAAACGGCTGCTCGGCTCGACCCCAGTCCTGGATCGCAGCGCGTGGGCCCGCTCGCCGGCACGCGGACACAGCCTCGAGATCGATGGATTAGCAGGGAAAAACTCGAGATGTCGCTCTCGTGGTGCCGATTCGAGTCTGCATTCAGGTACAGGGCTCCGAGTGCTCGCGTACTCGGCCTCGGCTGCGGCGCTCGATCGATTGAGTTTTCAGTCGACGTTATGAATGTCGTAACGGTGCACGTGTAAAGCTTAATTAGCTTATTGAATTTATCATCTTGCGGCGCGCGATGTGTATTTAAAAGCAATTTCGTTGTAATACATCGAGTTTCGGCTTGCACGAGCGCAAAAATCTTGCAGGGACGTTGAATGCGGTAGCGCTGCGGGCAACAACGAAAATTCGACGCGACCATTAATCATCCTGAACGAAGGCTGTGCACGTAATTAAAAAATATCAATCGTCGCGTGCCTCGTGCGCCAGTTCGACCCAGAGGACGTAAGATCAGAGCCAGCGCAAAACATCTCATTTATACCTTCTACCTTTTACCTTCATCAACAGCTTTTTCATGGCATTTTTCAATTCTTTCTTTTTCTTCTTTCGCTAGAAAGAGAATAAAAATACATCCAATGAATGAATGAATGTATTCGAGTTTTTGCGGCGGTATTCGAGATTTTCCAGCTCGAACGTGAGATAAAAAAAAAGGAAAAAAGTACATAGAGAAAGATCTCGAGCAAAGAAGAGGATGATGATTAACGATTTATTCCCGAATACGTTGGCAATTTGTCATTCGTATACGTGAATAGTAGCTTTTGCGACGTTGACTGATGATCGACTTATTTCTTTCTTTCAGATGCACACGTTACGTAAAGATACGTATTCGGATTGTGCAATCGGTAGGGCACGCACGCACGTGCTCAATATGAATGCCGTCGACCTAGGTACTTCACGATACGGCTACATTTGGTCACTTGTGCATGTACTTTGACTAGAAGACGAGAGGCCTACATGGGCCGGCCGGCGAAGCCAGCAGCAGCTCGAGCAAGATTTTCCTCCTTCGTTCGGGCTGGAGTAGCGCTCGAAGCCCCTCTAATGGCTAAGATTTCTCTTGGAGCAGCGATAAACATCTGCTGATTTAAGCTCTCGATTGCACAATAATATTTGTGCGCTCGCACTAATGGCTTTAAACGCGCACGCTTACGAGAGATAATTCAACGGAACAGTCTCGGGCTCATAGATAGAATTGCGACAAGAGGAATAATTCGTGTCCATACACATCCTTCCGATTTAATGGCAAAGCTGTTTTCGTCGGGGAAAACGTATTAATAAGGCCCACGAGATAGGAGCGAGTACACGCGCGTATGTGTATACGCAATTGTAATCGCGTACGACGGTGGCCCTCTGCTCGTGGATACGAGTATAAAAACGATGCGTCCGACAAATAAATATATCCCCCCCGCCCCGCCAGGCTCTCTTCGTACGCCTCGCCAATTCGTATACGTTTGTATATGAGTTTCAGCATATCCACGTAAACATCCGAGTAATAAAAACATTAGTAAATGCGGCGTAATTATTACGTCGAGGCATACGAGCTGGCATTACAATACTTGAGAAAATAATTGCGCTGGCCAAAGAGGGTATAGAGAACTTGAAGCGCGTATCCTTGAGGCCCAGAGCGAGTGCAAAACGCGCTTGAGAATCAATTGCACATAATACTCGCGCTGGCCGAGAGAGAAGTGCAGATCGCGAAACGTTTCCGGCCCGCGCGTACCCTGGCGCCCACGGCATTATGAGCACATTACTGCACACTTAGATATGCACACATTCGGGCCAGAGTCTGACTATACGTATTACACGCCATGTGCCTCTCCTATACGTGTATATCAATTTAAGACGCGCAACTATATTTGCGCGTGAAAGTATAAGTGGCGCCCGTAGTCGACCGATCATGACTCGATACGCATCGAGATGTATGGTCTCGTACATGCAAGTAGTGAATCGTGTCAATTACGAAATTTTGATTCGACCTGTCCACCGCGCCTATACGAAATCGGATCGTTTTTTTCGACCGTCCCTGGCCGACCATCGAATCGAATCTCTCATTAAAATTCATACCCATTGATATCTGACGAGCCTCGACTTGGTTCCGCCGATAATATATCGGCTGCCAAACTCGTGTGAGCGCAGCTGCAAGGGAATCTAACTTCGTTTCATCGTATCGACTCGTTCGCATGGCTAATAGTCTGTTTTTTTGTTTGTTTTTATCTTCCAATATAGGTATAGCGCACGCGGAAGTATCGGAGCTGTTACAATCGATGTACATAATATCGCTAGCTGCTGCTGCGCATTTTGTGCGAGCTCTGCTGTTTTAAGCTCCTTATCAACTATAATCGAACGAGGTTATCACTCGAAAAATCTGAAATTGCACTCGGCTAAAGCCTGGTGAATGTAGCCGAAACTCTGAGATAGTGGAAAATCGTGAGTCAACTTTATAAAAGGGTCATTCCATGTAAGTGCTAAATTAGGTAAGGTTTCGGTTATGAGATACGAGCAAATTCGGCCAGCTAATAGCTCGGTGAGAAGTCGCACATTTTTCACGGCATAAGAAAAATCGTCGGAACTGAGATCATTAAGGCACTAAATATCTTTGAGACTCGCGTTCTGTGGAGGCTTGAAAAATCTTTCAAGCACTTAGGTCATCTTATAACATCGCGATAAGTATCGCTCGACCAAGTAGTTTCTCATAATGCTCGAGTCGTTTTATATTCCGAGAGCAGAGTAGAATATCGCGTTTAATGCTCGGACACGGCAATTCACTCAACACTAAGCACGCGCAAGGTCGCTATACTCGCGCAACGAGTCAATATTTAACCTGCCTAGACCAAATCATTTATAGCTTCTGCGATATTCTAGCGTTTACGTGCAGTTAACCCATAATACTTGACTACTTAATGCTCGAAGCCGATTTGCTGATCTCGAGTAGCAAAGTTTTTTCCTCTCACACATCAGTTATAACGATAATTATATTTTTAAATAGTCGATAATGCAATGAGTGCATCAAATTTTTTTTCATTATAGCGTGATGTGACAAGTGATTCATTCAATGAAATTTTACCCGTATAAAGCTGGACTAACAAAAGTGCTTTTTTCTTTGGCCCGGTGCAAAACCAGCCCCGATCTTCAATTTTTTAACTTGGCATATAATTATTATATGAACATTAAAGTGTGCAACAATGATCGCGAGATCTGCGCAATATCATCAGTTATCGAGCGGTTGAGTTATATAACGCATGGGCACTTATATAGCGCTAACGCTTTGAGGGCTAACAAATCATCTAAATTAACCGTTACATTTTCGTAGGGTCTGGGCTCGGAAGCGCATTTTTTAAGCCAGTGAGAAATGAAGCGTCGTCGATAAAGCTACTTGGTTGATCGATACCGAGCACATTCGCAGGGGAGGAACTCGATTAAAGAGTTGCCGTTGACCGTCATCGTTTATGGCCGATTCTCCGTTAACTCACTGGTTCAAAGTACTTTTTTCGGAAAAATTGGACAACTTCTAGCAAAAAAGGTCCATTGGACTTTTTTCCTAAAGTCACTTTATGCTGTGCTACAAATTATTTAAATATTCGCGTCGATCGTGAATTCCTAAAAAATGCCAACTTCAAAAAACGAGTATTGGAGCCCCCGAAATTCTATCATAATTTGAAGATATTTCTGACATATCTAACAATTTGTTCATCTTGCAGATATGCAAAAAAGTGTTTGACTGGTTTAATTGTCCGAGAATCGCCTATACACGAGTTCAAGTCGAAATATACGCTGTTATTACGAAGTCAGCTTTGGAATATTATTTTTGCTCGCGCGTACGCGAACGCATTGTACGAGCTGCTTAAATATTGGACAATAAACTTGATTATACTTAGAATTCTATGGATGCTCGGCAAATACCAAGCCTTGATGCTTTCAAAGAGGTCTATAAAGAATAAAATAGCACAGTGATTAATTGACTTCTCTGGGTTTCAAGAGCAACGAGTTTGACGATCGCGTTTAAATCAATATTCATAGAGCACGTGCCACTGATTATTTTGTATAAAGTTATAACTTGGATAGTGCTCGTCAAACGTTGCACTTTATTCACAGGAGCAGTCGAGCTATGACTCCGTTGTCGGTCGCTCCTATCAATTCTTACCGAATGAAGTGCTTCAAGGAAAAAATTCTCGTAGTTTTTGTTTTGCTTGCTTCGACAACGCACTGCTCAGCTCATGGTAAGCTTGAACTCGATCGATGAGGCTTTTTCGAAATATCTAAAGGATTTGTTAACTTTTAAGCCGAAGACAGCTGGACAGCCGAATCCTTGATCGGTGGCAGGAAGGTTCAAGCCAACGAAATTCCATATCACGTGTCGCTGCAATCGAATAATACACACATCTGCGGAGGTAGTATAATCAGCGACCGGCACATTCTCACGGCAGCTCACTGCGTCGTCAATGAACAAGACCAGCTGGAAACGGGACCCATCCAAATTGCGGCAGCAACCAATAACCTAAACATCCCCAATGGCATTCGAGTCGATGTGCTAAGGATCTATGTGCCCTCGATCTATAACGACAGCCAAAACTGGAAGTCGACTCTTCCTCCTGGTGACATCGCCGTTTTGAAGGTACGTTTCAATATCAGCGGAGCGGAATTTTTAATCGTGTAAAGTTGCAGCATCGCAACCAGGCTCAAACAACGAATCTATGTTTCTCTCAGTTGAATCAGATATTAGATGTGAGAAACAATGGTAATTTAATGAAACTACGCTTACCGCGTCCGAACAGACGTCGCAACAAGGAAAAATTTCGTACTTACGTAGACGAAGGCGTCGTCATATCTGGTTTCGGCTGGAACAATGTCCAAGTGAAGACCAGCTCAAACAACATGAGCGAGTACGAGGTGGGTTCGTCGAACGACACACTCAATCGAGCCGTGGCAATCGTCATGAGCAACGAGCGCTGCCAGAGGTACTACAAGCACAACGTCAGCGACGATCAAGTCTGCGCCAAAATCATCGAGTTTTCCGACGACACGCCCCAAGGAGTCTGTCGAGTAAGTTGTTTCGATTCCGATATCCTCGACTCGATTTCGATATCGCTGCAGCGAATCTTGCCTCGCGATTTCTTGACTATATAATCTGCGTATGTTTGCAGGGTGACAGCGGAAGTCCATTGGTCTACAACGGCGACACAGTAATCGGAGTGCTCAGTGGCATTTCACTCGGCTGCGACGAGAATAAGGAACCTGCCATTTACACCAGAGTATCGTCTTACCTCACTTTCATCAGGAATGCAATGAAAGACGTGACGCTGCAGATGCGCATGGCTGATTTAGCGCAAAATTGAATTCTCCTTAAAAACAAAAACAAACGAGCATCGCCAAATTTTCGCTCACCTCTCTCAAGCACATGCGCGCGTGTACTTTCTAAATAATCGATATTGATTGCTCTCTGTAAGCGATAAGTTTTTCAATAAATCATCTTCAGGGGAATCTGCCTGGGAGTGATTCTATTTTGACTTTAATAAACTTTTTAACAGCTTATAATGTACTTTCTTCTACTTAGTTTGGGATATTTTGATTCAATGTTAAAAATGACTTTTGACTTTTTTGCTATTATAACGTGCATTTATTCATTTTTCTTGTTTTTTCGAAAAATATTGGCAGCCGTTTAATGATAAATATGAGCACTTTCCAATCCATTGATACAAGTTCCCTAGATGATACATTCGGCTATAAGATAATCTATGTAGAAGATTGCGACACTATAAGTTATGTTTTCAAATCCTATATTTGTTGGTACAGTTGTAATAATAAATCGTGACACTTTCCAATGTTTTCATTACTCCACGAGGATTTACACGTTCCCAAATGTATAAACAATTAATGAGAAATTATTGCAAAGTATTACACAACAGTTACAAAGACTATTCATGGTGTTCATTCAATTTTTCTGTAAATATAATGTTTTAAATCTCACAGAGGCACAATAAGTAATTTATTTTTGTTTATTTGTAACTTTTCAATAATAGCAATTAGTGTATTGATAATGACGCTATTAACGGAATTTACTCGTTCATTTAATTTTTTCCAATACAAAATGCGTAATTCCGTTTTTTGTAATCAAATTGAAGCTTAATCGAGCATATTCAAATTTCAAAACAACATTATCGATTGCAAATGTGCATCATTGTCAAGTCGAATGCCTTTTTTTATATATAAAAAGAGGTATTGGTGGCAAAAATCAAAATAGTTGATATCAGTTTTTGTTCCTGGTCGGATCATCGGCACCAGACAGAATGCATCATCTAAAAAATATCATCGGCCTTGTCGGCTTGATTATATGCTACGTTTCGGGGAGTAATGGTAAGTTAATTGATATTTTTAGTATAATTTGAGTTGAAATAATTCATATTGAAAAAAAATTGTCAGCCTTGAAAGGAGAACTGATCGTCGGTGGTTACGAAGCTAAACCTGGACAATTCAAGTATCAAGTCTCATTGGAATTTTTAAGTGGTCAAAGTTTCTGCAGTGGCGCTATCATCGGTGACAATCATGTCATAACTGCTGCCCACTGCGTTCTCGAAGCAGACAATTCTTTCGACAGATCACGCATGAAAGTATCCACGGGTTTAACTAGTTTGTACTCGAGAAAAGACTCGATTGTCTCGATGGTCGAGAAAGTCTACGTACTACGTACGTTCACGCTTCGCAATCCTATTGGAGACGTTGCTATTTTGAAGGTAAATTAAAACTTTTCCACACTCAACTTTTTGATGCTTTATGAATTCTAAATATTTATTTTCTTACAGTTAAAAACTCCTCTTGGCCTCGAAGAGAACGCCAATATTGATAAATTAAATCTGCCCATACCTGGTCGTTCATTCGCTGGTCAAACAGCTACGGTAGCTGGATTTGGTTTGAGCTGGATGAATGTTCGTAAGGATTCCTTTGGAAATAAAAAGGAATACGGAGGAAGATTAAATGGAAATCTTAGATATGCCAATGCCGATATTTTGTCTCAATCTGCTTGTCAAGAATCTTACCCGGGCAAACGAATAAGTCCGAGGCAGATTTGCGCTCGATTGCATCAGCACGATGAAGATAAACCCGAAGGCGTTTGCTCAGTAAGTTTGAGAAATTTTTCATGAGTCCCAGCTAAAAAATGTATCCTATGACTTTTTATTTTCGTTCTTTTGCGTAGGGTGACAGTGGTGCTCCTCTAGTTTACGGAGATAACACGCTCATTGGACTTGTTAGCAGCAGTCCGCTGGGATGCAGAGAAGACAATGCACCTGCTATTTACACAAGGGTGTCCACCTTCCTTCCATTCATTAAGGCAGCTATGGCAGATATTGAGACTGATATCATTCGTACGAAAGTATTTTAAGTTAGACAGTAGTTTTAAACTTTTTAAATAATAATTATTTTATATTTATAGATCATTTATTAATAAAAATTATTATTTTATACTCTTTCATTTACTTTTTGTTGTTTTACTGTAAAATTAGGAAAATATGAATAAGTGTTAATTTTATTAATGACACAATCGTTTATATTAATGGGACATTAAATGCTATTGAAATAAACTCCATTTATTGTCGATTGGGTTAAAGATGAAGCCTGAAAATGTTTCATTTCGATTCGTATAATATTTCAAAAGTTATTGATTGAGATTTCTCGATTTTTTTTTCTAATTTTTTGAAAAGATGAAGTAATTGATTGGAGTATATTTTATATATTCTATATATGGAGTATTTCTATATAAGAGTAGTAAAACTTCAATTTATGACAAATAACATCAAGATTCATCGATTAATCACACAGTTACATCGTGAGAATAAAAATGTTTTTTTCTCATTTTCAGAAAACTAAAGTACCGATTTTTACAAAGTTTAAGTGGTTTTCGGAATATATGAGTAGGAATTTTAAAAGAAAAGCAGGAAAAATTATTTTTTTTATTAGCATTTATAAATAAAAGTAGTAGAGGCGTTGGTTCCATTATTCTCATTATTCAAAACTGAGCGAGTTCTTGTTAATATTCTCGAATTTTCTATCAGTTTGTGTCCTTTATACACTATGACATAAAAGTTGGTATGCATAATAACGAATAACAGAATTAAAATTATTTAAGGCTAGTAGAGTTTTCATTCATAGCAAATAAAAATATCTTTTTAATCGTTTCGACTCGGCAATTCATTATCTGATTTATGCATACACACAAAGCATAAATAAGACAAGAAAACAAGATCCAATTTTCAATCTTTTAATCAGTTAACGTGAAATAATGTAACAATTAATTATGCTTTTTGATACTATAGCCGGCCATTTACACTATTTTAATGTTTAGAATCAACGCTACACGCGAATGTACAATACTTGAAACGAAATTCATAAAAAATTTTAAACAGTAACAGTACGAGAAGAAACGTTTGTATGAATTAATTTAGTCATTTTGTGAAAAGTTCGGGGAGAAAGTGAGGGCTACGGTGCAGTTCTGGGCAGGCTTTTTACTCTTTTGCATTACCCCGTCATATAGATAATGGAGCGAAAAAATTATGGCTTACTCGAGACAAGTGTCGAGTCGTTAGAGAGTGGACAAACTAAGACATTTGTCGCTCGCAATTTCATTTAATTCAAAATAAGCTGAAAAGAGATAGGATCGTCGGTACGAAACAATGTCATTGAGATAAACACTGTCAAATCGTTAAAAATAAACACAACAGCGCTTATTAATAATAGAATACAAAATTTATTAAAAAATTAGATGGATTATCTTACATACAGCTATTCTCAGAAAATACAGAATGAAATATAATTTTTGTCAATTTAAGCATATACTACGTCATAAGCGTACTCGTCGTTGAGGATTTTTTCTATGAAATAAGCGTACTTGGAGACTTTGGTGAAAAGCTCGGGCGTATCCTTGTCGCAGCTGCTGGGAGCGTTCAAAATTCCAATTATTTCGTTATTGTAGACGAGTGGATCGCCACCATCGCCCTGAAAGAAGAAAAAGAAATATTCAAGCAGCCGAGAGACGGTAAAGAGTTACAAATGACCCGAGCGGAAATTCGAGGGAGCACAGGACAATATATTATCGTAGCAATGCTTACGTAGCAAGTATGTCCGTAATTGCTGGTCGACAAAGTGCAAAGACTACCGCTCGTAAGTAAGAAAGCCCTTGACTGTTGACACTGGCGCGTCGATATGACCCTAGTGCGGAGTGTCTTGAAATTATTGCCCTCCAATTTGCCGTCGAGGTCAGCCGGATCGTGAACTCCGTAGCCGCTGACTTCTGCCACTTTGTCCACGTAGTCCGAGTTCGAGGACGGTAGATAAAGCTTCTTAAAATGTTCCTCGTCGATCAAATCGAACGACCCTTTGATCTGTTCAAAGCAAGACACAGCACAACGAGTCAAGGCATGCTCACCTGGCCAAAAAACAATTTTAACTCTTTGGCATTCCAGCTATATTACCTTAAGTACGGCTATGTCGTATTCATGGTATCTCTCGTCCTTGAAATAATTCTTGGGATATGCGATTTGGCTTACTCTGCGGAAGACACGTTGCTCTAGGTAAGGTTTGTCCAGTTCGGGTGCTTGGTTACCACCGGCTCGAACGACGATTTCGCTGCTGTGATTGCCAAAAACGCAGTGGGCTGCCGTTAAAACGTATCGACTGTCGATGATAGCACCACCGCAAAGATGCACGAGTTGTTCTGTCTCTTGGTCAAGGTACAGGACTGCCACGTGGTATCCATAGTTGGCAGGGTCAGCGCTGTCGCCACCGTTGATGCGTTCGACACCGACTCGATCGATGTTGGCCCCTGTATCAATTCAATAATTGCCAGTGAAATTAGAATAAACAGGAGAGAGGCCTTCAAAATAGTCAAATGCTACACCGACCATCGATGCTGCAAATCGCAAAGCAAACGAAAAATAACAATTTGAGGAACATTTTGAAGGCTAGTATTTTACGTAATTTACAATAACAGACTGGAGCTTATATATAGCTGCCGCACGTATGAAGTGGCCAATGAAGCGCGGCCTCTCCACCACCAAAAATTTGAGAAATTTCACGCTTGCACGCAACGGTATCAGATAATTCGTTTTAAAAATAAAATTTCTTCGCAATTCAAACAATCGAGTGTTTGCGCGCGTGCACAATGCACCTTTTTAATGACTTACAAAGTGACGTGCAATTGTATATAGGCCAATGAATTCGAACCCGAGAGCGAAGGAAAGATTTATTCAGGTTTTTCGATTTAAGAATGCGCACGTAGCCATTGAATTGGTCGGAAATATTGATCATACGCGTGATGTCGCGTCTTATCGCGTAATTTGCGCGTGCATTGCTGATTTATGCACACGCAGTAGATCATTCGATAAGCTACGTTCAAAAAGCCATCAATAGATTTTTCCAATAATTTATTAGATAATTTATTTTTACTTTTTACTTAGGATGAAAGTGTCATTTTTTGCCACTTCAGAGCCTTTGAACAGTTGATAATAATATTGGATACGAGTATTTCTTTAAAAATCCAAGGTTTTTTAATGAGTCACTTTGACAAAAAAAGTTTTACTTATTTGCATCATTGATAACTAGCGACGAAAAAATGCTTATATTAAATTAACATGAATGGGATAAGAAAAATTCTGATTTCTTAAGAACAAAAAAAATTGTTTAATTTTTGCAGTACATTTTAATTATATTTGTTCAATTCTGGACATTAAAACAATGCTCAGATTTTTTTCAATTTAATGATTTACTTTTGTCACTTGATAATCTCTCTCTCTCTCTCTCTTTCTGCGAACTCGAGCAGGCCTAAACAATCGCGCATCTTCCTAAAAGGTCAAAATCTTTATCAAACATCTTTTTTCAGATATAAAACAAAATTAAAATTGTTTTTCTGTACATAAAAAAGATTGTCACAAATACGTGTGTCGATTGACGCTTTGATAAGATATTTTTGGACAACAGAGATTTACTTTTTAAACCTTAAGCTTGGAGAAAACGATGATACATTCACCATGATAATATGATTTCATTAATTTTTTTTTCATTTGGTGCCTTCAGTTTCTTAAGAGAAATTTTAAGGTGGTTATACTGAGAATAAAAGTTTTGTGAAAATAAACACCATTTTAAATGTACTTAAATTAATAAGTATCTTATTATCTAACAATTTACATCTTATTATTATACAAAATAACAATTTATCGTTAGTATTTTGTGTCAGAAATGTAAATCTTGCAAGATTCGTTTCAAGTAAGAAGTCATTTATTAACAGTAGCTAGGTAATCCGTTTAAAATATCTTTCTAGATATAAATTACATAATGTGCATATTATATTATGGAACGCTTCTTAAAGAAAGATTAGAACGTCATAAAGATTGTATACTGTTGAGTTTTATTGCAAGGAAAAATAATATTTGATCAATCAGAGACTAAACGTAAACTTTTGATAAAATTGTTGGCGTGTACGTGTGTGTGTGTGAGACTGTTTAACGAATATTATATGAATCAGTATTTGAATTTGCATAATTGACATAACATTTTCAATCTCCGTTCATCATCATAACCAATGCTCATGAGCTTTTAAAAAGAATTTAATAAAGAATTTAATAAAGAATTTCTTTGTAATTACATTAAAAAACGCTTGATTTGTGTTTTTCAAAAAATGTCTTTACAGTAAAGAAAAGAAAACCATAAAAAAGTAGTTCAAGTAAATTACAATTATAGTTTCATTAAAACATCAAAAATTAGTTTGGTCTCTTTTGAAGGTCAAACAAAGCACAAAGTATTTTCATTTCATTATAAAGTATTTTACATAAAATTTGCGAAGTCAGAAGGCTGAACGGGATAAATATTTATGCATTTTTTATAATACCTTCGAAGTCATTGAAATTAAAAAGCAACATTTTAAAATACGCACACACATACTATCACGCACCCGCATACGATAAATTTTGTCTTTCAAATGAACACGCACACGTGCATACACTAAATATATACGGTTATTTCCAAACGTACCTGGACTGTCAACCTTAACATCAACGTGTGTACTTGGCGCGAGAAGAGATTGAAAGAATGAGGTATGGGCTTTAGATCCTGTATTTCTCTCTCACACCCACTAGTGGGTCACAACAAAGAAGATGCATCCAAAAGATGTATGGCCTAAAAAGCCTCAAGAGTGCATTTTTTCGGCCAAAAATCGAGGGGAAGAAGAAAACAAAAGCCAACCACAAACGGGCGTACACAAGTTTATAAGTACGAGACATTCTCTCTCGAGTGAATACTGCTAAAGTTAAGTGGTCTCCAACGAGTGTGTACATGCTCCTGTTTATAGGGTATTTCTACCACATAACTTTCTGTCTTAAAAATAGATTTATTTTTATTTCTAAAAAATTTAACTTTTCTGAAAATCGTGCAGGGAATAAATAAACAATGTTTATAAACTTCTTGGATGTAAAGTATGTAGGTCTAAAAGTGCCCATTAGAATTTTCTTACATAATTGGATCAGGTACTTTTTTCAAGTATTTTTCAATCAAATATAAAGTTTCATGTCAAAGAAATATGAAATATTAATTTTAAAAATTTAAAATAGTTATTAATATAAACAATGTAAATGTTCAAGTGTTTCATTATATAAATTGCCAATTACTAGAGCGTGTTTACTTATATGGGTAAATCTTGTGAAATTTTAGTATTGAAAAAAATTTTTTTTTTTAGAGCAAACTCGTGAAATTTGTTTTTGGGACTTACAAATGATTTAGACACTTAGAAAAGTAATGCCCATCAAATTCGGGAGAGGACCTTCGAAGATTTAAAAAAGTACATGTTAAATCTGAAGCTGATGAAACGTATTTTTATGGCAATTTATGCTCCTAAATTTGGTTTAGATATTAATTTTTCGTAAAAAAAAAAATTTTTTTTTAAAAAAGCACTCCGTGATATATTTTCCAAAAGGTCAAAAACGAAAATGGGCAATGTAAATTATGCCATTTAAAGTTAATAATACCGCGACGCTATTGTGAGCACCTTATATCTCGCCAAAGGGGTCCTAAACGTGAACTTAGCACAGTGCTATAAAAAAGTATACGATACTCATGACTCAAATAGCCTATTCTGAACACGACACTAGCACCCTCGCTACGCTCACGTGCTAACCGTGCCGTGCAATAATGGCTTGCTTAAGTCACACGTATCATAATATACTATTTTTAAAAAGCAAGCACACCAAAAATAGATATACCACTCAATTCTACTACTCAAAAAATATTATTCCTCATAATTTTGTGATGATTTATGGTGGGGCCTTTGGAAATAAGGGGATTTTATAAACAAATCGTTAAAATACTAAAAACTAGTTGAATTTTTCTTAAGAGTATAGAAGGCTTGGGTAACGTCGCACGCCATTCTGTAACAGTACAGTTTCTGAGGACTTCTTGGTGATGATATGGATAAAAAAGTTCGATGGGCTTTTTGGTAATTAGGTTTCAAAATTAAAATGAAGATGAGATGAATTTCAAAACTCATAAAAAACACCATAAATTGCATGATTTTTGTATGAATTCGAGTTTGGATACCATTAGAAATTGTTCTGAAGATAAGAAAAAGTTAAAAATTTAACATAAACATTACCAGGAATGGAAATTTTTAAGTTTTTACACGAACATTGTAGAGTTGACACAAATATTAAAATTTCACGAGATTTACTCATGTATGTGTCAGTATGTACACCCGACACCCATAATATCTGCCCGGCCTATATACTTCACTTGTTTCGATGATTCGGAGTCTATCTATACGTTTATGAGAAATTTTCATGTCTAGTGTGAAGTAAGGTCCGGACAGATATTATGTCCGTCGGGTGTACTTGTATTGTGATGAATGTTCTGTGATGAACATCAAATCTTTTTGTTCCTTCGAATTGTTTTTTAACCTAACTTTTCTATGAAACGGGAAAAAGACGATCGAGGCTATTATAGTATATTTCTCAACGGGTGCAGCTATGGTTTTTTTTTAGCAAAACGAGGGATTATAGCACGAGCCTTTGGCTCCCTCGCTTTGCTAAAAAACCATAGCTGCACCCGTTGAGAAATATACTATATACTACCTCGTTAAGGTCCAACGAAAAACTCATAAATATAATTGCATTAAATTTTTTAGTTCTTTCTTTTACATAAATCGAAAGAAAAAGTGTTTTGTTAGAGTATTTGTCAACAACTCAAGTATCTTGTGTACACTTGGATACTTTATCAAAGTGGCGCGCCACAATTTTCACTGTGACCTCTCTACTGGTTTTACTCTATGCTCTAAATAGTTGCAGAGAAAAAGGCACGTTGACTAAATATTACTGTGCATCTTTTGCTGTTAATGATCGATTACCTCGGCAGCAGCCGGAGCGTGTTATGGAGTTAGATAGATTAAGACCAAGTCACAACATATATACCGAGTAACCCAGAATTTCAAGCGAATTAATAATTTGTTTCAATCTTAATCTACGAATACACGAGCCTCGCTACAGTTTTTAAACGATGATCACGACAACTCGTTCATCCCGTTGTCAGCAACTTCATAGATGCAGTGCCGACATCGTTGCAACGTACACTATAGGTAGATATATTGCCGCCTGTAATATGCAGCTTTCTGTAGCTCTCAGATAATATCTCTACGATTATTCCATTAATTATTCATCCAACTATCGGAGCGCATTAGTGGTGAAAGAAATGCCGATATTTTTATATTTTTTTGGTCTATAAAGGCTATCTATAATGCACGACCTTGAATATCTACCAGTGAACGAAGTTTTCATTTGCTTGCTTGTACGTATATAGGGATGATAAAAAGTAATTTACATTCCATATCTTAATTATGAAAAGAGTAGAGAGAGCGAGAGAGTACCGTGACAAATAATTGTAGTGAAATTTAATGTTCACATGGAAGATCATGCTTAAGTGTAAAAGAACTCTTCTTGTAATATTGGAACAGCTACAGCGACTTCCTTTTTTGTTATTTCGCTTTTTGTGACGTATCTGTAGATACATTTTGGAAAGATTGTTTTATCCGAAAAATGCAGAAGAAAGTGTAAAATTCGGGTCGTTATTATCGACATCGAGTTTGTTTTTTTTTGTACGATTGTCTTTCTCGCGAGCGATAATACCGACGGATAATAACAATCTTCTTTGCCGTTTCTTTTTTTACCTTCTTTGTTGCTTTCGATTATTGGAATTAAGAGCTCGTACCGTTCAATTTTCGACCCAAACAATAGCCTTGTACGTACGTGTTCACTGAATAACTTGTTTTAATCCAAAGCGGCGCAAATTGAACGCGTAGACGCAGTAATTTGTAATCACTAGAGAGTGATTAGGTGTCACATGCTGTGTTATATTACTATACATCAAGCATCAATATTTACTCATTTTATGCCTTATTTTTTTCGATTGAAAAATAAAAAAGAGCGCAGATTACAGGTATGAAAATTTCAAACATAATAAAAAAATTTCTGGCTCGGAAGTTCGATGAGCTTATTTTTTTTAATGCAATTAAAATAAATTTTCAATACTTTTTTGGCTTTGAGTTTTCCAAGCTCGTAACGAGGGATAAACCAGAGACTTTTAATGAGCGAAGCAAACATACCTTTTCACCGATGTTGGATTTTATATAGGAGTTTGCCATTGATGTTTATTCTCGGCGCAGGTGCGAGTTCACTTTCGATTCGTCAATCATGTCCATCGCATTGACTTGCAGTATAGAAAACGAGATCTTCTGCCGGCAATGCACTCGCGAGACTCGCCCTTTCACTCGCGTATAAATTTTCTGATGGCTTTTTTGTTGTCGTCTTGATCGCACGCCTGCATGCGATGTCTCGTCATCCCAGCTCATCTGCACTGCAGCAGCAACGGCTTGGACGGTGAGGAATGTAGGCTCATGGAAAAACTGGTTGCACTTGGTCGACGCATGCACACATGTGTGTGCGTGTGTGTGCGTAGCGTAACCGTAACATAGCCACTTGCCGGTGAGGTCCTTGTACGATTAGTTTTATGCTCTTTGCGGCGACTCTATGACGCGTGCTTGCATTCTTATTTTTCTATCAAACGTTACGAGAATCTCGATTTCGTTACGCTACTCACGGCTTCGAAATACTCCTCTAATTTCCAAAATCCGATGTACGTTTTCTTATACGTATTGACGCCTACAATTACTCAAAAAAAAACCGGTGCAATCGCTACGAAAGCCGTGGACGTCGCGATTCTTGCGATACTCTTACACAATAATTGCAATAGTTTAGCCCGTGCACGCGCGATTATTGACAAGTAAGAGAATTTGGATTTTCGAAAAAACATTTACACAATAAAATGTAAAATACCACACCCTGTGTTAGTAGTAGTGTCAAAGTGCGGCACTCGTATACAAGCAGTTTCTCTATATTTATTACAATAAAGGTGGGTCGCGCGCTTGACAGTGGCAGGCGCAGATACATTTACTTGCGCTTCTATAGCTGCAATTAGTCCATACATACGTCAACGCCTGCCTATGGTTAATGCTACAGCGAGTTTGCTCAAGATTTCTGTTGCGCCAAGAAATTTACTGTACAGACTACGTCTTGGACAAAAGCACGAAATGGGTAAATGTACCCTTTACCGTGGGTGTGCGGATTACCGTGGATTATATTAGGTAGTCACGTATATTATATAGTCACGTCAAATCATCCCCAAAATATTCCTGTTTGTTCATCTGATGGAACTGTATTAACTGGAGAAAAAATTAGGTGTTTTACGGAGGATAATTTCACTTTTAATTCATTTAAAAATATTCAGTCTCCATTGATCCAAAAAAGTGGAAAAATGTTATTGAGGATGGTGCGAGGTACATTTATGTTACGACGCAAATTTGATAACTCAATTTATCTTTATGCAATTCGTAAAAAAATAATGGACATCGATACCGGGACTAATCTAGCGTATAGATTTATCGGTTCTAGCCAAAATATTATAAACCTTTCGTTGCTCTAAAATCATCAAGTATTTAATCAGAATATCAGATTGTACATCGGTTTTGCGTGTATCCATGAAATCAACTTGCTGAGTAACAACCGTATTACCAGCAAATATATACCATGCACTCCTATTTTGATGAAGAAAATGCTGGGTTGTATAAAATGTATCAGTTTGAAAATAACTGTCTGTTTAGGTAAAGTTAAAAAATGTATTTCTTGAAAGTTTAGGGAAAAAAAATTCTTCTTTCTAAAGAAAAATTCTAAAGAATGTTGCTAGTAAACAAGCCAGTAAGTAACTGTATGTATGTTTAAGGTGGTACATAGTGCGATACTTATCGACGATAATAAGGAAAATATAATATTTTACGTGCAAATCTCAAGTGCACGTTTGAGCACTGTGAAGGCGTTGCGAACTAATTAACATCTTGCAGCTCGCTTTAGGTTCATACAGTTGCCCATATGCTCGCATCCGAAAGCGAGCCAAACCATTCATAAATATGTGTGAGTAATTACCGCTAGCCAAATTGCATAAAAATGGCAAACAACGTTAAGCCAAACGATCAATTTCGGAGAGGAAAAAGGCAGAAAAAACTACCAAAAATTTACGTTCAGCTGATGATATACATTGGCATAATAAAGTATAATTGCACGAACGAAAACGAATATGTTTAATTATATATAAATGGGCTGCGAGTGGAGCGTGTAAAAATAACGGGTATTAAGTGATGCGCATATGATTTTTTTCATCTTGTAAAAAAGTGAAAAAAGGCAAGAAAAAGAAACAGAGAGAGAGAGAGAGAGAGAGAGAGAGAGAGAGAGAGAGAGAGAGAGAGAAGAAGAAAAACGTTACCAAAAGAGGAGGTTGATACGTGACGCTTGTAAAACACTTTCCTGGAGATGTGCTCGCGTTACTTTTTTTACGCATGACTCGTAGGAGGTCCAACTTTTGCTTGCTCGACTTTTTCGCTTGCGCTTAACTTTGAGTATGCTGTTGTTTCTCTTTTATAGTATAGAGTTTGCATTGCAGCATATTAAAAGGGAGAAACGACGATTTCTTGTGTGCCAGTAAATGGAAAATTTTGCATCCGACTTCCGTGTATGAGATCTATTTAATCGAATTATTACCTTGGAAATGAGGGTATTGTTTTCGAAATAGAGTATTGTATATTGTTATTTTTCCGTTTGTCATTCTTAAAAATAAAAATGATTAATAAAAAATTTGCGAACAATCGTTGAGCAGTCGAAGCGAAGGACGATTATTAATTTTGATAAAATTATTACACGCCAAAAATTGCAGATCGTTCACTTTACTTTTAAAATACACTCTACTATCAGATAAAAAAATGAGAAAATTTCGAAAAATAAGCAGCTTTAAACCGATGCATCACTGAATGTACCTGGCTATACAGTGGAAATTCACGTCACGCTTGCACACGTAATATGATTTCGAGTGCGAAAGTTTCGTGAAGCATTATAAAGCAAGTCGAACCTGAGGCACGCGATCGTAAATTTGAAAAGGTGTGAGAAAAACAGAATAAGTTTATTACGATCGTTTGTTTTCTGCCAATTGTTTTTTCTTATGCACTGTAATCTTACAACAAAGGTACATTCTTTAGGCTTATGATGAAGTTTTATTCGCTCTTTATCGGACGAAACTTTACATATAGGTCCTACACCTTTTTTAAAAAATCAATGTGGATTGTTTTATGTGCAAAAACGATAGGGGGAAATCTTATTTTTGATAATAATGAATTGATATGTCCAGCTTCTCAGTATTCTCTGTTTTCACCGATGATACGATCCTGAGACTTTCTACTGAGCAATTTTTATCATACGCACTTTCGAAAAATATTGATGACAAGTTGAATGCGGATATTTTTAAGTAACGAAAGTATCGGCTCATTTATGGAGCAGTGTCATCATAGGCATTTATAGTAGTACAATTGTATGTCTACAAAGTCAGTGACGAAAACTTCTTTTCCAGTTTAAAGATGCTATTCGACGATCATGATTTCAAAAAAAGTTATTGTGGTCAAGGATGTAAGTTTTATTCGATTCATAATCAATTTACACGAGTCAACTCATAAAAAAAGTAGGAATTACTATTAATTCACTAACTTCAAATGGGAATTTACAATCTTAACGTTAATTAAGACGTAACAATTACATACGATGGCATTACTTGAGAAATGGTCATTTTTACAATCGATTATTTATACAATGACCTTCATTAACGTTACAATTTATTCCAACAATGCGAATATTTTATCAGTAATAGTGAAAAATTGCCTGTGCTAATGCATTAACAAGTTGACCTATTTTTTGAAAGTTTTTTCAAATTACATACATTTCTAATTGATTCAACTTGTAAACAAGTCTTAAATGTCTTAAATCATAAATATAATTTAATATTCATAACGATCTTTCATGTTCAATCAAACTTTCTCAAAAATCAATTGTTTCTGCAATTACGTTAATTACAAATGAAATTTTTCTTGTAGAGATTACTTCATTATGTTTTGTCACGTACAACGCTCGGTCGATGACAAATACTACTACAACTTATTCTGAAAAATGAAAATAATTACAAGTGACTTTGAAATAGAAACAATTGTGTGATGAGCGATTTTGTCTTCCATTCACTTTTTATTCAGTAGCACAAACTTGTCCACACTTCAACTATTCCATTCATTCAAATTTTCGGTTATCATTGTTTTTAAGTAAGAATTTTGAAAACTTATCGAGAGGTCTGTGGTTGTTGTCGATTTAACATATAACAGTTGCATAATATATTTTTATATATTTTAGTATTGAATGGTTTATTTCGTATACAAACTTGATTGCTAATCGAAGTTAATTGCAACACATCTAATTTTGCATATGTTTTATATACAAAATCAACTTCCGACATTAAGAAAGTATTATTTAAAGGAAATTGATCATACCGGCTTTTAAAGTGGTATCATGATTGTTTTAAAACGATATGAGCTTGGCTAACCTTGTACTGTAAAGACATGGTGAGATGTAAAAATAGAAAGTGCATACTCATAAGATAAAGATATACATGGACCTATTCAAAAATGTAATAGATGACTTCAACATTATCTAATTTTTTAAATACAAAAGAAATAAACAATTGTATTCATTTACAATTTTTATGTGAACAATTGACGAGCCATTACAGTAATCCTTGAATTTAATTTTTCTTAATTATTGGTGTAATGTATGTACGGGTCTGCTGAACTTCCTGCAAGTGAATTTTTTCACCAAGTTTAATGCGCATTAAAAATGATGTACAAAATTTTGTAGCGAGATTAGCGAGAAAAAATTACGCGAGGTTTATGAGAGTGGGGAATAGCTATTCGCTTATAAAAGAGCTGACATCCTCAGAAGAAAGACTAGTTATCGTCGTTTGGGTACATCATTGCAGGTGTTTCGATTCCGATAAATTTCTGTGTTTTTACTGCCGTTTTCAAGATGACAAAATTATTCGTTGTTTTGTGTGGTGAGTAAATTTATCGAATAAATTATGGCTAAAATAAAAGTTACTTAACAGTTTTTTTTGTTATTTAGTGTTGATGAGTAGTTTTTTGATAATTCAAGGAGCAACTATAAGATTTAGAGAAAAAGGGGAAGCTGACAATAACTGTGATTGTATTACAACCTACGAATTTTTACCAGTTTGTGGGTCCAATGGAAAAAGTTATCCGAATGAGGGTACCTTGAAATGTGCTAACGAGTGCGAAGGAGGCAGTGCGTATAATTTTTACATAATTATCAAATTATGATGTAATATCAGTGTTATTAATTGTTTTTATTTTGTAGATATTCGGGTTCGTCACCAAGGACTGTGTCAAGAATAAATTTTTACTTATGACTTTTTTTAATTTTATAAACTTAAAATAATATTGTTACAAATCTGAAAGATTTTAATACTTTTGTAAACCTTTATTCCAGTTCAAAATGTGAAATTTAGTAACTGTTAATAATATTTTAAAGATGTTAAGCACGTTTATAAAATGAACAATAATTAAAAATGTTAATAAATATTTAAGTTGTTTAGTATTATTGGTGTCCATAACAATATCTTCTAATGTAAACAGTGAAAAAAATTATAGCTCAATAATCAAAAATATAAAAAGTGCCAATAACTGCTATGAGAAAATACAAGAGCTCGTTATCAAATTACCTATAAATTATAATCGTCAACGTTTTAATTTACTTCTTTGTTTTTATGTGTGGAGCAGTTCAAATTTTTTACAAACGTTCTATATACATTGTATGTTTATTGTTGTCATAAAAACCCGCTGCCAATCCATTGGCAAAGTGCTTCCTCCTGATTTAAAGTATTAAAGCTAATAAAACAATTGTCAAACCGAAACTCTAAACAATCATAACTTATTAACTACTCGATGGATCCTTAAATAAATTTTTGACGCTTCTTGCGACACACAAATCCTTCAAAACAAACTGAACCACGTCTCACTAGGTGCCTCTGTTCAAAAGTTACATTGGTTCCACACACACACATACATCTCTCTCTCCTCTCCTTCCTCAATGAGGAAGCTAAAAAATTGGTTTTAAAACAACAAAATACATGAAGTCGCTATTTGCATATAATTTCTAAATGTTTTATTTCTTTATCATTTTTCAAGCAATTGTTGCATAGTAATGAAATTTTCTCAAAATTTAGATTAGATGATTCCATCATATAAATAATATAAAATTTACATGAGAATTTATGCAAACTAAAATTTCTTATGAATACCATCAGAGTATTTACTCAGCGCGCTTTTAAAAAGTTTTTTTATAACCTCAGAATAATAGAGCTGTCGGTAATATGAAAATCTAACTGTGAAGCATAATTATATTTTATCGTTGCTCGGTATTGGGAGATGGTATGTTTACAAATATATAATATAAATAAACGCGTTGACTTCTGTAAAACGAGTCAAAACATTTAAATCTTATGTGAGTATTATATCATGAATAAATACTAATGATAACACGAGTAATATTTTTTCTTCAATCAAAATGGAAATTAATTTATTGATAAATGAAAAAATGGTTTTCCCAGTCTCTATCTGTAATGACTCAAAGAGTATAACTAAACATCATTTGGTGGGGAATTGAACGTTCTTTTTTGCAAGCACACGTCATGTATGTAACTGCGCAAACGAATCAGTTTATCCGCATCTACTCTTAGACGTGCATTCGCGGTCTAATATTGGCCATCATAAAATTATCAAAATGGCGAAATCAGTTGTCTTCATCACCTTTGGTAATTAATATTTCAACATAAATGTAATTATAACATCAGATTATAATTTTATATTGTTTAATTCAATGTCATTTTTTATGTTAGTGTAAATGAACTCAAAACGTTTGAGTATGTTATTTATATCTTATTAGTGTTTTAGAGATTAGTTATTTCATTATATAATTATTTATAATTCACTAAAAGGAAAGCTTCTAAAATATTTTCTATTTGATAAGTAAAAACAAATAAAATAGTGATTTTTACTCACAAGGATACCTTCTCACCTTTGGGTTATGGATCTTTACCAAACATTCTGAAAAAATTCAGACAGTTTCTTCGAAAAATTTCAAAACTTTTGATCTGTGCATTTTTTTGTTTAAGTGCTCCAATCGTGATATAGAAAATCTCAAAGATTTTTAAATAAAAGAGAAAACCCCTTTTAAAATGGGCCCTACGGCCCATTCAATAAAACCAAGCATTGGAAGCTTTATTATTAGGTTCCTGGAAACCCCAAAATTTTTTTGGTAAAGATCCGGGACCCAAAGGTGAGAAGGTCTCCTTGTCAGTTTATTAAAATTAAGGGAAATTTATTAGTTGTAAAAGGTCTAGACATACAATAAATCTCTGAAAAATAAAGTTATATTTTAAATATTTCGATTTTCATTACTCGTTCAAAAATTGCTATTAAGCTTATATAAAATTTTTCAAATTTGTGTAATATAGTTTAAGTTAATTGCTTCAAAGAAATGTGTTGACAAATAAAAGCATTATCATCATCTCTTAATAATCCTATACTTTATGCGTTTCAGTTATAGTTTTGTGCCTAATGATTTTCAAAGTTCAAGCTGCACTTCCCGAATTTGATGCTGAAGGAAAGCCCTGCATTTGTGCTACCACTGATGATTTAACTTATGTCTGTGGAACTGACGGAGAAACTTATTCCAATATTTCTGAATTAGAATGTAGCAATAAGTGTTTAAGGAAAAGTAAGTTTTGAATTGTTCAATATTATTTTTACATTGTAATTATAAGAATAGTATTTTAGTAATAGAAAAAATTTTAAATACTTTTTTAGCTGTACAAGTTAGAAGCATGGGCCCTTGTGACAGTCCATGGGAATAAAATGGATGAAGAATTTTTTTTATACTTCATTTCATCTCCTATTTATGATCAATGAATAGATTATTTTATTATTATTAAGATTACTGATAGTAATTGATAAAAAAATGTAACATTAAAAATATGATAAATAAAGCATAACTTAAATTCTTGATACCATTTTATAATAAAACCTTAAAGTTAAATAGATTTTGATTTAAAAAAATTGTTTGTCGATGCGCCATATGTGTTATATACACAATTATTGTGGTCTACGACATAAGTTTGAATAAAAATGATTTAATAAGATATTATAAATTAATATTAATTTTTTATGAATAGAAAAAGATTCATCCTTAACATATTTTTAATTAGAAGTTACTATTTTTCAAGCTCATCAGCGTCGTGGATCATTCCCTCAAAAGGAGACTCCGAAGTGCTCCGAAGCTGATACTATTTTAAAAAAATTGTTTTAATACAACACAAAGTAGAAGTAATAATAATGAAAAGAGGCTTTCAATTTTTTTCAAAAGAAGATCTCTGTTTATTTATCTATCTCAATACGTATTTTTAAAATAAAATATCTAATTAACATTCAAAAAAATCACCTTAGATTCGCAGCTTAAAATTGGAAATGATCAACAGAACATTCAGACTAAGTTTATTTTGATCGTGATCCAGGCAATTTAAATATCAAATGCATTAAAAACTTGTTTCGGACTTGGTAATAAGATATGAATTCATTATAGAATTAAAAAAGTATACTCTCTTTTTGAATTTGGTATATTTAGTAAATTAAGTATATTTTGTATATATATATATATATATATTTCCACCGCATCAAAGCTTCTACTTTTATAAAGAGGAGGGATGGTCAAAGAATCACTTTCATCACTATAAGTTAACTTGCTAAACACATTATTTAGCCAGTTGATTAGTGATTGTCATTGTAGAACAACAGCTTGATTAAAAGTCATCAAAAAAGAATAAAAATAGCAAAAATGTGCATGATTCACTCCATTCGTAAGTAATCTCATACAAATATTTCCACTCTTAAAATAAATTTTGAATAATGATTAAATTTGTAAAAAAACAATTAAATTATAGTGAAATTAGAAAAATCAGTTATTTTGTGTAATACCAAGTATGTACTTTACTTGTGTTAAATTTTGTACTAAAATATTTTAATATTTTAGACTTTTTTATCGCTTTTGTGTGTTGCATTGTTCAAGGACTTTTCATACATCTCAAAAGATAATGATTTATTTTTCTCACGTAAGGTCATAAGACTAGTGGTCGTTGATTATTATTATACATACTGAAAGCTACTTGCGCCATGAATATTGATTTAATATTTGACACTGACATCATCAAAGTGGAAAATCAAACGTTTCAACGTAGTTGGAGAGTTATCAATTATTGATTTTGGTGGGCAATAGTAAATCAGTGACAAAAGTACTTATTGCTACGAAGTTTTGGTCGGGCTTCCTGACCCTTTTCAGATATATTTTAAAATTGAAATGTAAAAAATATTACATAGATTGATCACACGTATAGTTAACAGAATACACAGCTGTGCAAGATATTTTGTAATTAAACGATACCAGTGTCTTGCATTGTAGTCAAATTCTTACTGATTAGAGTGTTGAGAATTTTATAATAGTGTTATTTTACGTATGCAGTCAAATCTTTTAATCGATAAACTCTAGTAATTAATTCAAAAATATTTATATCTACGTTTTAGTAATCAATAGTTTTATGGTACGCTTTTAATAATGATTTAATTTCTCTATAGTTGTCATTACTATCATCACAATTTCGAGTGCTCAGCCAATTCAAGAGGATCAAGAAGCAGAACCTTGCCCACCTTGTATGGTGACTCTCAATCTCAATTACGTTTGTGGCACTGATGGTCACACTTATAGTAACATTTCAGAACTGAAATGTCAAAATAGCTGCAAAAAATCCAGTTTGTTGCACATCTCCTTTTTTCTTATAATTTATAATTTGACTTCTAAAATAAATTTTTCCGCAGACATTGAAATGAAACATGCAGGACCATGTAGAAAAGACCAACCCCGACTTTGTCCTTGCGCTTTGTTGCATCATTTGCGTGAAATTTGTGGTACCGACGGAGAAACTTACAGCAATGAGTCTGAATTGAGATGTCATAACCAGTGCTCATTCTTAGGTAACATGACTATTATAAGATAATCTGACTAATGCTTAATCAAAAATCCATTTACAGATATTGGAGTTAAGCACGAGGGCCCATGTAAAAAAACTGAGTAATACGAGGATCTACTTTGTGAGAGAGTTTTAGCACATATAAATCATACATCTCATATCTTTAATTTTAAAATAATTTTTATTAAAAAGTGTTTTAACGTTGTTTGTACATGATTCGGTCAAACATTTTTATGTCAATAAATAATGAAAATATTCTGAAACCCTTGTGATAAATCTTAGTTTCCACTTAAATTTGAATATTCCAAGAAAATTTAAATATTTTTTTAGTATCATCCGTTCTTATACTCATGTTTCAAAATTAATTCGATACGCAGCCATTGACTTTGGATTGTTTCATTCCGCCTGACAGTAGAGCGACCTGCTGCACACTACGCATTTCTAGGTTGCGTTAGCTAACAATTATAATAAAAATGTTCACACCTTTGTTAATTTGAAGAAATCTTTGAATGCTATTATTGTTTCGTAAGCATTAATAACTGTACAATATAATTAATTTAATAATTTTTTACTATAAGAAAATATAGAAAGCTATAAATTTTATGCATAAGTATTATGTATAGTTAAATTGGACCAAACATTTTATAAGGACAAAAGATTATGTATTATTATTTCAGAAATATTTTATTTTTATCACGAAGTTCATTTTTTCCTCCTTGAGCAGGAAAATACATGCAGCACATCTGAACGACAAATCGTAAAATGTGGGATAAAAAAGTAGTATAAGTCGAAAAGAAATATATGTTTATGATAATTTGAGTTGTTTCAAGCAGTATAAAGTGTGATTTGCATCTGCGTAAGGCAACTCTCGTGACACAGATGTAAAATCTTAGCTCTCGGCATACGCGATATCGCACGTGTATTGCACACGTATGAGCAAGCCATACGAGCAGCTATTATCCTTTGTCAAACAAAGCGAAAGAATATCAATTTTTATATATAAGCATTTACGTAGCCACACATTTACTAGATATGGTCTATAAGGTTGCTGCTGTTGTATTGCTGCTGGGTAATGCAGTAAAAGTATATTATAACGGATCGATTTCATTGAACGATACGTGGAACCTCCCCCGTGCATTGGTGACCGTTCACAGCTCGCAAATATACGCTGTTATCTAAGTTTAACGGGACAGAAAAATAGCACATTTTTATCATAAGAAAGAACTTTAACGTGACGCTCAGAGACGTGAAGGATTATAGGCATGGTTTATTTTTTTCCTTGAAGGAAATAATTTCGACATTCGATAAGTCCAGCGCAGTGATAAGAGGCTTGAATTCAGAGTGGGTTCGAAAATATTTAAAAACTTTATGCAATCATCATCGTCAACATTATAATACACATAATATAATACGCATTTCTTTTAATTAAATTGAATGGACTTTTATACGAATTATGTGCTCTCGAGCAAAAAGATTACAAGAGCAAAATAATTCCTGAGGACACCTTGCAAACTTTATTTTGCTTCCATTTGATAAAGCATAATAATAAGGGCAGAGGAACGGCAAGGACAGAAAAAATTTTTAAGCACAAATGCAATCGCTACACAATGGCTCGTGTATCTGCCAGTGTGCAAAAAAAAGAAAAGTTGAAAAATATTATTATAAAGTAGTCTGAAATGGCAGAAGACCTTGGTGCCGTGCACATACGAATTCGAGTACACGACATTAGTCTTTGCATTTTCTGTAAAATACAAGTATACACAACTGCGAACTAGTTGCAGCGATGTAGTGAAAAAGCAGCGCGCCTTGGCAGCTAGCGTGCGTAAATATTCTCGCGTCGTCGTCCCACGTGGATAAAAATGTAGCAGATGCAGAAAGATGCCCCGTTTACAACTCGCACGTTGATTGGAAAAAGAGATTCTGCTGCTCTCGACTGAGCCAAAGAAACATACTCTTCAATGGGCTGTACTCCACGTAGGTGTGGTTATACACTTGATTTTTTGCTTCTCATTCGTAAGTTATTATATAAGCCGTGTACGTTTCTCTATACGTACATGCAGTCTAACAGAGTGAGATTAAGATCTTTTCTTAATTTGTATACATGTCTCAAAGAGTGAGATGAAAATAAGAAATTTCGACTCGTTGCTAAGATTGCTGCCGCTGCTATACAGAGCCATGCATAAGTCGCTGCGGTGACGGATAGAAATGTCTAGTACAAAAATCGAGCCATTTTCGAAGGACTATTTAATTTGACGAGGTCCGCAGAATATTTTCAGAATGACAGTTGCATTCTTCTTTCGCATAGCCGGGGAATAGAACGTAAAAGATATAACAGCATCTTTTGAGTGTCTGAAGCTATATCATTCTCATCACTTGTCTAGCTGAGGTCTCTTCCACTACTTATCTACGCACTCATAATGGCATGCTCAAGCAGCCCAGAGCAATCGACGTGTCTCTACAGCAAAATTCCATGCACATTCGTAGTACAACGCATTACCAGCAGCCCTTCAATATATCGCTTCTGCAGAGATATTTACTCATGATAATGTACATAACCATATCACAATGATTAAAAATTGAATCAATTGAGGATATATTTGCAATATATTATATTGTCGAGAATAATACATCAATAACTTAAAATTTTACTTTATTTAACTAACGTTTCAAAATTGCTCAATACGTTTAAAAAATGTTATAGTACAAAAAGTACTTAAAATTTGTGATGTATTCACCTAAATCGGTAATGCAGTCGCCACTGTGTTACCCACCAAATGCCGAGCACGGACGACGGACGGGAGTCGTGTACCAACTGCGAAGGTAGCATCACCTCGCTACTGTACTCCAATAAAGCCACTAATATAATTACAATTAACTTGTATCATTTAACCCATACGTAAAAGAATTGATCAAAGAATACGCGTGAATTTTTTCAGAATTTTTTGGATGATTTTGGAAATTTTTATAAAATGGACACATCCAAAAATATCCAAAATGATCCAAAAAATTCACGCGTGTTTCTTCATGAATTCTAAGCACTTTTTGTTCTATAACATTTTTTCGTAGAGTCCATCGTTAGCAGGTAAAAAAGTCTCAAAGCATTATAATATGTGCCGTATCATCTTTTAGCCGATAATCGTTGAATCAGCTATTTTGGTGGCTGCCATCTTGAATCTGGATGAACCAACGCCACTGACTTTTATAATAGGCCTGTTTGTCACGAGATCCAGAGTTTTAACCCAATCCGAATGCGTAATCGTGGTGAAAAATACAATCATTTTGAAGGCAAATGTCCAAAAACTACGTTTTTTTTTGGTTGTATATATTGTAAATCTGGTACCAGATTTGAAAAGAGCGATAAAAATCCCATAAGATCTGGTTTTTTTACATTGATTTGACAATGGTTTCATAAAAAAATAATGCGTGGAAAAATAAGTCAAAATTAGGGTCGCTTGGTATTGTATTGGACGGGTTAAACAAAAGCAGCGAGCCGGATCAAACACACAAAATTAGTTCGTTTCATGCGCCACCATAGCGCGACGTCGGCTAGCTACTGTTGCCGCACACTATCGGCATTCTCTCCACGGACGCAGATCTACTCGGACGCAACACACAAGTTTTATTCTTTCAAGTCTTCTATTCTATAATTTATTATCAAGATGAACAGTGATTCGAAAGCATACATTGCTTTAATACAACAAAATCATTTAATATATTGTAATAATCACGATGACCATATAAATTCGAAAGAACGAGCCAAAGTATTCAGACGAATAGCTGCCGCAATGAATAAACGAATGGATCGTCAAGATGAGCCTTACGAGCCAAATGACTGGTAAGTACTTAATATAAATTATAACTTATTGTTGCTACTTGTCAATACAACTTGTTAAAATTTGTGAATATTAATCATTTTACTTTATTATATTAATTGTTTCAGAACATGAGGCGAAAAGATTGTGGTCCAAGCTTCAAAAAAAAAATGTCACGCTTCAGTACGATCTTATTAAAAAGTTCTTTTTTTAAGGTCATTTTATTCCATTCCTTGAGTTTATTCTAGGTTATATGAAGGTCTTTTTGCGTACACCATCGCCCTTCAATGACCATGAACATATAATTCCATAACATTAAAAAAACTAAAGATGTAATCGACAGTAAAATTTTCCGCTCTTTTCAAATCTGCAATAAAAAATGGGGGTCACCGTACAAAAAATCAATTTTGGTTCCTAAGTAAGAGCGCAAAGTTGAATGTCAAAATTTCGTCCTCTGGGCGTTAATGGGTTAAAAATACTATTGAGTCTTTTTTTATACATATTTTCTTTTTGTTCATTTTTAATTTCCATCTTATCTATATTGGTAAATTGGGGGGTTGGAGAGCGGAGCGAGCAGGAGGGCGTAGCCCCCCTAGTTTCATTATATATATACATGAGTATAAAGGAACTCATATTAAATATTTTGTTATATCTATATTATTCAGTAAAAAAGCAACAAAAAGCTTCAACAATAAAAACTATTCATGTAAGTGTAGCTAAATTTTTTAAATAACTTATTTCGAACAATTTTCTGTACGAGTTTCATTATTTCATATGATTTGTAATGCCGGAACTGGCATTATCTGTTGGGCCGCCCTGACGAACCATCGTCAACTTGCCGAGTATATTATTAGTTATATAAGAATCGTTATTAATCAATGTATTTTGAATCTGATTTCATGTGAGCGCCAAGTGTGAAAGAATAGAACGTAAACACGCGTATACGTTGAGATACGAGAGCGTACATATGAACAGAAGAGGAAGTCGAAGATTTGTTTTGAGATCGAACGGAGCTCAAGCGTGTGAGTTGAGCGCGACATCCTCGGAGATATCTACGTCGGATTGACGAGTACCGCGCGGGTAGTAAGATCCTATGTCGCCCCAGTGAAGAGTGCGAGTGCCGGTACGAGTCGACCCGAGTGCGCGAGAGAGAACCAGTGGATCCAACGGCCGAGCAGACCACAAGGACGACCAAGGGCGGATCTGGACCAGGAGAAGATCTCGACATCGTGTGGTGAGTCGGGCGGCCCAGCCTTCGGTCGTTGTGTTTGTGAGTCGTAAGCGCCGACGCGCCCACCAGGGCTACGATCGTCGCGTCTGCCGTTGACCGGGTATGCGGGTACTCTCTGAGGCCGTGTAGAATGTTTATTGAATGAGAATAAACCTGGTAGTTGTTATTGTTAAGAGTGAGTAATTATTTGTGAATGTGTGTGTGAGAATATCTCCCCTTCCCGTATTGCATGCATTCCACAGGTAGACCCTGGACGTACAGGAACGGACCTGCAGCCAAAAGGATATACGTAACCGAACGGGTACGTCAGGGTAAGGATCGAGAATATAGGTTACAGATTGTAACTCGACGCTTTATTTGTAACTAGTCAATTATTGGGCAAAAAGACACAGTGATGGCACGAGTAGGGCACGTGTCCACCTTTTTGCTCATGGGCGCAATATTCTTATGCACAAAGTAATCTCTACCAAAAAGACTAATTGGAATGAATTACTCTTTTCTCCCCTCAGCATTTTTCGAAAAAGAGTAATTTACGTCATTTTACTCTTTCTAAAAAAGTAATTCGCACAGATTACTCTTTTGAGTTCTAGCGTTCAAGACAGTGGTTCAAGGAGTAATCTGCGTTATTTACTATTTTAAAAAGATTTTACTCTTATTTACTCTTTTGAGGTTCAAAAGTTACTCTTTTGGGTTTAGAGTGTGCCCTTGGGCTGAGTTTTCTGGAATTTTGATTTAGACCTTCATATCAGTTTTATTATTGAATATGTGCTCAAAAACATCAATAAATTTTCTTTTTTTTGCTTTTTTTCACATCTGTTGGTGTACAAACTTTTTCATAGCTCTAATCAAAATTCCAGAAAACTCAGCCCATAATGGATACTATTCTAAAGATTTTGGGCCATACCAAAAGTGTCTACCTCAAAAACTCTGATCTGAACCTTGCGCACAGTACCAAACTGCTAAAATAGCAAAAATAAGCTATATTTAGATGCAAAGGCCTATTCTGCCACTTTTTCCACATTTTTTGGGGCTCAACGATGTCAATTTTATGTTGAAAATGTAGATTGACTTTGAGCTATTATTTATATCACAAAAATTCCAAAGAGGAGTGAATTGGTGTATGACTCCCTTTCAAGGCTCGAAGAGGGCTTAAAATCGAAAAAAATTTTATTTCATTTTCGAGTAGGAGATATTTTTACTCCTTTCTATTGCATTTTTTAAAACTCCAAAATTTTGATTATTCAATGAGATACAGCTGTTTTCGTGAGCCATTATACTTTGCATGTTAAATTTTTTCTTCTTTTGAGTTTTCTGGTGTTTTACGTTTTTACAAAGTGCACCTCTGTCGTCGTAATATTCAGAGCGTACCGATTGAGATACGGCACCAGAGTCGCGTACACTTCATCGGAACATCAATGGTTACGGTCGCAACCTCGGGCTCGTGTTTAAGATTCTCCTTGAGGAGAATCGAAGTCGCCCTCCGGTAGGTAATCGTAAGTATGGAGCGCACGAACCTTCGACGGTGACTGCTTCACTGAGGTCGTTTCTGGGATGAACATCCGGTTTGGTTCCCCTGAGAATATGACGTGGACGAACTCATGTCCACAATCGTGCGCGCATGCGATGCTTCCATGTCAAGAGGAGGAGATTGTCGGCGCCGCGAACTTGTCTACTGGTGGAACGACAGCATCGAGGAGTGTTGGAGGATCAGCCTCCGGTTGCGAAGACGCGCTGCTCAACGGGATCGCGGCCGTGCTGACGAGGCCATTCGTTGCGAGGAGTTCGCCGACGCTCGGAGACGTCTACGCAGGGCGATAAAGGCCAGCAAACGCCTCTGCTGGAGGCAGCTCTGTGACAAGGTGGACTGCGATGTGTGGAGTAAACCACACAGAGTGATCATGTCCCGCCTCAGGGCGCCTAGAGGCAGCAAAGACGCATGACTACGTCCGTCGTGCGGCGTCGATTCATCGACGTGCCTGCTTGCGTGTGATCTGCGGGTTTTGCAGCATTCCACACGAGGGTTCCTACGTTATTTCCCGCATCCCACCGCTGGAACTACTCATCGACGAGCGCTCGAGGTTGTATCATCGCCGCTTTGAAAACGTTGGGAGTATAAAGAACGGGCTAGGACGATCGAGAAATGGCAGGCCCAATGGAACCGCTCGACGAAGGGTCGGTGGACCCACCGATTCATCCCGAACATCATTTCATGGATTGAGAGGAGGCACGGAGAAGTGAACTACCACCTCACGCAGCTCCTGACTGGTCACGGTTGCTTCAGCCCTATCAAAAAAAGTCAGATGATAAATCAGATGATTTATCATCTGACTTGTCATGATAAAACATCATCTGACGTTGAATCGATAAATACCATGTTAAATTCCGATGGAATCATGTAATTTTTCAGGTATGGACTTTAAAAAAACTTGGACATGCCACCTCGGATCTCACCTCAGAATCTGAATAAAATTGAAAAAAATCAATCAAATTTGAAATTAGTAAAATATTCAAAAATGGATATTGAATATTTAAAATAAATAATCATGCTTCCTAAATGTAGTTTTTTATTGTATTTTACTACATTAAATTAATTTTAATTGTAAATCGAAAAAAAATTTTCCTTGTAATTTTTATCATTTTATTATAAATTTGGTCATTTTTTCAATCAAATGAACCATTTCTTGATCCTTTCCTGTAATGGTAGGTCTTTAAAGTTTGCACTTCTATTTAGAAAATTAAATACTGCAACAAAAATTAAAAAAGTTTTTCATTTTTCATACAATTATTTAAAATAAAGTTATTCCTGCTGGAAAAAAATCAAGTGATAATAAAGTAATTTGTCATGCCAAAATCTGAAAATGCACATGAATGACATAATTTTGGCTATTTTGAAATTTAACAATAGATTTAAAATTTTTTTAAGTTTATTATATAATTTATTGATTTTGATTACTGAATAATCCAAATTCAGGGATCTCAGTACTCCTCAGTACATCTAAATAAAGCCAGTTATAGTAGTTTATTTTAGTAAGCCCCCATTAGAAAGCATAGGAAAAATCAATTTTTTATAATTATAACAATAAATAAATAAAGCACACTAAAGGCTCAGAAGGGGCTACAATTATTCAATTTTTAAGTGTTTTTATGTATCTAATTGGATAATTTATTTTCCTTGCATTGCCGCGGTGACCGTCGATTAATTATTTTGTAGATCTGCCATACTACGATGCTCGGTTAGCTTCCGATGATCAACGGTGGAAGATGCCGAACTCCAAATGATGCGGTGCCACAGGTCGCCGATGTCACGAACACTGGTTGATGTGTCCGATCAGAGGTAAACTCATCGGATTAATCCGCCGACTTGGTAGGTAGTAGCGATGTCACCGAAGAACACCGATGTACGCTTCTGATCCGCACTGTACGAATAGGACCAGCTTTTTCGATCTCCTTTCCGCTGTAGTTGTCGATCCCCGATGGAACTGCTAAAAAAAATATAATGATTTATAATAAATAAAAAAGATTAATTTTTGATAGGTTACTTCAGTCAATGAAAACAAAGTTTATTGATTCTGCTACAACTGAATTTAGCTGATGCTAAGCGTCATGAACATTGGCATGATAATACCGACTAAATTCAAGTCGTAGCAGAATAAATAAACTTTGTTTTCATTGACTGAAGTATAACCTATCAAAAATTAATCTTTTTCATTAATTATAAATCGTTATATTTTTTTGAGCAGTTCCATCGGGGATCGACAACTACAGCGGAAAGGAGATCGAAAAAGCTGGTCCTATTCGTACAGTGCGGATCAGAAGCGTACATCGGTGTTCTTCGGTGACATCGCTACTACCTACCAAGTCGGCGGATTAATCCGATGAGTTTACCTCTGATCGGACACATCAACCAGTGTTCATGACATCGGCGACCTGTGGCACCGCATCATTTGGAATTCGGCATCTTCCACCGTTGATCATCGGCAGCTAACCGAGCATCGTAGTATGGCAGATCTACAAAATAATCGACGGTCATCGCGGCAATGCAAGGAAAATAAAGCTAAGTATTTCACTCGGAAATCAATAAAAATTAGCGCGTTGATCAATGATTTTCGGTAAATGTAACATCAGATTACCCGCTTAGTTCCCCAGTCAAAACGTTTTTTAAACGTTCCTACTACGTTGTACACATTCAGAAACGAAACGCAGGAACGGACATTTAAACGTTTCTGGAAGGTTCTACAAACGTTTTTTCGACTTTTTTCTGAAACGTTCTAAGGTTCATTCTTGAGCAATCAACAAGTCCTAGACATAATTGGCGGCAATGTGAACGTTGCTGATCCAAATAAAGTATCAGGTAGCCATATTGCATCAGAAAATTCAAAAAATTCACATCCGGTGAAGAAGGATAGTCCCGAGATCGTAACGAAAAACTCGGCCCATGTAAATACAACTAGACTAGCTATGGCTAACGAAACAGAAAATTCGAACCTTATTACCAACACTGAACATAAGGGGGCGCCACCCAACAAAAATTCAGAAGAGAGCTCGTCTGCTTGCAGTACACCTAACCAGAAAAAAGAAGCGCAACCGCCCATATACGTCAAAAATTGCGACGCTGCTAGATTAATCGACATTTTTAAAGTAAAAAAATTACCCATCCTCTTTAATATAAAACATGCAGCTGATAAAACATGCACGCTTACCACAGATCATTTAAATGCGTTCCAAGCCACAACTAATGTTTTGATAGATCTAAAAATTGAATTCATTACCTTTACGCATAAGAGTAAAAAACTCAAATCTATACTTCTAAAGGGCCTGCATGAGAAGATGGTTGTCAGTGAAGTGCAAAAAGAAATCGACGCTCTAGCAATTAGCGATATCACAATCGTTAAAATTAGCGAGTTTGCCGGTAAACCGAGGAAAGGCAAAACATTCCTGCTTCAACTAACTCCGGAGAGTAATCTAAACTCACTGACCAACATTAAAAGCATTGCATACCAGATCATCAGATGGGAGATGTTGAGAAAATCAGAGCCCCCTCAGTGCAGAAAATGCCAACGTATCTCACACGTAGCATCAAACTGCTTTATGAAGTATAGATGTGTAAAGTGTATCAAAGATCATGAACCGGGGCAGTGTGAAGTAACTAAAGAGAGTGGTATAAGCCCACAATGTGTCCTTTGTGGTGAGAGCGGACACCCAGCCTCTTATAGTAAATGCAAAGCCAGGATAAAGGAAATTAACTCGTTTAAGAACAAGAATTCTTCAATAACGTTTATACACAGCAAATATGCAAATTATGCTGAGACGTTGAAACACAATCCTACACAAAATTATGAGAATGCTAGCCAAGCTGCAAAAAACCACAACAACAACAGCATCACATATGGAAGGGAACGCCCCCTCCATGTGAGAAACGTCAAAGCCGCCAACAGCAACAACAACAACACTCCCAGCACAGAGGCAAGCCCAAGAGACACAACTCCACCTCAACATACCCATACTGCTTCAAAAGAGTACGGTAGCAACGCCATCCAAAGGAAGTATAATGACACAAACAACAACTCACAACATACCGACATACGTAAGCCTCTTGAAGGTAGAATAAACTTTCTTGAGAAAAGTTTCTTTACAGTAATTGATAAGTTAGACAGTGTAAATAACCAAATGTCTATCTTTAGGAATGATGTATGTAATTCATTCAAAAATGATTTCAAAGCACTGCACAACTTAGTTAATGAAAATGTCCAAAAAATTGATTACATTATGAAAATTATAAATTCTGAAAATGAACATTAACAACAGTATAAACCCGAACCAAACGCAAAGAGCTGCTGATAGCTCTAATACTTGTAATAATATGAAAATTATTTCTCTAAACGTAAATTCAATTATATCTTTATTTAAAAGAAATAACCTGGACATTTTCATTAAAAAACACAAGCCAGATGTAATGGCGCTTCAAGAAACTAAATTAAGCTCAAAATATAAGCTAGATTTTATAAATTATAAATTATTTTAGAAACGACAGGAACGCCAAAGGCAGTGGCACGGCTTTACTAGTTAATAATAATATTAGCTGTAACCACATTGACTTGAAACACAAATTTGATGTACTGGAATGTACTATTGTAGCAATTAGATTGAAAAACATGTCTAACTTTTATATTATAAGCGCCTACGCTTCGCCCACATTGAAACACTCATTAGATAATGATCTAAATTTTATATTCAATGCTTTAAAACTTAGTGATACTAAAAATAAATTTATAATTATAGGAGATCTCAAAAGCCAAACATGCAAGCTGGAATAATATCAGCTTCAATGGTCGAGGTGGACAACTTAAACAGTGGCTTGACAGCAACGCTCTTAATTTCAATGTAAAACTACTCCATTCTGACTCCCCTACCCTATACAAGGTTGCTAGCTTCATCGACATAGCTCTCATAAAATCTGACATTCGCACATGCCATAATTCTTTAAGCACCTTAGATGCAGAAAGCGACCACAAGGCCATCGAATTAAGTGTAATCTTGGAAACAAGTATGGAAACAGATCATAGCAACGTAGGTAGATATCTTTACAAGAAAACCAACGTTAAGAAATTTGATAAATATTTAAATGAGCACACTATAGAAATCCCTCATAACAGAAACCTCTCTGATGAGGAAATTGACATTTACATTGATAAGCTACAAGCCTCGATTAACTCTGCTATAGAATGCTCGACACCAGTATATAAACAGTACGACAGATTCTCAAATCTGCAGAACAAACTAATTTGCAAGCTATACAAAGAAAAACACATAATCCAAAGTAAACTCCACAGACTTCATCACAAGACGGACACTGTGTCAAAACTAGCTTATAACGCTTTAAAAATAGACATGAAAGCTATCAAATTAAAACTTGCAGCAGAATTCAGTAAAGAATCTAAACATCAATGGGCCAATCTAATCAGAAAGGTGGATTACAGAGACTCAGCCAATTTCTTTCCCAAGCTGAACACATTCTTTAGGAACAAGAACATTGATGTTCAAATAAATGAGATTTTAGTCAGAGACAAACACTCTGAGTTAATTAAAAAATGCAATGTAGATGACACGCTCATTACAAAAAAAGACAGTGATTTCATCGTCTCAGACGCGGCTGCTAGCCATGACATTATAGACGAATTTTTCAAGAATATAAACACTAAGGACAACAATGATGACACGCCGCTGGAAAAAATAGTGATAGATAAAACAGAAAAACTAAAACTACGTCTCAATGAGCTAACTACCTTCACAACGTTCAGCGACTGCAATCCAGCAGACAACCCGAAAATAAAAGATGATGACTACTGTCTCACAAGCATCAAAGCAGTTACCACGCTTCTTAGACACATGAAAAATAAAACCTCGTCGGGATATGATAACATACCAAACGTCATTCTGAAAAAGATTAGCCAAGGCTTTATAAGAAATTATACAATTATATTTAACAATTGTCTAAACAATAGTTACTATCCGGAAAACTGGAAACTAGCTAAGTTAATTACGCTCAATAAGAAGCCAAATCTTCCGCCCGAATTAGATAATCTAAGACCAATAAGTCTTCTCCCAGTCATAAGTAAGGTCTTCGAGAGGACCATTAAATTCAATTTATCGCGTTTCTGCGAAAACAAGAAGATTCTTCCGGACCATCAATTTGGCTTCCGCAATGGACATGACACCGTCCATGCGATCCACAAATTAACAGCAGATTTAAACTGGAGCCTATTAGGTAAAAAAATGACCAGTGCTGTGCTGATCGACATCAAAAAAGCCTTTGATTCAGTATGGCATGACGGACTGCTATACAAATTACAAAAATATAACATGAACTTACACCTATTAAAAATCGTAAGCAACATGATTAAAAATAAAAAATTTAAGCTAGTTGGAAAAAGCATCAATAATAGCGACAGCAAAACGCACCTGATCACTAAAGGATTGCAGCAAGAAACAGTAAACTCCCCTCTGCTGTTAAACATCTACACAGCCGATTTACTGAAGCTGTTCGCAATTAATCAAAGCGAAATCCAAGGACTCGCGTTTGAAGACGATCTTATCATTTATGTGGCCGACGAGGATATGAGACAAATACAACGCAAACTTCAAGATATTTTTATCAAAATTATTAAATTTTACCAGCAATGGAAGCTACAGATTAATCCGACTAAATGTGAGACAATCTTATTCCGCCGACCTGTCAGCAAGGAAAAGAGCTACACTCATGCGCACTGGAAAGAATTCCACATAACTGATACTACACAAAATATAGTCATACCGCATAAAAGAGAAGTGAAATACTTAGGTATTATCTTGGATGACTTACTGAAGTTCAACGCACATATTGAAATGCAGTTAAACAAGGCCAAAATGGTGTTTGCTAAGCTACAAAACCTCTTCCATTCTCCTTACCTCAGCCAAAGAGCTAAAATCATTTCATATTTATGTCTAATAAGACCAATTTTATCATATGGCTGTCCAATCTGGTTTAATGTGTCCGCCTCGTCCATGGAAAAGCTCCGAGTGTTTGAAAGAAAAATACTGAGAATATGTTTGAACAAATATAAATCGGCACATAGCGGCTTAGATGTATAAATAATGTAAATCTACTAGCAATGGCAGAGATTCCCAGAATCGATTCATTTATTGTATACCTCATTAGGAATTATATTAAAAGCGCAATGGCGAACCAAGATAACAATCTAATTTACGGTCCATACTTCGATAAAGCTAACTTTTTATTAAGATCGCTCCCCATGGGTTTCGTACCACCTGAAGCGTTCAAATTTCTTGATGAAAGAAATCTAATCATTGACCACAATTTAAACCATCGATTCTATTATCTAGATAGACACCATTTAGATAAAAGTATTAATATTCATAAGTTTAATTTATGTGAAAAATATATGTATGACACGACTGAGTTTGACGAGGCTATCCTCAAAGGTTTTAGCTACCTATGTTAAGCATATAAATACCCTAGTCTTAAGTTAATATTTGTTCTTATCTATTCTTGTTTCTCTATACCTATATGATAATTTAATAATTAAAAAAAAAAGAGGGACTATAGTTTTTCATACTTTTCTATAGTGCATATGATATGATAATCATTATAAACACATACGAAATGTAAACAATCATCTTAAATGTGTAACAGCAAGAATCTAAAAAAGATCATTTTGTTAATTGTACTAAAAGTTTTGGCATCTTTTTACTATGTTTATAGCCTAATTTATATATGTAAATGTATAACACAATATTTCCTTTGAACCAATAAACATATGTTTCACAAAAAAAAGTGGGTATAGTTCTTGCCTGCTGATACAAGGATGTGCCATAGGGCGTGGGTTCGATTCCCACTGGGCGAATTATCGAGGCGCGTTTTTTCGCCTGGTGTGGTCAAGCCCGAGCCCGAAGTGGAGTGGGTACCATTCAAAAAAGAAGACCCGGGCTATGTGATCAGCCTTCAAAGCGGTAAAAAATCCCGATCACTGTGCGAGCTGGAAACGAAGAGGATAACCATTAGTAGGAGCCCGAGGCGAGGACTCACAAGGCTGGCGATAGACGAGGAGCACAACACTCCCATGATGAAGTCAGAAGCGAGAACCACCACACTCACCAAGATGGCGCGGATGCGGGAGCCTCGTTCGTGGACGCATGGAAGCAAGGCTCCTCTAGCACGCATGATGGCGCCTGAACTGAACGGAGGAGACGCCAGCAATGTGTGATTACGAAAAAAGACGGCTCTGGAAGTGGGATAAGGAAATTGAGAGACGGCATCGCGCGGGGTACGGAGGTTCACCAAGAAGAAAGAAGAAAGATGAGTCCCTGAACTCCTAATCGTCGCATATCACTATGCGACGGATGGGGGATGTATGAAAACGACTAACATCGAATCAGCAGTGATGCGTAAACGAAGCAGTAGTGATGCGTAAACGCACAACAACTGGCCCTACAGTTTATAGTGGGATCCGAATCACTTCGGACCCGAGTTCCAATCCCGCAAGGCGAAAAATCACCGAAATCGCTCCTGGCAGGATTTGAACTCGAGCCCTTCGGCACCTCGTTGTTTCAGCAGGCAAGAGCCTTACCCACTCAGCCAACGAGGGCCTCATAATCTTCTGCTGAATCGAGTGTATATCGAAATCAGTGTTTACAATTATGTGTTCTATGTTGAGCACGAGATGGCGTTGTAGTCAGACGCCATTTTTTATTATTTAGTGATTGCTTAATATAGTTTCTAATAAGATATACTATAAAGGAATTAATGCGGGGTAACTTAGCCATCTCCAATATTTTGACATTACTTATTCTTTTTGGGTAATTGCTAGTCGCTGATCTATATTTGCTCAGACAGGCTCTCAAAAGTTTACGCTCAAACATTCTCAGATTTTCCATTGCAGCGACAGACATGTTGAACCAAATGGGACAACTGTACGTTATTATAGGTCTTATCAAACATTGATAACATATGATTTTTGCTTTAGGCAGTGAGGTGAGTAGAACAGATTATGAAGTTTTTTAAAAGTGTCACTGGTTTTTTTTAATTGTAATTTTACGTGTGTGTTAAATCTCAGTAGATCGTCAAAAATTATTCCAAGATACTTTACTTGTCTTTTTTGGGATATTATTATATTCTCTAGGGTACCTACTATTTTGAAGTTTTTCCAGTTTTTTTGAGTATAATATTTCTCTTCTCTTATATTGTTTCTAAATAAAATAGTTTCAAATTTGCTAGGGTTCACTTTTAATTTCCACGAATTGTAATGATTGTACGTTTTTTTCAATTGTTCTCGTGTTGCTGCCGGAAGTATACAGAATTAGATCATCCGCAAATATGAGCGCGTTTATCGAACCTTTATTGATATTGTATAGATTAGTGACATCAGCTGTGTATAGATTGAAGAGAATAGGAGAATTGACTCAAACTAGTGTGTTGCAAACAAGGCAAACATATTGAAGATATTAAGATTGTAAAATCGAGGTTTTGAAGACCTTCAATTTTTTGAACCAGCCTACCCCTTATTGTCAAAAAAAATTATTTTCGTTAAATAAAGGGTTTTTCGCTTTAGAAGATGCGTTATTAAAATCGGGAAATTTTTCTTAGCTTTAGAAGATGCGTTATTAAAATCAGGAAAAAATTTTAAATAATGTTTTTCAATGAGGTAAGAAATAGAAAAAATGTGCCTCTTTAGCATCGGCTCATATCACTGTATATTAGACTGATTAAAAAAAAACGAAGGTTTTCAAAACCTCGATTTTACAATCTTAATGTCTTCCATATTCCTAAAAATGAAACCTAAAAAAATTTTACCCCATTTAAATAATTTTTACTGGTCGCTCAACGAGCATTTTGATTTCCCATTTAAAAAAGATTTGACAATCAATCAATAAACGACACGTATTTTGATGCAAAATTTTATCACCTTTCAGAATCCGGCATAAAAATTGAGATTGGTGTATTATTTCAGATGTTATAAGCAATTTTGTGCCGAAAAACGTGGTTTTTGCGTAAATCGAGAAACGTCTATTTGTTACTTTAAAAAAAAAAAAAAAATCGGTTCAGGACGATCACCTATGGTAAAAATGTTGTTATTGATACCATTTTGCCTCACCTTTCCAACGCCGTATTCAGATTTCAAAACGGCCTTAATTTCGCCGAGATACAGCTATTTTCGTGGGATGCACTTTTGTAGCTGAAAATTCAGTAATTCGGCTTCGAGTTCTCAAAGAATAGTAATTTACGATACAAGTGCCATAAGTAACCATTTTTGCCATTGAAAGAGCTGTGTACCTTATACGGTGCCAGAATGTGCGACTTATGCCACAGAAAAGCGTGCCATAGATGTGAACTTATGCCTCGCAGGGCTATAAATGTATATATTGGAAAATGAATCGATGACGGAATCAACTAACTGTAGATCTACAATAGCATTCATATTTGAGGTGGGCAACGGCTTGGAGTAAACACAGAATATACTGTTTAATAAAACAAATGCGATACAGTAGGCAGGGGAGGGGGTTAGTAGTAAAATCTCTCCTGCGCACGGGCTGACATATAGCCTCCAACAGGCCTTATCATGAAGTGATAGAGATAGAGATAAAATGTAAAAATTGAAGCAGATGGTCGTTGAATGAATGTTTCTTAACTAACAAGGAGACCACATGAAATACGGTTCACCAAATGTCCTGAAAAATTTCTTCTGGTCTCCTGATACCTAATAATGAAGCTCCCTATGTTTAGTTTGATCCAATGGACCTTAAGGCCCATTTTAAAAATAATTTTCTAATTTATTAAAAAATCTTTGTGATTTTTTAACCTTTAACAGGACTTATTAAACGAAAAATTGCAAAATGCACTAGTCTTAGAATTAGTCAAAGAATACGTCTGAATTTTGTCAGAATTTTTAAAACTTGCTACCACCTATTTTCAAGTCCCAAATTTGACGCGTTTTTACGCTTTCTTAAGAGTTTCAGAGACCCTTGAAAATAGGTGATAGCAGGTTTTAAAAATTCTAACAATATTCAGACGTATTCTTCGACTAATTCTAAGACTTGTACATTTTGCAATTTTTCGTTTAATAAGTCCTATTATGAGTTAGAAAATCACAAAGATTTTGTAATAAATTATAAAATGATTTTTAAAAAGTGCCCCAAGGCCCATTGGATAAACTAAACATAAGGGGCTTTATTATTAGGTACCAGGTGAACACAAAAAAATTTTCAGGACATTTGGTGACCCGCATCTCATGTGGTCTCCTTGTAAGATGAGTCTGCGTTATACAGCGTCGTATACGTGGAAAAAAGGGATTATTAATCAACGATCGCACCCAAAAATAGATTAACAAACTTATTACGAATTTATTCAACCAAAATCTGAAAATAATCCAGTCGTTTGTCCCCTGAAAGATCGGCTGTATCGATTTTGCATACTTTTGCATATAGTTTACATTATAAACGCAATCCACGATGATATTATGAATTTTTATATGACTGATGTTGCGGGTCGTGACCCTCGTGCACCTTGCGATGCATCGTGCCACAAGATGCGAAACAAGCCTGATCATGATTTGCTGCTGAGCAGAACAAGAACAAAAGTGAGAGAGATAAAGAGAAATTACTTCTCTCTCGTTCCCGAGAGGAAGTCGATCGGAATTCTCGACCTCGAAGGATTGTTTCTCCGAGTGCTCATGTAAGTATATCACAGTCCCCTCTCTCTCGCTATGTAACGTATTATTTGTTACGTGAAAGCTAAAACAAGAGCTGCGCGTATATAAATATATGGTCGATTCTCAGTAAAATAAAATGTCCAAAAGAATTATTTTATGCAAGCATGAAAAACTTGTTGTTCCCGATGTCAGAAATGTTCCCAAATTTCATTCGTATTTTTCCGAAATGAATCATAATAGCTTATACCTCGGCAAGAAAATCATTGCGGCGCGGTACTGGCCCAGTATTGACGCCGAAGTTTACAGTATTGTATATTCTGTCGAGTTTTTTTCTGTCGACTCTAGATGGTAGCCCCCTCTATGGAAAAAGCTGAAAAAATTCTAGGTGGTTTGGATCGTTGAATCGTATCTTCATGAATTTTTTCAGATTTTTTAAGTCAAAAATGACTTCCGAATCGATATAGATAGAAAATAGACGTTTATAGTGTGGGGGGGGGGATCTAAAATGTTTGTTTTGGCACCCCTTGACTATGCACTATAACATACCAAAAGCGAGTCACAATCGGTGACACACGTGCGCACAATTATTTCAAAAATTCTGAGTCATACCCACATATATCTGTTCGATCATGTGATTCAAATGCGAGCAAAGAAGAGAGAAATCAGATTGTCAGAATCGACTATTAGAAGCGAATCCACAGCACACGAGATGGTATGATTTAAATACGTCGATGTACTCGATAATGTAACGGTTGCGCTCGATTATGCGTAAACGCGTACATACATGTACTACCGACGTGTGTCCGTTTTTTTGATAGTCGTTGGTTCTTGCAAAATTTCAAATTTATACTTCATTATTTTTCCTTCGCTTTTTTAGAACATTTTAAAACAATGATACCGCGTGCTGGCACTGTTTCGTCCATGCAATTGTTTTACGCACAGATCGGAACGACAAATTTCCCTTAAAAAGTGGCCAAGATTCTCCGGAATGTGACCAAGTACACCATGAGTATGAAAAAAGAAAGCAAACGAAAAACAAGGAAGAAGATCAAGGAAATAAGTGGAAAGCAGAAGCAGCAGCCAGAGTAAAGAATCGTGTCCTGGCTACGGGGCGCGTTTTCTAGCGAAAATTTAATGCGCACACAAAGTACTACGTCTTTTCTTTGAATGGTCTCTTCAAACGATCTTATATACTCGCACCGTCGGTACTTTTCATCTTTTTTGCCTCGCTGCACCGAACGATCTATGCGCTTGAATAAAAACAATTTTTCCTCCATATTTTTACCTTACCTCCGCTTTTTTCACTTTCCGAAGTCGTGTGCGTATAATTGGAGAATTTGTACTGCTACATATCGCTACCACTTGCCATCTTATGGGCTGCTTATTGCATTTTATGGACCTATACCTATATGCTCTTTCTCACAGAAATACCTTGTTGCGCAGTCCAGCGCATTTTCTCTAGATGTGCGCTCGTATCGCCGATATAAATTATGCCATATTTTTCTCTATTTTACTCGAGACCGGACGTTCGGTTGGACACGCGTATCTACGCCTTACGAAGTGTCTGTTGCTGCATTTTTGTCAAATAAATTAAATTAGCCGCGCACCCCAGTATACTCTTCCTGCGTATATATGTAAGTCTAACGCACGAGAATTTGCATTTTTGTCTAGGCGTTACGAGCCGCCGGGGACACAATGCAAGTTTTATACCTTAGCCCCGTAACATACAGTCGAGCTTGCCTTTCAGAACTTTAGGACTCGCGAGTGCGTGCGTTTATGTAGATGTTACGGCCAACGGACAGTTTCGCTGAAAATTACGAGCTACGTTTTTGACGAGCGGCTGACGGGAACTTTAAATTGCAGCTACGTCAATTTCATCTCTGGTAATGTTTTGGCGAGTCGTATTTTTATCAATTCCGATGAAAAAATCATCAAATACGAGCTTACAGTTCAATGTACTAAAAAATTAATACGTCGCATTATTGTATACTCGATCGTTCGACAACAAATTTTATCATTTGTAAATAATCAAACCATTGTTTACGAACTTGAGTCGCAAATGATTTGTAAACACGATTACAAAAAGCCTATTCTTTTCTTTTATTTTTATCTACACTCAGCAACAAAATTATCCCCACAACAATTTTGATTGAAATTTTATCAATTTTCTAATGCTTCGATCTCCGTAAATTTTGATCGCATCAAGACGAATTTTTTTTTTAGTTTTCTCAGAAATTTTTTCTATTTGAAAGGCATACACTAATAGAAATAAATATTTATTGTCAAGAATCATCTTGATATTGTAGCAAGAATCGAGCGATTCTTATTGTCAAAACACCGAATTATTGATGCAAGTTTACGATGATTCTTGTCGTTAAATTCGACTGTTACACCTCGAATATCAATCCGAGTCGGCGGCTCAGTGATGTATTAGACGTCTGCTGGTAACAACTTGAACAAGTAACAGTCCCAGAAGCATGATTGCTCTTTTGCATTGCAGTACACCGTTTACCAAGTATTTTTGTGTAAATGCTACCTTCAAAACGGCCTACAGGATGCAAAAAAATCGTAGAGAGATTTTTTTTAAATTACTCATTGAAAAGAGTACTTTGCGATGTTGTATGTTATATTTTGATAAACAATTTACTGTAGTCCAGATACCCGTTTAAACTATCAATTTTTTTTGTCATTTTAGATGTTACGCTTAAGAGTGACTGGCAACTGGAAATTGACTCAAACCGAATAAAATATATACATGCGTGTATGAATTTAAACTAGAAAAAATTTCAGAGAAAACTAAGAAAAATTCGTCTTGATGTGAACAAAATTGACGGAGATACAAGCAGTTCAAAATTAATAAAATTTCAATCAAAATTGTTAAGATAATTTTGTTGCGGAGTATCTGTCAATAACAAGCGTTGTCACGTCCAGTTTTACACTGGAAAACGAAGCATAAAGCGAAGAAAACACTGATGGAAATTATTAGCTCGTTCTTTCTAAAAGGAAAATCAACAATTCTATTATACTGCTCGTATTAAAATTTTCATTGCGTGAGTACGTAGAGCAGCCACAGCAGCAGTCATGTACTTTTTATCGTATAATTTTCTGTGCGTGGTTCAAGTGCGTATGCTTGCAGCAGTCAACAGGGGTACATCATCGTAAATCTGTCGAACAATTGGCTGTCCACCGCGTGTGCGGTGCGCCGCATTTTATTTATGTGTGTATACACACATCTTGTGTTTTTGCATCGTTAGCACAAAAGGTAGGCACCGAACATTACGACCACGTGTTAACCTGGACCGTTAATCTAATACGTACATGCCTCCGAGTCTTTCGTAAGGGAAACGATAATATTACAACGAGTTGTCGGCTAGTAGTGTATACAATGTGCAAAAATTGCGAGAGAAAAACAGCCTGACTCGTTGCACGCGAACCTTGCTGAGGCAGCTTGGCTTACGAGCCTGTAAAATGACCTTTTGATATACACACTTGGGCTCGCGAAAGTTCACTTTTTAATCGCCGATAGAGTGACACGTTATGACATTGATTATCGCGGCTTGGCAATACCAAGAGTACTGCGCAAAGTATACGAGCCAAGTGCAGTGTAGTGTACATACAAGCCGGACTTTGTGTACCGCACTTATTTTGCAGGGAGCGCATGTGGAACTGCTTCAGCTGCTGCTCGCCAATCGAAAGATTACCGGCTCGCAACTTTTCGCAGCGTGAGGCCACTAGCCATAATAATAAATTACTAATTGCCATCGTATAATAATAGAGAATTTCAAAAAATTGCGTGTTTGTTGACGCGATGCACGATCGAGTAGCTCGTAAAAATCAGCAGCGTTTCAACATACATTTGCGCCTTTGCACTCTAAACAATTAACGTATATTACGCATAATACACACGTGGGTTTAGTTGCAGTAAAAGAGCAATCGCACCCGTAGGATGAGCCGTGCTCGTTATCTCTTCAGCTACCTATATAACGAATCGAACATTCCACCAAAGCAGTTACATTATTGCAGCTTACAGTGCGTTAGATGCTAGTGCAACGGCAGATGGAAAAAGGTACATACGCATACTTAGACCAGCGCTTGAGAAACAAATATTGAACACTAGGGGCAGAAGGTAGAAGTTTTGTTCAAGGCTATTATGTCATTGTCGCTTAAAAGCCATACAGAACTTATGAGCTCGTATTTGCTTAACGGTGGTCACACGATCTCACTTGCGCGCACAAAGAAGTACATTAGAAATTATTGAGCCTGTGCTCACTGCTGCAACACGCATAATAATAGGGTAAATAATCACATCGCTATTACATAAAAATGTTAACCATTGGCGAAATATTTGGGATATAAGGGTCCAAATAATAATTAAAAAAATCAATTTAAAAAATCCATGAATCATAAATTTTTCAAAACTTCGATTTTACAATCTTAATTTATTCCACATTCCTAAAAAATGAAGCCCAAAAAAAATTTCATTCTGAAATAGTAATTTTCGATACAAGTGCCATAAGTAGCACTTTATGTCACGGCGCCGGTAGCGCCCGAGCGCAGCGAGGGCGATATTGATGACGAAGAAACGTGGGGCTGGATGAGGGTGTAGGGCGTTAGTGCGGGTCCAGGGCGGCAGGGGGGCGGAGCCCCCCCGCTATAAAAAATGCAATTCATAGTTTTTTTTATTAAAAACTTTAAAATATATAAAATAAGTTTATTTTTTGACAACTGCGTATACAACGGGCGGGCATAGAAAACATTATTTACGCGCCATCTACCAGAAATAAAAGATATGAGTGCTGCCGCTCGGACAGTTCAAAGCGCGATCATTTTGTTTTTTTACGTCGGCAGTATTTATCCGCAAGAATTTGTTAAACAATTAAAGTGAGGTTATTAATAATTGTCGTAACATGGTTTCGAGTGATGATTCTGGTGATGAGGGTTACGAAATCGTATCAAAGGAAATACGAGAAATTGCCAAAAATGTTACTTTTAATTTGTTACCGGACGTTTCAAAACGACTCTACACTAAAGTGTATACAAATTCAAGACATGGCGAAGAGAACATGGATCAAATTCGTTTTGTCAAGATGTCTTATTAGCATACTTTGATTATTTGTCTAATGACTATGCTCCTTCTAGTCTATGGTCGCATTATTCAATGCTAAAAGCCACTATAAATACTTTTGATCAAGTAAATATAGGAAATTATGCGAGATAACTATTATTTAAAAAGAAAATCTGATGGATACGTCCCAAAAAAATCAGAAATTTTTACCACAGAGCAAGTGACTAAATTTTTAAATGAAGCACCAGATATTAAATTTTTAAGTACAAAGGTATATATATTTGTGTACTCAGTTGTTTATTTATTGTTTTTTTATTAATTTATTTTAATTTACAATATTTATCAGGTAGCTGTTATCTTTGGGTTTTCTGGCGCTATGAGGAGAGAAGAGTTCACTAAAATGGTAATAAGTGACATTACAGTAGCAAATGATTATCTTTTAGTCAGAGTACCTATAACAAAAAATAAGGTACGCAGATCCTTTACTGTGGGCCATGATTTGTATCCTATTTGCAAGAAATATATTGATGCTAGACCTAAACCATGCAAATGTGATAGATTCTTTTTAAAGTATACAGATGGGGTAATGTCTCAACAGCCAATAGGTATCAACTCGTTTGGTAAGATGCCAAAAAAAGTGGCCAATTATTTAAATTTACCCAATGCTGAGTTATATACTGGTCACAGCTTTAGAAGAACATCAGCAACTATTTTAGCTGATGCTGGAGGTGATACATCTGTACTGATGCGCCATGGTGGATGGAAATCTGCAAAAGTAGCTCAAAGCTATGTTGCAGAATCCTTACAGAATAAAAAAAAATATGCGAACAACTTACTTCAAATATTACTATAGTAAATCAGGATCAGTCAAACGAACACTCTAACACAGTTTCAATTCTACCAAGTTCACCCACTCTATATTATAACATAGCATCAACATCAAAAACCAAATTTCAGCCATCCTCAAATCAATTTGAATCAACTTATGGAGCTTATACGCCTTTGGATATTATACACAATAATCCATGTGAACCAGTTGCATTTGATAAACCTTTTAGACCTACACAAGTTCTATCTTCAAAGTCAAAACAATTTAGACATCAACCGTACACACCTATTCCATTAAAACCAAATAACAACCAGCATTTCTCATCTACACGGCCTGCTCAATCTGTACAAGTTGTTCACTCAGAGACTAGCTGCTCATCTTCTGGACATGAGAATCAAGATGCAGATGAAGGTTCATTCAAATGTGATGTTATATTAAAAGAAAACAATATAGTATACACAAATGATGAACATAGATCTAGTCATAATGAAAAATGTACCTGTCGCTGACTTTTTAGATAATAAAGGAGTGTTTTATGATCCTGATATTGGATTATATACATTAAAAAATTCTGAAAGCAAGACAGTGGTTTTAAAAAACTGTCATGTAAAAATAGAAGGTGGTCATTATAATGCAATTTCACTTCACAACTGTACTATAACTAAATAAAATGTAGTTATATTTTAATATTAATACTTAAACACTTTCTAAACATGTTCATTAATAATAAAGTTATAATAATTAAATTTCTCAAAATATAATTTTATTTATTTTCATAACCTTACACTTCCATATTAAAACACACAACTTAAAAATAATTCATTGACATACTGTAGCAATGATCAACTACAAAGTTGTTAAAGATGTAAAGATACAGTTAATTTTTAATGAATTTGTTCTTAAACTTCATCAAAAACTTTAATCATTATACAACTGTCTCTCTCTACTCAAATTCACATACAGCAGACATGTAAACATTCGAGTTATGGCACGGCAATAATCGTGCCGTAAAGCGCCACCTATGCCACCAAGAGCGTGGCATAAGTGCGGATTTATGTCACTGAATGCTATAAAATCTATTAGAGCTACCGAAACAAAATTTACGCTAATTTTTTTGGCATAACTTTTGCAAAATTTTGGCTTAAATTTCGTTCCGGTAGCTCGAATAGATTTTTCAGAATGTTGTAAAGAGTGAGGGAAAATGTATTTATAGCCCTGCGAGGCATAAGTTCACATTTATGGCACGCTTTTCGGTGGCATAAGTCGCATATTCTGGCACCGTTGCGTTCGCATCGCACTCTCATACGCTCGTGCGCTAAGCTCACTTCGCGCTACCAGAAAGTGCGACTCGTGACTCGGAAAAGGTGGCATAAATGTCAACTTAGCACAGTGCCATAAAATGTTGTAGGATACTCGTGCCATGGGGACACTTTTCGGCCCAGCTATTAGGACCCTCGCTGCGCTCGGGCCCTAAACTACGCCGTGCCATAAAGTGTTACTTATGGAATTTGTATCGTAAATTACTATTATTTTAATTTAATTTTTTCATTTATGTTTTTCTTTAAATCTTATTGAAAAAATTAATACTGATAGCTTGAAAATGTACTACTATGCATTGCATACATTTCAGTAAACAGATTTTTTTTGAAAATTTCACAGAACTAACACTTTTTTAATAGCTATAGGGATAAGGAAAGAAAAATAAGAGATGATGCAACCTGAAAAATTGAAACGAATAATTATTCAACAAAAATAAAACTAAAGCATAGTCAAGATCTTTCAATATCGAATAAATCATGGTAAAAAGAAATCGATCGGAGTCATAATCTTTAATGTATTATATAGCTGCGTGCATGATTCGACCACCCGCTGTTTTTGCAGACTATCGTGCACACTCCGAGGCTTGCGAGTAAAGAGCGCACTACAGCGCATGCAACCCGACATACCGTATAAGGTACACAGCTCTTTCGGTGGCACGGACACGAAAATACGTGAAATTTGCATTTAATCCAAGGCCTAATATTCATAAACGAAATTCGCAAGTTACGTCAGTCTTACGGGCACCTTTTCTCTCCCATATGTACGAACTGCCGTGTGTTTGGTGCATGTTTACTGCACCGATGAGTGTGTGACTGCGAGTATAAACGTGAGTATACATACAGTCGTGCATTAGCGGCACAGTGGCTTGCCGTCGATGTGCATTTGCATTATTTCATTTCCATTGTTACCCGAGTCGAGTGCATGCGCCTCCTCTTGCTATTTTCATTCATGGCTTATTTTTTCTTTCTTCTCTTGAATATAGAACAAATTTGTCATTACGAAATAATACAAATTTTCTCAATTGGTAAGTAAGTATATTTATCGTCTTTGCGAGTTATAGTTGTAGCGCCCCTTTATAACGATGAACTTTTATATGCCAAACATTCATTTCCTATCGAATCAATTCAATTTTTTTGAAAGAAGCATTTAAGAGAGAGGGGGAAAGTCTGAAAATTAAATAAATTTATATATTGTGAATTTAATACCCTTTTTTAACATTTATAGTATAAAAATAATTAAAAATAAGCTTATACGCTCTTAACCCGTCTAATATACAAAGAGACCCTATTTTCGACTTATTTTTCCACGCGTTATTTTTTCAGGAAACTATAGTCAAATTAATGTGAAAATACCATATTTTATGGTATTTTTATCGCTCTATTTAAATCTGGCGTCAGATTTACGATATATGCAACCGTTTCAAAAATACAGTTGTTTAAACAAAAAAACGTTGTTTTTGAACATTTTTTCTCAAAATGATCGTTTTTTTCACTACGATTACGCATTCGGATCGGTTTGAAACTCTGGATCTGGTGGCATACAGGCCTAAGCTAAAAATTAGCGGCGTTGGTTCATCCAGATTCAAGATAGCAGCCACCAAAACTGCCGATTGTATCCGAAAATGTAAAAAAAAGCTTTGGTATTTTTTACACGGTAAGAATGGACTCTGCAAAAAAATGTTATAGAAAAAAAGTGCTTAGAAATTGATCGAAAAACCCGTGGGAATTTTTACAGAATTTTTTGGATGATTTGCGAGATTTTTATAAAATGGCCATATCCAAAAATTTCCCGTTGTTTTAGAAATTTTTTTTACTTTTTGACATCAGCACCTTTCGTGCGTAAGTTATTTACAATTGGAATGTAGTGGTGTACATCAGAGTGGAGCGAAAAACACATATTTTTGAAAATCGCTTTGTAATAGTGTAAAAAGTTATTCTTTTGCCATGAAAAGAAGGTGACCTTAAGCTGATCACTGATAATGAAGTCTTTCTACATTAACCAGTGACAAAACACTGTTCTTTTACGTTTTTTCGCAATTCCTCGCCTTTTCACCGCGTTTTGAGCAAATATGTTAGAATAACTTATCTAATTTTTGTTACCCATTGAAAGTGCTGAAAATATATTAAATAAAAAGATTTTTTATTACTCCGTGCGTAAAACATATTTTGCTTCCTCCTAGAAGAAGCTTTGTGATAGGCGTCAAAACCAAGTTTTGATTTAGAAGTCTTAGGACAATTTCGGTTACATATTTGGAATCTTCATTGAATTCTGAACAAATGTCTGTCTGTGTGTGTGTGTGTGTGTGTGTGTGCTTTTTTTGTGGACGTGGGCAGAGTGAACTCTGCAGCCAGTGGCCTTTCGAAACGAGTACCCCACTGGAAACCGTCGTTCAACATTACTTCAGTGGGGACCCTATAGAGCTTCTCTGCTACATCTGTGTCTTTTCCGTACATCCCCCGTCCACCTTACGGTGATTAGAGGTTCGGGAACCAGAAGCGTCGTCTTCATCTTCTTCTTACAGCATCGTCCGGATCGTTTTTACACCTCTTGCGCCTCTTGCCTTAGTCTGGAAACGACTGATTGCGCGAAAGACGCTACCGCCATCCAATTGCCTGCGGTTTCGAGCATGAGCCTGACGATGTTTTCAGGCTCGATTTCTTCTTGGAGGACTTGTTGAAGTCTCTACCTCTCTTCGTGGAATCGCGGGCAGCGAAAGAACACATAGCTCCGCGTCTTCTATTGTGGTAGGGCAGGCCGGGCAGAGTGCGCTAAGGGTATTATCGTAGCACGCTTTTGAAGTAGCCATGCCTGGACAGCAGTTGCGTAAGATAGTAGTCCACATCTCCATGTCTCTTCTCTGACTACTCTGTGATGTTTGGAATTAGCCGGTGTGTCCATCGGCCCTTTGAGGCCCGGTCCCACCGGTCCTGCCACCTGTTCAGCGTCTCTCTTCTCTCTTCCTCCTTGACGTCCTCGGGGCGGCGCTGGTATATGCGCGCTCGCTCATCCGCTAGTAGCGCCAGCGGTGGTACGCTGGCTATCACGCACATCGCATCGTAGGAGACGTGTGGTCGCCCGCTGATCACGTGCAGGCAGGCTCGTCGATGCACAGCCTCCGCTTGACGGATGTAGGCCTGCGTCTCCGTCGCGCATCTCCAGATAGGCGCTCCATACAGTCGCTCCATGTTGGGCATGATCTTCGCGAGGGCTCCAGCCACTCTTGCTGCCTTTTTGCTGACGGTTCGGAGATGTTGGTCGAACCTCGGTCTTACCGACCTTATGCTGTAGTCGCCCACTGTGATGGTGATGGTCTCCATTTTCTTCCTGCTAGCGATGAGTAGGGCCTCGGTCTTATGGTCAGCCGTTACTAGGCCGAGCCCGTGAAGCGCGCATCGCACCTGCTCGATGGCAGAGCTCAGATTGTATTCGATCTGCCACAGGTGCTTGGCCACGGCAACCAAGGCAATGTCGTCAGCGAAGTCGACGATCTTTACGTTGCCTCCGAATTTGGGGCGCAGAACGGCGTCGTACATGACGTTGTACAGGATGGGCCCTAAGACAGACCCTTGCGGAACGCCTGCCGTGACTCTGTAAGACTCTTCCGAAAACCATACTGGTGGTCTGAGAGGCCCCCAGGGCTCTCAGTAGTGGCTTCGAGGCGGTCACAGATGATTCTTTCGAGAATCTTGCCCGCTGTGTCCAGCATACACAGCGGTCTATACGACGATGGTTCTTCGGGTGGCTGCCTGGCTTTGGCAGCAGGACAAGCCTCTGTCTTTTCCAACACGCGGGAAAGATACCGGTTCGCACGCACGCTGTGTACACCTGCAAGAAGATGTCAGGGTGCGTGGCAACGGCGATCTTGATAGCGGCGTTTGGTACTCCGTCCAGCCAAGGCGCAGTGTGATCCTTGATCCTCCCGCATGCTTCTCGAAGTTCTTCCATGGTGACGGCTGGTACAATTGCTCCTGCTTGGAGTGGTGGTGGCAGAGCTGGCTTATCAGGCAAACGATGGAAGAGAGCAGCCACTATGCGGCGCACCATGGTCGGTTAGCTTGGTGAATTTGCTCTCGGTCCTCTGAGACGGGACATGACTGTCTCGTATGGTTTGACCCATACGTCCTCGTTGACCTCGTTGCACAGTTTGTTTCAGCATAGGCGCTTGCTGGTCTTGATAGCAGCGTGCAGGAGACGTCTTGCAGAGGTATAGCTCGCTCGGCTGGCGGCTTCATTTGGCCGGCCACGCGCTCTCTGCGGGCAAGCCTTCGCGCTCGCAGACATGAGTGCCGCAGGTCAGCGATCTCGCTTGTCCACCAGTATACTGCGCCACGACGACGTCGTCCACCTGCCCTGGTCATAGACGCGTCGCATGCACTGGTAATGGCAGCCATGAGCCTCGTTGCCATCTCTTCTGTAGACCCGGGTGGAACCACGGCACCGGCCATCATGGCCGTGAGGCACTCCGTGTCAAGACTGCGTGCGTTCCACTTGCAGCTTTGGCGCGTCGCGGGTCTAGGCGGTCTGGCGATCTCTATCTCAAACACGATGGCCTGATGATCGCTATGCGTGTAGAGCTCGCTTACGGCCCATGATGTAACTTGGGAAGCGAGTGTGTCGATGGCGAAGGTGAGATCTACGACCGAGTAGCCCAGTGCACCGGTGAATGTTGGTGTATCTCCGGTATTCAGCAGTACAGCTTCGAGGGGGGCGAGCGCGTCCAGGAGAGTGGTGGCGCGCTGTCTCGTCGCTCGGCATCCCCACTCCGTTGACCAGGCGTTGAAGTCGCCAGCAATGATGAGCGGTCTCTTGCCCCGGGCTTCCTCGGTGATTTTGGTGAGAAGAGCGGAGAATTCTACATCAGCAGTCTTGGTGGTGCGTAGACGCTGAAAAAGTAGATTCCGCTGATATGGGCCCATGTGAAAAAGGACGCGCTCTTGCTAGGTGCTCCTCACCAGGCTACCTCCTTGCACAGATGGCGGCTTGGCTGTTGGCATCGGCGAGCCATGTATAGGGTGGATCGAGGTTCATGTATTGATCACACACTATGGCCACGTTGATGCGCTGCTCACGGATGGCTTGGCTCAGGAGATCCTGAGCAGCCTTGCAGTGATTGAGGTTAAGCTGTATAATCCTCATTCGGCGGGCTTGAGTGTTCTTCTGTGCAAGAGGGCAGTACCGGCCTGTGGACGCATGGTCGTGGACAACGCCTTGTTCTTGGCAGAGAACGCACATTGGATTGTTCTTGCAGTACTTTTTTGGTGGCCTGCTTGTCCGCAGCGGAAACAGTGCCCCGAGCGATCAGGTCCCTTACAGCGAGCTGAGACGTGACCGGGGCTCCAGCAGCGGTAGCAGTGCAGAGCATCCTCGCGACCACGGATGCGGCAGTCGACCCAGCCAATCCGTATGTGGCCGAGTTTCCATGCCTTGGCGGCTAGGTCGTCCGGGAGCGCGGCGACAGCCACCTGCGTTCCAGCGTACGCTTTCCGTAGTGTCCTGACTACTTCCTTGTTGAGGCTCGGGGCGCCCAGCGATGTGCTCAGCGCTTCGGCGATCTCCTCCTTGGTGGCACACTCATCGAGATCCCTGATCTCGATCATGGTAGTATGCTGTAGAGCGCTGGCAGTGGCCGCGTCCCCGAGGATTTGATCCAATTTTGCGCCAAGATTGGAGTCATTGTCCACGTTTTTCTTGAGTTGCAGCACCAGGGCACCAGCAGCACTACGTCTGATGTTTTGGACGCTGCTCCCGACTGATTGCTGCAACGTCGGGTTCGCCTTGAGAGTTCACAGGATGTCGGCATACGAAGACGCATCCTTCGCCTTGATGACGATTGCATCTGGTCGATGATGAACTCTTCGCTGCACTGGCCGTGGCTTCAGTAGTTGCCAGGCGCGGACAGATCCAGATGTTGTTTGTTGCTGTCTGATTACGCTGGCGATGATGACGATAGTCGACGAGTACAAATCCGTCTTGGTCTCCGACCTCGTTCTTGTTCTCGTCAAGCCGCTTGGATGCGGCTGTCACGGCATGGCGCTTGGATGTTGCGCGAGTCGCCAGCGGTGACGTTGCAGGTCGCTTATCAGTTGCATTGACCGAGAATATTGGAGAAGTACAGACCGCCTTCTCGGCAGAGGGAGGTCGAGGCAAAGGGGCGCCGATGATTCTCCGTGTCATGGCCGCCGCAATCACCGGTGTGTGTGTGTGTGTGTTTCTTTTTTTTTTTTTTGGATGTATTAATATATTTTATTTAGCAGAAAGTTAAAATAGAAGTTTACATTGGGTAAAATGTAACAATAGAAGTGAGAGTGTAACATATTGATTTAGGGTACATAGTGTATGTACATACATCCACGTCGGTTTCCCTTTGTTCCATCCCCGCGGAAACCGCCGTAGGCATTACTTCACGGGGATGGAGGTTGGCGTTATGCGCTTCATGGAGGCTTGGCTGAGGTGGCGTCTTCTTCCGCAGCATCGTCCGGTCGTCACCTTCTGTCTGTTTTCTCGTCTCTCAGTCTTGTTACGACTGAGTAGGCGAACGAAGCAACAGCGAGCCAGTTCGGCTCGTTCGCGAGCATGAGCCTGGTGGTGTTTTCCGGCGTCATGACCTCGTGGAGCAGGGAGTGTAGTCTCTCTCTCTCTCTCGCTGAACCTCGGGCAGTGGTAGAACGTGCTCCGCGTTCTCGATGGATGAGGGGCAGACCGGGCATTGTGCGCTTTGATTGTGGTCGTAGCGTCGGCTATGGTGTTTAAAGAAGCCATGCCCGGTCAAGAGCTGCGTGAGGGGTAGTTCAGCTCTCCGTGCCTCCTCTCGATCCACACTCTGATACTTGGGATCAGTCGGTGCGTCCATCGGGCCTTCGTCGACCGGTCCCATGCTTCCTGCCACTTGCTTAGCGTTGCCAAGCGTTCTTCGTCCTCTGCGTCCTCTCGGCGGCGGCCGTAGAGTCGCGCTCGCTCGTCCGCAAGAAGGGCCAGCGGAGGTATGCCGGCAAGGACATATGTGGCCTCGTAAGAGACATGCGGCCGGCCTCCGATCACACGCAGGCAGGCTCGTCGGTGGGCTGACTCCGCCTGTCGAATGTAGGCTCGCTTTTGTGCTGCTGTGCTCCAGACGGGGGCTCCATACAGGAGTATGGAGTCGACGACGTGAGCATACAGCTTGCGTCGGCTGCTTCTGGGCCCGCCAGAGTTGGGCATGATCTTCGTAAGGGCACCAATCACACCGGCTGCCTTCGCGCTGACTGTTCGGAGGTGGTGGTCGAACTTCAGCTTGGCGTCGATGTGCAGCTCAGGTAGCGATAGAGGGGGACGAGCGTATGCTGTGGTCGCCTACCGTGATGGTGATGTTTCCTCTTTCTTTTCTTTTTCCTGCTTGTGATGAGCAGAGCCTCCGTCTTGTGGTCAGCCGTTTGTAAGCTGAGAGCCTGGAGCGCGCCTCGCACCTGTAGTATCGCAACGTTCAGATCGTGTTCGATCTGCCATAGATGCTTGGCGACAGCCACCACTGCGATGTCGTCCGCGAAACCGACGATACGAACATCGCCATCGAAGTTGAGGCGCAGGATCGCGTCATACATAACGTTCCACAGGATCGGGCCCAGTACTGACCTCTGTGGGACTCCTGCTGTGACTTCGTAGGACTCTGGGCCTTCGTCCGTGGTGAAGTCGAGCACTCTTGCCGAGAAGTAGCTGGCGATTATTCTCAGCAAGTAATCGGGTACGAGCAAACGGCGTAGAGCGGCGAGGATATTGTCCCACCGAGCCGAGTTGAACGCATTCCTCACGTCGAGTGTCACCACGGCGCAGTATTTCTTGGTGCCGCGGTACCATCTCTTGCCGGCGATGGCCTCACGGGCGGTGGAAATGACGTCTTCGATGGCATCTATCGTTGATCGCCCTTTCCGGAAGCCATACTGTCGCTCCGAGAGGCCTCCGGGTCTCTCTGTGAAAGCGTCCAGCCGGTTGCATATGATTCTCTCGAGAATCTTGCCCGCCGTGTCTAACATACACAACGGACGATACGAGGACGGTTCATCGGGGGGTTTACCTGGTTTTGGGATCAGGACAAGCCTCTGGCGCTTCCAGCCAGACGGGAAAACGCCGGTCTCCAGACACGTCGTGTACACCTGCAGGAAGATGTCGGGTCGTGCGGCAATAGCGATCTTGAGCGCCGAGTTGGGTATGCTATCCGGGCCGGGCGCGGAGCGCTCCTTGATTCTTGACTGAGCTCCTTTGAGTTCTTCCAAGGTGACGGCCAGTATAGGCTCCTCCGCCCGACGCGGCAGCTGCAGGGCGGGCCCGCTCGGCACCCACGGAAACAGAGCCGCCACCGCGCCGCGCACCAGGAGAGGGGAGCTGGGCTGCCTGGCCTGCGGGCATCGCAGGCGCGACATGGCAATATTGTACGGTTTGCCCCAGACATCGCTGTTGACCTCGTCGCAAAGCTGCCTCCAGCACCGACGCTTGCTGGTCTTGATCGCCATGCGCAGAAAACGCCTTGCAGAGGCGTAGTTCGCGCTGTGGGTTTCCTCGTCATGCCGGCCACGCGATCTTTGGAAGAGTCTGCGAGCCCGCATGCAAGAGCGCCGGAGGTCAGCGATCTCGGCCGTCCACCAGTACACCGGTTCACGACGCCGCACAGTGGCCGGGATCGGCGGAAAATGATCAAAATTATGTGTGCAATAGTAAAGTGTTGAAAAACTTTGTAGTAGCGATAATTTTGTATAGATATGGGCCTCTTTTAACAGAATCCACGACCCGATGCGCAAAAAAAAGTGCCAACCCATTACCCCCACTCAATTATTGCCCGTCAATTATATTTTCGTCATTTTACGTAAATGTTTAAAAAGCTGTTGAAGTTTAAAGTTCAATTAGGCTTTTCAAAACGCCTCTAAATCAAGTCTAAATTCATTCTTCGAGAAGCTTTTTCCAATCTCTTTACACCTACAGAAATTTCGCCGCACCTCAAATATTTATTAGCGGTATAAATAAACAAATGATAAATAATAAAAATTGACTTTTTTGAAAATTACACAAAATAAAGAAAAATTCATCAAGCTCAGTGTATTTTATGTTTTTGGGGTCTCTGAATCCGAATCCGACCTCAGTTTTTTTGGTTCGCTCTTTTTCTAGGTCATTTGAAGGTTAAAGTAATAAATAATGATCAAAAAAAATCAGGAAAAATGTACATGTGTTTCATAAATGATAATAATAGATTTTTTGCTATTTGTCAATTTCAACGTCAATTTAGTTGAAAAAATGCTTGAAATATCTTAAAAATTCCTAATGATGTAAATAAGTAAAGATGATAAATAAAAATGAAAAAAAATCTTGAGAAGCAGAAAATATTTATCAATGAATTATCAATAAATAAGGACTTTTTACATTACAATTTTTTTTAAGGGAATATAAAATGGTAATCTTTATTTTAATCCTCTTCAAAATCATCTACGTCATTTTCAGACTCGTATTCAAAAATGTCTTCGTTATTAGTCTCTATAATTAAATTTTTCATCTCTTGCGAGTACACATGTTTTTTCTTTTTTTTTAACTCCTGCACATTGAAACTAAAGGATCTGAGGACATCAATAATCTGTGAAACAGATCAGTGTTCGTGTGAATCCTGAAAATGATTAATAAAGCATTAGATTCATTTTAATTTTTCAGTTGTAATTTTATATTTGAATATCAAAAATCAAAAAGGTGAAAATGTCGTTTAAATTAAAGTAAAAGAGTAATCGAGTAAAGAGGCATTACCTGGTATCTTTACGTGTGAATTTATCTCGATAACGTTTCACATTTTTATGATTGGACTCCTGTGCTTCTTCAGATAGAACTCCTATCGGTAATGGAAGGCTTTCTATAATTTTATAGCCATGCATTAATAAAATGTGAACTGCTGCAGGCATGCAGTACCATTTATAATGCTCAACAAATTTCTTTGCTGTAGCATGACATTCTTTGAACGCATCTATATTTGTTCTTTTAGGACATGAAATAACAGCCGAAATAACTTTGAAGCGATTTAGTAGATCGATATTAAAACCTATCAAAAATTCAAAGCGTTTTTTTAAAATTGAAACTCATTCGAAGTTTCATTAAAAATGGAATAACATATTTATTACCAGTAACTTCAGAAACCTTAGTAACATTTTCAAAAAATTTTCTGGCTGTATTACCGTCATTTGTATTGCCTGATCCTGGAGTTGGTTTATCTACTGCTACTCCCAAGATGGATTTCAATTTATCTTGTATAAATTTTTTTTTTCAGCTACGGCCAATTTATGTTCGTCTTCTGTTGCCTTAAAATCGAAAAAATTATTTAAGAAATATTATAAAATTGTTAATTTCTGATAAAATTGCAAATGTCTATAAATAACGGTATTTCAGACGCTTTAAGTTAGTGTCATCTTTTTCTAGAACATCCACGTATAGCGAGTCAAAAATCCGCGTATAAAGAGTGACGAATGTATTTGAAAAATTTTAAGTAATGAAATTTGAATAAAAAATTTTTAATAAAAAGTTTTATTTAACCAAATCAAAAAAATCAACTAAAAAATTGCACGAAAAATCTCATCACCAAATTACTTCGTTGTAACACAGCTTTAGATAAAGTGTTTTGTGAGCAAATGGAGAGATTAATTCAACTTACTTGCCAAGCTGTAAAACTCATGCGATATGATACGTGTAACACCAATTCCATCAATTTTATATGTGCATGTAGCACAGGTAGACTGTATTTTAAAAAGTCTTCTGTGACTTCCTTGCGCATAATAACGTCCAACTTATTCATCTCAGTTGGTCTGGCCTTACAGAGAAAACATGATTGGGTTGATTTATTTTCTGTTAAAGCATTGCAAACCTGCGAAGAGTTTTCATAAAAAATTTTATTTCACCCAAATAAAAACAACAGCGTAAATGATTTTAAATAATGAGCTTATTTTTTATTTGAAAATCGATAATGAAAAAATACTTATAAATACGTGAGCACACACACTGATCATGAATTCAGTCTCGTTTACAAGTATTTAAATATAAGTAATCGGTAAATTTTTTATTATTTAAATTCAGCTACAATCTAGTTAATAATTATCCAAAAAACGTTTATTTATGCTGAAGATTTCAATATTCAATGCGTATCATAAGAACTTCAAATAAGTAAAAAAAAGGCTTATTATAATGGTAATTAAAAAGCTTATGAACTAATCCATATAGTCGAGTCTTCTAATGTTATTAGAATTTTCAGGACTGTGCTTCATATTTTTTCAGAACCTCGAAATTAATATTTTCTCAAAAATTATGGTTATTTTGAATATTTGAAAAATGTATAGCTCGGCATAGGGTGATTTGAAGCTAAAAACTAGCGACCTTTTTGACTGGAAATTTTTCAAACATCTAGAATAAAAATACTCCAAAGGAATCTAAGCTTTTTGAAAGCTTACTCTATGTAGGGATATATGTAGAGAGAAACGTAAAAGTCACAATCTACATATCAAGACTCCGATGCAATTTATCTTTCCAATCGATTCAGACTAAAATCTCTGAAAACTTCACATAGTCTCCTTTAAATTTCAACAAACACCTCTTCAATTTTTGTATGTTCTTGTCGTAAAAAAAGTTCTGAAACTCTTTGTGACTTTTACGTTTTCTTCTATAGAGCAAGCTTTCAAAAAGCTTAGAGGAGTATTTGAATTTTGTTTCGTTTTCTTAAAAAATCGGCCATAAATAAAATTATAAATAATTAGTGATTTGTTAAAAAAGAGTTCTTACTTTTCCATCTATCATACTCAAAATCATTTGAACGCTAACACTGCAACCAGCTATTTGTACGTCAGTGAAATTACGTAATTGTTCCTCCATTGATTTCTCTGTAGTGCGACATAATTCGTCCGTTTCTTTTTGAAATAAAATTTGAATGGGTCGACAAAATCGAGTGGAATTTGGTGTCTTATTGAACCATATGGTTTTATATGAATCTGATTCAATTAATATTAACGGCGCCATAGAAACGCCAAATACATTCTCACAAGAGACATCAATCTCTCCTGTGAGACTTTTTTGTTTAAATGCATGCGCATTAGTGCCATCAAACCCGTACTTACAAATCAATCGAAGTTTCATATTTAACTCCTCTGGATAACTAATATCGAGATACTTTATCAAGCGGATAATAGTGTGCGACAATAAGTCTGCAAGTGGAACCTCACATTTCGATTCCGTAATAACAATATTAGCCGGATAAGTATCTAATTTAGCCTTAGTTATCTGCAACATGAGAAATATTATAATGTAAATGATAAGGGTGTGCAAGCACTTGACCTCCATGAAGTCGAGTATTTTTCTCGAGTTCGAGTCGAGTTTTCGATTTTGCGAGTACTCGAGTATTTACGAGTATTCGAGTTTTTTCTAGTTTCAACTGAATAAATGAGACATAAACGAAACTATAAACGCCCCTCTTGCATGTGCATACTCATAAGTGTTAAGTACTTGCATTGCACGTATTTTTATGCATATATATATGTTTTTTTGCAGTGCGAGTCAAAAACAAAAACCTCGAGCAATTTTTCTTAAATCTGCTAGTGCCATTGGAGGGGTAAAGAAATCGTATGTGTGTAGAGGGCCAACTTTGCTTGCTAGAAGCTGTTGTATCAAGTGACAATCCAGCCGGAGACGCCTGCCTATATGCGCCTCTCCTCGCTCAGTCGCTTATGGGAGCGACGCTCATGAGCAGGCCCACCTAGCAGTGTGAAGCGTAAACAATATACATTAAATAAAAATACGAGTTCTTCGAGTACATAACTCTTATGAGCATTACATGCAAAGGGGGCGTTCATAGTTTTTTAATTCCTCCTTTATTTAGTTGAAACTTGAAAAAACTCAAATACTCGAAAATACTTGAAAATACTCAAGAATCTGAAAAAACCCGAGTACTAGAATAAAACTCGAATTTTCCCTACTCGACTCGAACTCGACTCAAATTCGATGAGTCGAGTCCAATTCGAGTAAAAATTGTATACTCGCACACCCTTAGTAAATTAATAAAAGAAGAAATTAGAGTAAAAAATGTACATGAAAAAAGAGTATGTAAAAAGCAATTATACTGTACCTCGTCGTATGTGGGATACAAATCATGGCTTGTTTTAAGAGCAGCATTCCTAATTACATTATATGAAGCTTTTGTTAAATTTGCATCGACTAATAAAGCAAGAGCTTCTTCCACAAATAGTTTTCGGGAGTTAAGCTTCTTAACATTTTTTAAAATGTGACTAGCATATTAATAACCTAATAGGGTATAACCTAATAGGGTATATTAATAACCTAATAGGGTAGCATATTAATAACCTAGTGTGACTAGCATATTAAAATTAATAGCATATTAATATTAATGTAGCTGGGGTTAATGACTTTAACCCCGGCTACATTATTTTCAAGCCTCATTTTTTTGAAAAGAGCAGCAGCGCAATCATCTCTAGACCACTCATTTGTTGTTGCATTTCTTTTTCTTCTTTGCGTAACTTCTGATGAATTTGCGTAAGTGAGACTAGGACGTCCTACTTTATCTATAACGATACAATCAACATTGTACGCCTACGAAAAAAAATTGTTTCAAGAAAGTTCTCGTGGCTACTGCTAAACACGTGTTTAAAAAATTTTCACAAATTCTTTGAAAAAAAATGTGCCCTCAAATTTCACGTAAATACCGTACATTATCACAGCAAACCCTTTGAGTATGAGATTTGCTGCAAGTCAATTGAAAATTTAAGCTCAAATCTTACGCAGATGTAGTAGGTGATCGTAAAAAACCTTTCGACTTTGAGATTTTTCATAAATCCCTTGGAAAAAAATTTACCCTCGAAGTTTACGTAAATATCGTACATAATCGGAGCGAACCCTTTGAGTGTGAGATTTGCCGCAAGTCATATGAAGGTACCATAACCTCAAAAGTCACATAAATGTCGTACTTATTTATACGAATCCTCTCGGATGTGACATTTGCCGCGAGTCAATTAAATAAAAAGCTCAAGTCTGACGCAGATGTACTACATGATCATAAACACCGTTTGAATTTGAGATTTGTCATACACCCTATGAAGAAATATGTACCCTCAAATCTTACATAAATACCGTACGTAATCGGAGCGAACCCTTTGAATGTGACATTTTCCGAAAGTCAAGTGGGAACAGTTTAAAAAAGCAGATATTTATTTCGCACGAGAACCTCTTTATAATATTAAAAAATGCTATATGTGATTATGCTTACTCGAAGTCGATACAATTTCGTTAGACAAAATTTCTTCATCACAATCAAAGTAAAGTCTTTTTGCAACCAACTATAATGGCGCTCTTCAAAATCGCGAAACGTTTTATGATTCCTTTTCAACGATTTCCAATGTTTATTAAAATCAATTAAAAACAAGAATGCAGTGTCTTTTGTAATGCTAATTTTACATTGGCACTACAACCTGTTAGATGATACGTTTCAATCAACTCACTAGTTAGCAATTCATTTTGGGTCACGTTTGAAGAACTATGGTTTTTCAGTATGGATAAAAGCTCAGTACGTTTAACAGTAAAGTGTATCATGATTATAATCGTATCACACAATTCAGCTGTAAAAATTGCACGCGCACTTGCTCGTAGCTCAAACAGTAATGATTTGAATAGTTTGGAAAACTGTGATACAACTCCGACTGTGCATGCTGTTGTTTACATTTTTTTCCTCTCTAAAGTATACTAGTTCAGTAGCGAACCCTTTGTGTATATTTTGATGACACGCGTAGTTCACGTAAAGTATACACTATTACCATACCTCATAAGCGAGTTGCACGAGTAGACCTAATGTCGAGTGTAAACAAACTATTTTACTACTATTGCATGTACTAGTACATATATGTATGTTTTGGCCTTAAAGAAATTTATACATGCTTCGCGTAAATAATTTCTAAATTGTTATAGAAAGATACTGTAGTACAATATACCGAATTATAGTGATCGAACAAATTAATATTTACTTACTTTTGAAACCTCCATCTTTCGCATATAATTTATTTCGTTCATAGCAGTTTTTTTCACTTTACACTTTGCCACATAGAATCTTTTCTGGTTCTCAAGATTTTTTTTCATTTTTATTTATCATCTTTCTTATTTACATCATTAGGAATATTTTTAAGATATTTCAAGCATTTTTTCAACTAAATTGACGTTGAAATTGACAAATAGCAAAAAAATCTATATTATCATTATGAAAACACATGTACATTTTTCCTGATTTTTTTGATATTTATTACTTTAACCTTCAAATGACCTAGAAAAAGAGCGAACCAAAAAAACTGAGGTCGGATTCGGATTCAGAGACCCCAAAAACATAAAATACACTGAGCTTGATGAATTTTTCTTTATTTTGTGTAATTTTCAAAAAAGTCAATTTTTATTATTTATCATTTGTTTATTTATACCGCTAATAAATATTTGAGGTGCGGCGAAATTTCTGTAGGTGTAAAGAGATTGGAAAAAGCTTCTCGAAGAATGAATTTAGACTTGATTTAGAGGCGTTTTGAAAAGCCTAATTGAACTTTAAACTTCAACAGCTTTTTAAACATTTACGTAAAATGACGAAAATATAATTGACGGGCAATAATTGAGTGGGGGTAATGGGTTGGCACTTTTTTTTGCGCATCGGGTCGTGGATTCTGTTAAAAGAGGCCCATATCTATACAAAATTATCGCTACTACAAAGTTTTTCAACACTTTACTATTGCACACATAATTTTGATCATTTTCCGCCGATCCCGGCCACTGTGCGCCGGCGAGGATTTGCCTTGGACATCGAGGCATCACATGCGCCGGTGATGACGGACATGAGACTCGACGCCATATCCTCTGCGGTCCCGGAAGCGACCGATGCGCTGGTCACGGTGACAGAGAAACGGTCCGCATCGAGTGCACGGGCATTCCATCTGTAGCTCCGGCGCGTCGAGGGCCTGGTGGAAGTCTCGGTGCCCTCGATCTCGAAGACGATGGCCTGATGGTCGCTGTGCGTGTACCGCCCGCTCACCGTCCATGATTTTACGCGGGGCGCAAGAGTCTCGCTAACGAACGTCAGGTCGACGATCGAGCTGCCCTGCCTGCCGTTGAAAGTTGGCGCATCACCGGTGTTAAGCAGCACCGTATCGAGGAGAGCGAGCGAGTCGAGCAGGATGGACGCCCGTGGTCTAGTCTCCCTACATCCCCACTCCGTTGACCATGCGTTGAAGTCCCCTGCAATAACAAGGGGCCTTCTGTCGCGGGCCTCCTCGGTGATGTTGGCAAGGAGGGCGGAAAATTCCATCTCAGAGAGTCTTGGTGGAGCGTAGACATTGAAAAAGAAAATTCCGCCGATTCGGGCCCACGCGAAGTAAGGATGTACTCGCGCTGGACGCTCCTGCACCGGAATGTGTGTGTGTGTGTGTGTGTGTGTGTGTGTGTGTGTGTGTGGTGTTGTGTGTGTGTATGTACGTCTGGTGGTTTGGAACCAGTGTAAATTTTGAACGGAGACACGTAGCGAGAAGTTGTTCGGCTTGTTTTGAAGGATTTGTGTGTCATAAGAAGCGTCAAAAACTTATTTTAGGATCCATGGAGTAGTTAAAAAGTTATGCTTTTTGGTATCGTGTTGTAAACTGGGTTTTTTTGGAAAATTTTTTTTTTTAGATTTTTTCATATGTAAATGAAGGAATTTGTATACTTTTTACTCAGTATTATGTAAGCAGAGCAGCTAAGCTTTAATTTAAGAACATAAACGTAGAGATTCACTGAATATAAAGAAAGTTAGAACTCAAAACAAAAAGTTGTATTTTTCTCCCTTAAAGAGCAAAAGCGGCGGTCTGAAACCAGTGTAACTTTTGAACGGAGATACGTAGTGTGAAGTTGTTCGGTTTGTTTTGAAGGATTTGTGTGTCGCATAAAGCGTCAAAAACTTATTTTAGGATCCACCAAGTATTTAAAAAGTTATGCTTGTTTGTATCGTGTTGTATACTTGGTTTTTGAAACTTGGATACTTGGACTTTTGCTTCCTCATAGAGGAAGCTTTTCGCCAATAAATTGGCAACATTATTTTTAATCTGTCAGGGACCCAAAACCCATGTTTTCCTCGCGAAATGTTAAAAAATATGGTATGCAACTAAAGCGTTAGGAGGAAGACTCACCCAAGAGTTTTTTCATCCTCGCTGTGATCGGGCGTAAACAAATTCTGGATGAGTCACCTTCTTCAAGCACTTATTACATAATATACTATTATGGGTCAGGAGTCCAAGATTTGCTCTGGATCTTCCCCCGGGCGTATTATAGGTCATTTTTTCACAAATTTTTTTCATTTTACTCTTTACTTTAATTAGCTGCTAGTGAGTCATTTTTCGACCAAATCTGATTCGGGAGCCACTTATCTCTTCGCTTTGAGTGTACTTTTCACGGGGTGAATATGACGAGGGCCTAAGATGGTCTTAAAAAATTCTGCACGAGGTAGAAATTGGACATTTTTTAAGCTTAAAAAAATCAAATCAAAATTAATGTTTATACGGCTATAATTCCTGAACTATTGAACATATACAAAAATATTTTATCTCATGTATAGCGGGAAAAACACAAAAAGATAAAAAGGTCGAGCAATCAGAAAAGTAGAGTAAGTAAAAAAAAATTTTGTGGGCCCATTCTTTTCTTCTGCCGCTGTTTCTTTCCCCGCGCGACCACGTCGTTAGGTGTTACTTCACGAAGAGAGGCTGGGTTGCATTGGTTTTTTTACGTCTTAATCTTTCCGCATCGTCCGGTTATCTTCTTCTGACCATCTCTTCGGTCTTCAGTTTTTTTGTGACTGAGTGGGTGAAAGAGTCAACTGCGTGCTAATAGAAGTTTCGTAAAAATTATCAGGTTCATATTTTTAATTGTTTTGAGTAATTTTTATATTTTTAAAAAAATTTCACAATTCTAGAAAGCAAAACCGCGTAGAGTAAATGTACTATGCCATAAAATTTAAAGAAATAACGTAAATCATAGGTTTTTTAATATAAACATTATTACGAAAAGTCAATTCATAAAAAAAAGGTAAGTGTATGCATTTCCGTGGGCTTGCACCCATTACCGTGCATATATTATACCGCATATAATAATTCAATTTTTGTTATTATTCGACTTTTTTAGCCTATGTTTTTTTTTTATTATTAAATTAATAAGTATTCACACTGGAATCATTATAAATTCTGAACAGTTGTAAATAAATAGTTCAAGTATTTATTAGCTGTAAGTATGATCGTTAGATAGCTTCTTTGTCAATAATACGTCAAATGTAGTATAAACGTAAAATATTTTTTCCAATTTTTCCACTTTTTTAGCTCAAATTAGACTGAATATTTTTTAAATGGATTAAAGGTGAAAATATCCTTCGCAAAAAAATAGTTTTTTTTACGCAGTTAATAAAGTTCCATCAGAAGAACAAACAAGGATATTTTATAAATGATTTAACTTGACGATTTAATATACGTGACTGTTATAAATATGATACACAGTAATTGTCATAACCAAGGTAGTTAGTAGGTACATTTACCCTGACCAACAACCCAAAAAATGTTGTAAAAATTCAAGCATGTTTTTTAAAAAATTCCATAAACTTTTTTAAATTTTTACATTTTTTTGAGATTCATTTTTTATTTTTATTTTGATATTAAACAAATTTTAATATTATTTAATTTAAGTTATAATTAATTTGTTCAACTAAAAAATTACACACCAAAAAATGTTTATATGTGATATGTCTTAGAATTATTCAAAGAACACCCTTGCATTTCTTAGAATTTCAGAGCCATGTTCACATTTCAGAATGATAAATATGAACATGGCTCAACTAAAAAATTACTATGAATTTCATAGTCATTTTTGAGTTTATGATTTCCACCATTTTACAATAATTTTCTCGGAAAATTTTAATTTCGGCTTGGTGTCTCCTATGGTATTGTATAAGAAAAAAGTTTTATTAATTTATTTGGACCTGTTAGTATTTGTTACCAAAAACTTAAAAATGTTCAATTGAAGCCCAGCATGTTGATCGGTCAATAGAATAAAACATGAACTATCAACACGCATGATTCATTCCAACCAAAAATTTTATTATCAATTTTCTACAACAAGTGACTAGCACTTACAATAAAAATTTTGTATTTAGACATTTACTTAATAATTAGTTATCAGAGATTTGATTCACAAAATGGTTGTAGGACTACTTTACATAAATATACAATTGGAATGTTCGAATGTTGTTTTGGGTACTCGGGATAGTTATGTATAATTTAAGTAACGTATTAAGCACAACTAATATTACACAATTAATATGGAAAATTCACGAGGTACGATTTTTAAATGAAAATTAAGTAAAAACAAAGTTATTTTGCACGTCGGTTTCAAAAATGAATAAATGTGTGATAAATCATATTATCAACTTGTGAAATTAATTTTAATTGCTATCAACCAAATCGACAGAATTTTATCTATGAATAATGTAGTGAAAATGTATATAAATTTGTGTATTATATATATCAATAGAAAATAAATCTAATGTTGCATAAATTGTACCTAAAATTATAAATACTAACTGTAGTTAAAAACTATTCATATAAAATTTTCATAACTAATTTTAAATATAATACAAAAATTACACTCAAAATAAACGATGCTTCATTACATTTGATTTTTTTAAAAATTATTCATAGTTTTGATGCATAAACTTGAGTTGATTTTCATCTCTAAATTTAATATCACATTGTACATTGTATTTCGCTCTTATTTTTGTAATTAAAATTTTAGTTGTACGCATTTTTAAGTAACTGCATAACAATCACATAAATTCCGTCATATGCAACCAATTATGATTGTTAATACTTTTTAACAAAAATTTTCGAATAATTTAAATTTCGTTGTCCGCACTTTACATTAGAATTAGGCACTATGGTAAAAATATGTACAATATGTGCATGCATATGCTAATTTTTTTTTCAACGCACTCGTCGTCGAACGTGTATCGTCGAATGTCTGTGATGACATTGCGCCACTCTCACCTATTTTCACGTCGCTGCATTTTATACATTCACACACATACATTTTATAATATGCCATTTATCCAGCGTACAAGCACTCGTACACAAACATTCACACGTCTGCAACATTTGCTCTATGCGTTTTGTCAAATACCTTCTTTTTTTTCTTTTTTCATTATAATTCGAAGGACAAAAAACATTTTTTATTTCATAATCGATGACTTGATATTAAATAATTTGGAATACTTTGTCTATCCATGAAACAATAATATCAAGTTGTAAAGCTTAAAATTGTATAAAAAAACTCGTCCATATACTGGATTGTAACGAGTACAGAAAAAAACACGAAAATTGGCAAACTGAACATTATTTCCTCAGGATGGAATAAAATTCGTGATACGATACATGCGAGCGCGCGTCATCCATTGCAGCGACGCGGCAACATTTGTCAGCGACCCGCGTACACACGACTGCTCAGGACAACGACGTCCTGATGACAGCCAGGTTCGTCTCTTCGCGGATCCGTTCCAAGGAGGAGGGCGCAGAGGATACGTCATATGCTCAAAGAAGGCCTCTTCTTACGATCCTTTGCATTGCCCCCATTTCCATTGCTATTATTGTTATTGTTGCTGTTGTTGTTGTTTTTGCCAAATATCGTACCCAGGACTCGTGAGACTGAATGGACACCAAGTTTTCGACGTATAGGTAAAGCTCGTAGTAACTGTACGGAGCGAGCTTCGCGTAGCAGAGCTTGAAAGGCTAGCGCTGCACCAGCTGGACTCTCAGCTGCACTTACCTCATAAAATTGACAGCCATGGGCAAGGGAGAGCTGCTGACCCTCGTCAACGCATACCTCACTGAAACATTGAAAACAAAAATGGTTTTTGAATTTTTATAGCCAAGCTTTGGTAAGAGGCCTTTAATTCGAGCCGATCTGTCAATCAAGTCGCGCGTTAACCTAGTTTTTTCACACATACTTGGCTCCCAAAATAATGCTTAAAATGTAATAAAGGTAAATGAAATTTTATTTGGTTTTATAGAAAGGATTTTTTCTCACTTTACATTAAATTTTTTAAAATTCCAAAATTTTTATTTTTCACTGAGATAGGGATAATTCCTTGAACTTTTTTCGTATAATGTTGAATTTTTTTATACTTTTTCGTTTTCCGGTTTTTAGGTCGCTTGGTGCAAGGACCGGAGTGTATCCTTTGACGGGAGGGGTTAGACAATTAAAATGACTTTTAGCCGAATGGTGGTTTTTATCGAAAGTGAAGCGCATGATTCTATTGTTTTATAATCCTAATGGTTAAAAGGGAATCCAATATTTACAGTTTAGTATATCCAGTTTTCAAAATATTTATTAATTGTTTATTAATTTCAGTATGATTTTACTATAAATCTACTGTGGAAATTGACTGAAATTATTCTAAATTGAAGATTCTTGAATTTAGTTCATTATTAGGATAAATGAACATTCAATCATATAGGTTTTCGTATGTGAACTCTTAGCTTCATGATGATTATGGTATTTTGAAAACTGGATATATTAAACTGGAAATATTGGATTCCCATTTAACCATTAGGATTATAAAACAATAGAATCATGTCGATAAAAACCACCATTCGGCTAAAAGTCATTCTAATTTTCTAACCCCTCCCGGCAAAGGGTACACTCCGGTTCTTGCACCAAGCGACCCGAAAACCAGAAATCGAAAAAGTATTAAAAAAATTCAACATTATATGAAAAAAGTTCGAGGAATTATCTTTAATTTTCGAATTCCCCCCCCCCCCCCCCCCCCCTTGAGCTGCAGCATCCAGGCGTTGAAAATTAGCCTGCATAAACATTCAAGCTCGTTTTTTTTATTTTAGTTATTTTTCGCAATACTCATTAAAAAAACTACTCATCGAAAGCAACCAATGGACTCAATAACTTTGCCCAAAGTATACAAAAAAAGCTCACAAAAATAGCTGTATCTTAGTGTAAAATGAACATTTTAAAATTTAAAAAAGCGCCATGGAAAGAGTAAGAAAAATACTTTTAACGATTGCATACAATTTGTTTTGATTTCAAACCCCATTTGATCCAACTAAAATCATTTTTATTTCATATCACTTTTTCAATAAGTATGCGTGTCTCTTGACAAATTTGAAAATCAGTTGTTGGTAGGTCAAAACATAAGATAAAATATAATTAATAAGTGCTTTGTACAGATATCTACACTTGTAGGCTCATAGGATTCGATAACAAATGGCGTTGCATGTTTTTATTTTTCAACAAACCAGGAGGATTCGAGAACGAGATTGCTGATGGGGAGTAGCGGTCTAAAATATTTAAAATAACTATAAAATAAAAGTGAGAGGAGTAATTTCCACCGTAAAACTAAGTTTAAGCTTGATACATTCAGTGTGGGTGAGATCACGAATCTCACGAAAAAATAAAAGTGACTAACTGATAAAGCGAGACAAAGTGATAGAATTTTTTTAACCTCCAAACGTAAATATCCATCTCATTGAGGCACTCTATACACAGAATGGCCGCGCATAGCGGCGGTGACCACATGAGTGGTGATGACGTCGAAATGTCTGATATGGAAATAGAAACGCCAAGTGAGCCTGAAAAAGTAAAAGGTCAAAACAACAATAAAAATAAAAATAAACATGGAAAAAGAAAGAATGAAGATGACTCAAAAGAAAAAAAGTTTATAGTGAAAGCTGCCAAGAATGATTCCAACCTCACAAATGAAAATTATGAGAACATAGCACAATCTCAAAATAAAACTAGCAGTGAATCATCTAATGAAAACAAAGTAATGCCGTTAGCCCAAACAGCCCAATACCGACCTGGTATTCCAGGGCCGTACAGTGTATGGATCAGAAGTAAGACAGCAAACAGAGAAATAAGCCAATTTAAAGTTGGCAGTCTTATCTTCAAAAAATATCCCAACATAACCAACATATGCAAAAGAAGTAGATCTAAGGTTGAAGTGGTACTGATGTCTAGAGCAGAGGCCAACAGCTTAGCTGTAGACGAAACACTTGATCAGCACGGTATGGAAGCCTACATTCCAGGTTTCAGAAAAACACGTTAAGGAATAATCAGAGGTATAGATATAGATTTCACCGAAGAGCAGCTTTTGGAGGGTATTATTATACCTGGTCTTAACAAAATCAAGGACATTGGTGTGAGAAGACTAAATAGAAAAACAATCAGAATTCACAGTCAAAGTCATCAACACAACAAATTGAACAAGTTGGCTTAGAAAAACATGATCAATCAACTGATTCTGAAAGAGAGAATTCAAATAGTAGCTCGACTTATAAGTGGATACCCACAAAATCAATTGTGTGCACATTTGAAGGCCAGAACCTCCCAGACAAAGTTTATGTATGGGGAGTAAGTGTGAAAGTCGAGCCATACGTACAACGTGTTATGCAGTGCTTTAAATGTTTTAAATTTCAACTTACAGCCAAAACTTGCAGAGGTTGTCAGAAATGTTTTAACTGTGGAGAACCACAGCACATTAGCGAAGCATGTAAATTTCAAACTCCTCATTGAGAAAATTGCATATCAGACACATCAAACCATGTAAGTGTCAGCGCAAAATGCCCAAAAGTAATAGAACAGAAAAAAATAAACATTCTGATGGCTTATGAAAACCTTTCTTTTTTTGAGGCCAAAGCGCTTATCACACAAAAGAAAGGCAATGATATGACAGAAAACAGCTTATCAATTGACCAATTCCCAAGGCTTAAACAAACACCTGTTTCTGCTATGACTAATGAAAACAGAGAAAGGACGTACGCTTCAACAATGACAATTAAAACTTCTGATCTTGGCCAAACTTCCTTTAAAGAAGGGTCTGATAATTACCCATTGCCTCAACACAGTACAAAACCTGCACTCCAAATTAAGCAACAGCAGCAAAAACTGCAACAGCAACAGCAGCAAAAACAACAAAAACTGCAACAGCACATAACTTCACGACCTCAGTTTTAAATTTATATTTTAAATTCAGATTTAAATTATACCATTGAATATTCAAAATGGATAATCAAAATTTCAAAATTCTTCAATGGAATGCTCGAGGCTTGAAAAAGAAAACTGAGATCCTGAAACTAATTCAAAATTATGATATAATAATTATAATAGAATCTCTTCTTAAAGATGACGATGATTACAAGCTCAAGGGCTATAATGTTGTAAGATATGACAGAACAGTCGACAGGGGAGGTGGAATAGCATTCCTCATCAAAAGTCACATTAGGTATGAAATTGTTGAACATAATTTAAACCTTAATTTGATAGAAATCGGTATTATTTCATTTGAAACACAGTTGGGTGTAATAAATGTAATTGCATATTATAGGAGCCCAACCCATGTCACAGGTAACTCCTCAGTAGCCGCATGGCAAAAGGATTGGGACTCTTTTATTAAAAAAATCTCTGAATATTAAAAATTCATTTATCTTGGCGATTTTATTTAAAAAAAATATGACTTTATAAGCTCAAGTTTATATTTATTTGTGAACCGATAATAAAATTACAAATAAGAAAGATAAATTTATCTCACTCTCGAAGTACTGATCAAACTTCAAACGTATGCACACTTTTTATAAATTTTAAGGGCGTCACAGTTCGAAAATGAAGCCCAAATTTAACATAATACTGAGCTCAGCTGAAGAGTATATTTTTGATCTGTGACGCCCTTAAAATCACCATGAAAAAAAAAACAAAAGACATATTCGAACTTGACATTTTTTGCTCTTTTTGAATCTGAAATAAAAAAGGGGGTCACTGCGTTAAAAATTGATTTTGGTTCGCTGTAGCTTAGAGGTTATGTTCGGGGTCCAATTAAAGGTCACCATTGCATTCCTCGTTGAAAAATACATCGGATGTAAGGTTTTTATTTTTTTTTTAAGTTCACTCCATGAGATTTCCAGGGGTCTCTTTATTTATTGCCTGCTCTGCATATTACATTTTCTAAGATTGGCTTTTTCATCCTGATAACTTTGGTTCCCGAGCACCAAATGAGTTCGTTGACGGCTCAAATTAAAGGTGTCGACCTCTTCTTTGAGAAAATGAATCTTACAAAAAGTTATATTAATCTTGCTTTTTGAGTGTTAATGAATCTGAGTATTTTAGCTATTTCAGGTGTGAAAATTCGTTATTTCAATTAATAAAAAAACATCAATTTTGCTTGATACCAAAAAATTTACCCACAACATTTTTTTGGAATTTTGGTGACGTTTCAAGTTTTGAGGAAAAAATTTGGACACTTCAAAAATGTGTAAAATCGCAATTTTCGTGATAATAGTTGAGCTAGATTAGCTCTATACGGAGTTAAAATAATTGAATTTTAATTTTGTGAGTCACATTTAAAAGGTCTGAAATAGACCTTCAAGCTATTCCAACAATATTTTCAAGTATTTTCACGATTTATACAGCAATTTGAAAAGTGTCAGATTTTACCAATTTTACTTTCCACGCTCATGGTTCTCAGCAATGCACCCGAATACCTAAGACGTTGAAACTTTTTTTCTAAAAAAGTTGAAATTTCAACAAAAAAAATGAGACCAACAGGACTTAAAACGGTTCTGGGGACCCTTATCGACGAGCAGGTCAAAGCAGAGCAAAATAGGCCATTTTTCCGATGTTTTAATTGCCCAACAGAGGGCCCATTTGCACTTTCAGGTCCAAAAATTTTTTTAAGACATTTTTTTTGTATGTTTTCAAACATACTCAAATTTGAAGAAAAGCCATGAATTCAATTTTCAAAATCGCGCGAAAAGTATTGGAATTGCTCATATATATCGATGTTCATAAATAAATGGGAGAGAGAATCAAGATTCTTGGTGTATCGGAATCTAAGCCTCAGGCATGATGAATAGAAAAAAACACTTTTTCCCCGATTCTATATACTCCCGCACGCTTGTGTTCACCGAAGCATTAATAAGGTTTTATCTGCATCGGCAATCTTGAAAATTTTCGCTTTTTTCTTCTTTTACTTCTATACACTTGCGTGAAAAACAGGTTAGTACCACCTATACTCAGACAGTGTACGCGTGCATGCACATAGAATCACACGTGCACGATCCGTCCAAGATCTCTGACTTTAACATCTTATTTGGGCCTTGACGCTTTCTGCTTTTCTTTTCATATTTTTACAACCACAATGCAATGATATAATTATCCATAGATTTTGGTATGATATTGTTATGAACAAGTAACCCTCTACCTTTACTATCGTTTTTTACTTTTTTTTAATACTGATAGTAATACTTGTATTAGCATTTGTAACAATCACACGTAGAGCATCAATAAGGAATTGAATTTGTTTCATTAAAAAAAAAAAGATTCAGTGATTAACTGGGTCGCAGCTATTCTCTCGATGAATACCCCACAGAGATAGGAGGAAAAATTAGCAAATAAGGGCTAGATCGTATTGTTTCTTTTTTTCTTAGTATATTAGTATACTAGTGGCAACAATTGTTGCTAAAGCTGAGCGACCTAATAACTGTGATTAAATACTATATTTATATGTGGTATTTCATGTCAAATCTCCCAGTGCCGCACAGCACGGCATTATTTAGTCGAATCGCTAAATTTGAAACTTGCTGTAAAAAAGCCTAATGCACCTAGAAGAAAAAAGTAACCCATGATTTCGAAGGGAAATTGCCTCAGCTATCCGATGACGGGGTTAGAATTCCCGAAATTTTCAGTTTTACTCGGAAAAATCTCTGGAAAAAAATTTAAAGTCGATTATCCCGAAAACTTCATTTTTAAGATTTTTCTACATAGTCCAGATCGAAAGATTAGGAAATTTTCCATCGACACAGAACGCGTTAAAATACTGTTTTTTCTTGTTGTTTTCTGAAATCTTTTTTGTTCTTTGCATTTTTGTCGTGAAAGTGCTTCCAGCTCGATCTAGGTCTAGAGCATCATATAGATTTAAACGCAATTCTGAAGACATTTCTGAAGACGTTCACGGTTGATAAAACTGGTTTCTGATTTATTTAATCCTCCAGATACATCAATCATATCACTCAGGTGTGGGTTCAATGTATTAATACAAAAATTCTGATGAATATACCGCGAGCTTCCCCTAAAATAGTTTAAGTGTTGTCAGAGGGGTGAAATATGATTGTATCGATTCCAAAAATGTATACAGCACATTTTCGGGTTGCTAGAAAGGCATCATAAAAATTTGGACGCAATCGGATGAACGGTTATTGAGATATCGTGTTTACAAGGCCGTTCTGTTTTAACAATAGTAGGCTTTCGCTTGGCTCAGCTGAATTACTATTTCTTCTCTTTTATACGTTTAAAATTGGATTATACGTTGGAAATTATTTTCCAACAGAATAGCTACTTATAGTTTTCAATTTTAGTTGCAAATGATTCAATATAAATTAGATTGTGCAGCAAGGATATGGAAAAATTTGAACAACTTGACGTGTTAGATAATTTACCATTTCAAATAAAATAGACGTAGATTCTTTAATTAATTCTAAACATTTTTTATTCTTTAAAATTTGTTCGTTAAAATGAAACTCATTGAGTAAAAATGGTTAAAGTACTAATTTACACGAAAATAATGTTTATTTTATAGCGTTTAGCAGAGTTTTTTTATCTTACAATTATTTCCTGACATTGGCGTCTCACACCAATACCATATACTTCAGTGTAGAAAGCTTGGATAACAAGCTACGCCATTTCGCACGTGCTTACGAAGACAATCACTCATGCGAATGTGGTCAAAAAAATCTCTTCAAAAAAATTTAAAAATTTAAAAAAATTAAAAAAAAAATAAAGAAAAAATTTTTGGAGAGATTTTCTTGAACCTCATCTTCGAAAGAGAGTTTTTTTTCTCCGCAAGTTTTCAGGAAAAATTTTTTTGATCGCGCATCACTGGAACGGTGATACTCTTCGTAAGCACGGTCGATTTGTTTTTTTTTCAAAAGGCCAGTCTATAAAAATTACTTTGCCATGATTTGGATGATTTGGATTCTTAAAACCTCGATGGGCATCTCGGTAGTCGGAGCTTGAAAATTTAAAAAAGGTGAGTTATAAGAACTTATGAGAAACACGATAAATTGGATGTTTTTTATGATTTTGTATTCACTTACGATATTAAATTGTCATCGAAAGGGAAAAGGTTGCAAATTTAACAAATACGAATATCTATGAAACTTATAAGATATTAAAATATCATTGTATTTACTCTTGTACACAAAACTAGCGAAAAGTTTAGTGTGTAATTTAAACAGATTTCCATAATTACGCTAATAATATCTCATTACAACATTTTCTAGAGTTACTACAGATTGTTTTCTATCGAGAATTTATTGATGATGTTTAAACTAATAATCAGCAATTATGAAAGACATACATAAATGTGTTAAAATCTCAGAATAAACAATTGGCTGGTTGTTGAGATACTGAATATTTTTTTCGCGATGGTTATACATACCATCCATTACAATAAATTAATTAGTTGCTCAGCAGTAATAAAGACTGCTTCAAACTTTTGGTAAAAACTTTCAAATACATAAACAGAGGTTTAGTTTTGAAAATGAATAATTAATGGAATTAATTAATTCATGGAAGTTTTTTATATCAGAATTATCTTCAAAACTGCATTCTTTTTAAAATTCAATGATACTGGATAATATCTGCTATTAATTTAAACTCTATATCTCTGTATGTTTGGTTTACCCGTGAAGAAAAGAAACTTTCTAAACAACTCAACGAAAAAAATAGTTGCAAAAATCATTATATCGTGTAAACTACGTATAGGTTTAATAATCACTTTAAATTTTCAAATCTTTGACATGTAGTGCGATACAGTTTTAAAAGAGTGAGGATATGAAGGGGGTAAATAAGTTTTCAAAGTCTAAACATAGTATACAGCAATGGTGATAACACATAGACAACAAAATAAAATACAGCATATATGCATATACTTGCTGAACATACATTTTTTCATGTTTTTGTGATACGCATGTATCAGTTTACGAAACAAGGACATTTAGTGAAAGTAATGGGACTTTTTAATGTACACGTGAATATACATCTTAATACAGCGGATTGAGATAAAATGACCTCTCAATTACTGGATACTTACAGTGTACAGGCTTGGGTAAAGGAGCTCAAGCCGAAAATCTTCTATGAATACAGTAATCACTATTAAGTTATAGATAAATTGTAGTGCAAGTGCACGCTACAGCTTTGTAGAGAGAAATAACAAATTACGACACCGGTAAATCAAGGATAAAAATTAACTGCACTAATATGTGTGTCTTATAGACGAATAGTTTTGAAGCTGAAGTAAAATAAAATGCGATGAAGTTACGGCGGAAAATTAATAATTTAATTACGAGGAACAGTCTTACGAGAAGAAAAAAAAACATTAATCTACACGAACTTCACTTCACTTCACTTCACTTCGCTTAGGCACATTGAATCATGCATCTCGAAAGCAGTTTTGAATACTAATTTAGACCTGATTATGTTCACATCGAATAATTTACCTACATTGATTTAAGGAGGGGGTAAGGTCTTGTTCGATGTTTTTCGAGCTGCATTTTAATAATTTTTTTTGAGCACAGAGTAAAATGAAATTATTTATAAATTATATACATTATAAATGGTTATTTGAAGAATATTTAGTTAAATTTTCAGCTAAAAATAGTGAAAAATAAGCTAACTTCAGCAAATTTTCTCGCACAACTGAAAAAAAGATCTATTGCGGTGGACACTGTAACTGAAAATCTACTCGACCGATTATTTCCAAATTTTTCTCACTATTTATCTACATAATTTATGAGGTAATGACGTCAAGATATTTCGTTTTAAATGATTTTTGAGTTTTTGGCATCATTTTGAAGTGAAAAAAATGACTTTTTTGGAAAAATGAAGGCAAAAAATGCATCGTACATGTTGGTAAAAAGCATTTAAAAATACAAAAAGTTAAATTATCTTGACGTCATTACCTCATATATTATCTACTTAAATAATGTATAAAATATGAAGTGGGTTGGTCGAGTAGATTTTGAGTGATGGTGTCCACCGGATTTTTTTTACGTTGCATATAAAAATTTGCTGTAGCCAGCTTATTTTTCAGTATTTTGGGCTGAAAATTTAACTGAATATTCTTCAAATAACTATTAATTATGTGTATGATTTATAGATCAATTCAATTTACTATATGTTAAAAGAAAACAAAAATTTTTTTTTTGGAAATTTAGTCAAGACCTCCTCCTTAATATAGACTAGCGAATTTCCTCGCTCGCTTCCGCTCGCTCGGTTTAGTCAGAATTTTGTAAGAATTTTTAAGAAAGCAAGAAATATAAAATAAGTTTATACAAGGTATACATAATGTATATACCTTGTATTTACAAGGTATATACCAGGTATATATATGATGTATATACCTTGTACAATGTACTTACCTTGTAAATACAAGGTATTTATAATACATATATCTTGTATAAACCTTATAAATACAAGGTATTTATACTATACTAGGGGGGCTCCGCCCCCCTGCTCGCTCCACTCGCACTCGCCAACCCGCCCCCAGTTGATCAATATAGATAAGATTAAAATAAAAATAAGCAAAAAGAAAATATGTATGAAAAATGACTCAATAGTGTAGTAAATAATAAAATCGTGGCAAGATTTCTTTCCCATCTATTGGATAAAAATAAATTTTGTTAATATCACATTACAAAAAAACATAAAATTTTAACTGAAATTGACCATAATAACCAATTTTTGATATCGTATTTAAAAACTGGAACATAATATACATTTTTTTGTAAAATTCTCGTTTCTCCCCAGGATTCTGAATATTTTTCCAATTTTATTTATTAAGCATCCAACAATTTTTCTTCAACTTTGCTACTCCTACAATTTTGGCTGATTTCGTCTTTCACACAGATTAAAAAGTTTGTTTTCATACATTGTTCAATCCCATATGCGAGGCTTCTAACACTTTTTCAAAAATTGTTTTCAGTATATCACCAAGGGTAGTAAGTATCTCTCCTGCACACGGGCTATAGCTTCATGCAGGACTTTTCAAAAAAGAGTGATTGAGAGAGAAAAAAAATGAATTGGAAATTAACCATGTAAAAATATTTGAAAAAAATAGGAATTGATAGTATATTTAGAAATGATAATTAATTGTCTTCTGGTTATTTCACACTTCTATATCTTTATTACAACAATTATTTGATTTCTGTTCACACAATCTTAGTGAATTTTCCCTCAAATTTTTATGGAATTGCAGTGTCAAAAATCGTGGCAACATTTCTGATCCTACCTATTGACTGAGAAACGCAATAACGATTTACAGTATTCTATGTAGGCCCCTTTTTAAAAATCTCTGATGGAATTGGCCTTAATGACAAATTTTCCTTGTCATATTTATTAAGAAAAAAATGAGATAAAATTAGCAAAAAGACCTATTAACCTTAAAATTCTAAAAATTTTCACAAACCCATATTTAAAAATGTAATGTTTAGTATTTTTTTAAAATAAATTTCCAGATCCCATGTAATGCAAATAACAATTTTTTAATTATTTTGACTACTATCACAATTTTGACTAATTTTTCCTTTTATACAGTTGGAAAAGTAAATTCAATCGTTTGTTGAAATGAATGTTCCAATTCAAATGCTAATCATTTTTTTAAAAAACTTTTCAATAACTTTGCTACTATCGCAATGTTTGTGAAGTATCCCTCTCGTAAATTTAAGCAGGAAAATCAGCGGTTTGTTAGAACGAATTTCCCAATCTCATATCCGTTAAGGGACAGGCATACCTAGCGACATTTACCGACAGGCTACCTAGCAATTTACCTTTAATTTAAAAAATTAGGAATGATATTCGCGTATCTAAGAGTAAAGGCATATTTCTAATATACTTATTAACATCCTGTCCAAGTTTCATCTAAATCCATGCATTATTGAAGGAAAAAAATGAGGACAAAAAATAATAATGATCAATAATAATTTCTAGGTTACAATATTCTTTGTCCTCTTTTCTCCTTCAATAATGCATGGATTTGGATGAAATTTGGACAGGATGTTAATGAGTGTATTAGAAATATACTCCCACAATTTTAATGAATGATCGTTTTCACACATTTAAGCAAGGTATTAACTGGTTAGTGGAAATGAATTTCCCAATCCAATATATGAAGTATTTAACAGATTTTAAATAACTGTGGTTACTCCCACAATTTTGGTAAATTAACCTTTTCACACTTTTAAGCAAGGTACAGGCATCCCACCTTATTCGTGGCTTCAGTATTCGCGGATTTCGCTTATTCGCGGTTTTTTTAAATGTGGCTATCCCTCGATATACACGTATGCAGTTTCACTTATCCGCGGTTTTTTACTGCTGATTTCGATTTTGTAGCCGGATATAACTAGCAAAAATTTTGAAAAATTTTGGAAAAAGTTATATTTGTATCGAGAAATTAGCGTATTTACTTTCATAACAGAATACTCGTACAGAAACTCAATAGCAGAAATTTGTAAAAAAAGGTTTCTTTAAACAAGTTAATGATTCGACGATCAGTTTTACGGTTGCTTTCGAGGAGAAAACTTTTATTTACTATTCATTTTGAAAAAATGGTGTCCTCGAAGCAGCGAGTGAAGAAGCTCAAGACACTTGCTCATTAAAAAATGTAGCAAGTACTTTGAGTCGCGTGCAATTGGCCATCGATGAAGCTCTCGATGAAGATATCCGATCGTCATGCGAAGTTTGTCATTTCGACACAACTGTGAGCGAGCAATGGCTTCGTACCAATAATTGTATAAAGATTTCAGCAAACGTTCTAAACAATTGCGATTACCAGACTACTTTAAAAAATCCTAATTTACTCTATTTTTTTTTACTACATTTAATTATAGCATTTTTTACAATAACAGTTATGTAAAACTTCAACCAATCAGGTTTCACTTCAATTTAGGTATACCAATTACCCGTTTTCATGTTTTCATGTTCGCGGTTTCTGTATTCGTGGTACTTTTTGGATACGCATTAACCGCGAATACTGAGAAATGCCTGTATTCAATGGTTAGGGAAAATAAATTAGGCATATCAAAAATTTTGGTGAATAATCATTTTCTTTAGTTATTCAGTGGATTCAGCGGTTCAAATTCCCTAATTCTGAATGTATTTCCATCCTACTTTAGGATGAATAATAATGTTTACAATAATAGCTCCCTCACGTAGGGGAGCGGTGGGGGAGCAGTGGGGAGCAATGGGGAGCAGTAGTTAAAAAGTGCCAAAATCCTCCTTCCTTAAAAAAATCATGTGAAGTCGTTTTATTCGTCACCTCATTGGTCGAGGAGTAACTGCGCCTCGCTTCATGATTGGTCGGAATCTCGCGTCATATAATTTTTTTAGTGGGAAAACGTAAATGTGGCGTTTGCTTCAATGTTTATATTTGTAAGTCATTGGTTATTTCTATTTCACTTGATTAGTTGGCGCGTGCGAGCGCGCCTCATATCACTAATCACGTAAAAAATGAACAAAAAACCTGTAAAAATAAGGCCTTTTAAAAATTGTGGTAAATGTGGGGGAGCTATGAAATTCAGGTGTGGAGACCCTTACAACTGAATAGTAATAGATATAGGTATATAATATATATACCTTGTAAATACAAGGTTTTTATTATATATGGCCGATTCTCCGTCAACTCAACCGGTCAAAATTTTTTATCTATATCTAATATGATGAACACATTGTTTGGGATGTCAGGAATGTACAAAAAATTTATAGAGCGATTAGGGCCTTCTATCACCCTTATTCAGAATTCCAAAGTTGGTTTTTTTTTCCGCATTTTTCCGTAATTTATCAAAGATCGCAATTATTTCATTAAGCTCTAGCTCAGTGTATAATGACTCAAAAGTAAAAGTGCACATGAGCTTTTTTGTTGAAAATCGTCCAAATTTTCAGAAAAATGGGTCCCGAATCGATTTGAGCACTCTGCAGGCTTCTACAATAGAAAAATCAAGAAAAAAACACAAAATCTAATCAAGTATGATCCGGACTTTCCTTTCCAAAACTATTTAAGAAGCTTCCTCAACATGTCAACTACTCCCTTGTAAGTTTTTATAATGGTTTGAGCATTATTACGCTCTGGAGGCGCTAATATGTATCGAAAAATGTGCAAAAAAGGCCCCTAAAAAAGAGTATAGCCTTAGATATATAGATGTTACACATGCTAGGTGAACTCAAACCTCAAACATAAGTACATAAACTTAAAGAGCACAAAATTACCTTTAATTTGGTATATGCAAAAACTTTTTAAGTCCTCTAGAACCGAAGATACAGCTGTTTGAAGTTTTACTGAACATCCAAGTATCATGTCGACTGGTCTATGAAAATGACAGATTTAATGCTAATAATTCTCAGTGAAACTTCAAGCAGCTGTATCTTCAGTTCTAGAGGACTTAGAAAGTTTTTACATATACCAAATTAAATGATATTTTGTGCTCTTTAAGTTCATGTACTTATGTTTGAGGTTTGAGTTTGCCTAGCATGTGTAACATGTAAATATCTAAGGCTATACTCTTTTTTAAGGGCCTTTTTTGCACATTTTTCCATACATATTAGCGCCTCCAGAGCGTAATAATGCTCAAACCATTTATAAAAACTTACAAGGGAGTAGTTGACATGTTGAGGAAGCTTTTTAAATAGGAAGCTTTAATCGGTCTAGAAGTAGTATATATGATTTTTAAGTTCAAATTTGAATTCTACATCAAATATTACATTAAAAACCACGATTCAAAATTTTTTTCATATTAACCCCAGAAAATCAGAATTGCAAGCAGAATATCAGCAGAAAAAGAAAATTTAACTTTGAGGCCCTGATAATCCAATAGGGTTGGACCTAGGGGGCTGAAACTTTCAGGATTTTCACTTTTCAATGTACTATTCAAAAGTACATAATTTGCGAAAAAAAATTTTTTTGACCATCACGCTAACTATGGCTTAGCCCATGTAGGATGGGGAGTCCAGAATTTTAGTGCGAGATTCATTCAACGCGTAATATATAGAATATCAATTAATTTACCTACATGACATGTACAGGGCTACCTTATTTTCTATAAGGACATCAAACCTTGGAGCCAATTCTTTTCAATCAATTTCGTAGATAACTAAAATGATACAGCTTATGTTAAGGTTATTCGTGGCAGAAGTGAAAATAATAGAATGTGTCGTCACCCATAACAATCGACTTGTTCTTCCTTACGTTGATGCTACACACAAAGCGTAGATACGCAAGTACACTATACAAGTATATTGATTTCTCGACTAGAAGAAAGTCCAAGCAGCAAATTCAGAAGCACATTTTGCTACGTTCGTTGTCATACGAAAACACGCAACTGATAAAGTTGTGAGCGCAGAAATGCGGCTGTATGCATGTATGAGTTTGCAAGGACAAAGCATCTTATCGAAATAACAGCGTGTTCACAAATGACAAAATAAATAACACCTGATTAATGGGTATATACATCGAGCGCACAACTTGAGCATTGACTATTTCACGCACCCAGGTCAAATACAAAGCTCCCAGAAGCTTTCAGTACGAATATGTTGCACAAGCGTAAAAATTCTCATAGACCCGCATCACATGCAAATATATGTGAGTTTATTTAGAGAAGAAAAAAATTATCACGCGCGAAGATGTTAATCAAAATGATTAATCTGACGATCAATGTACAAACAGTCAAATTTAGTACACATGGAATTGCACATGTGAGTCTACGGCGCCGATCGAGCCAAAAAACGCAAAAAACACTCGCTATGAAAAAAGTTTCAATAAAATCAATCATGACAATATAATGGACGAAAACACATTGGGTTTCCAACTATCATTGAATATAATATATGTATAGACGCGCGTAAGCAATCGCAATAAAACAAGCAGTGTTTATACTTTTAGCTGACTTGCTACCGCTCCTGGAGCTCTCTCATTCATCTGTGCGAGTACACAAATTGAAACGTTTATCAATCCTTCCCCGCAGTGCTGACGTTATTTGTACATTATAATGTACCATGAATATTATCTATCCTCGATCTTAAGCCACTGTAAAAATCGTTATGATATACACAAGTGTGTTATGCAGACACACGCAAACGCGTACTTTCTCACAAGCGAGCGAATATTCTTTGAAAACGATTGGCTTCTCGTTGGCCTGTAAGCGATCTTTTCTTCACGAGTAACTCTCATAAGCAAAAACTTTACAAAATCGCAACACATTAAATATAAATTATAATACAATAGATCTGGTCACGAAAATCGAGCGTCGCAACTTTTGTGTCCACGATAATGCAAGCCTTTTTAGTTTTTGTCCTCGCTAACCACACACATACAACGTACAGTTTATAATACGTATATCTACACGTTATACTACACACAGCTCAGAGAACGCACGCAGACTAAAAAAGTTCAATAGCTTTAATCCGTTACCTACCATTCTGTTTCGTGAAAATCAGTGTAAAGGACATGCATGTATACGTGCTCGATATAATGTGTGGGCGTGACCCGATTATTATCATCACTTTCAACTCGCTTAGAGAAGAGAAATTTGATAGTTGGCTGAGCGAAAAGAGTAGTGTTTAAGCGTTCCGTCGTATATTCGAAGACGTCGACTATTTTATTATGAGTTGTTTGTCGCGCGCAACATTAAATTATTTTCTCAATCGCCATAATTTTCGCTCTAGCATAACCTCTCATGTAATAACTGTGAAGAAACACCTCGGAATCATTTTTGACTCTTTTTCTAAATGTTTAATTCATACTTCGAAAAATTCCTTTTGGGCACCGAATGAAGTTACGTGGCAAATTAAAAATATCAAGGAAAAACAATTTAACTCACCGCGCATGATCGAGATCTCGTTTGTTCCCAAGCAATAATGCCGTGAAGTATGAAGGCAATCGCAGATCGGCCAACTGCTTCAGTAAACCACGAGCCTCTTGGAAGCTGCGTTTACACGTCACGCTATAGACGATTACGAAAGCTTCACCCCATCTGATATGAGAATATAGACAGCCGTTTTCCTGTAAATTTTTTAATTAATGTTAATTTTTTTTCAATTTGTACATAGACCGATATTTTCAATGAATCAAAATTACCTTTGAATATATTTATCATGAACATGACAAAAAAAACGTAAAGTGAAAAAAGAGTTGAGTGTTTGTGTAGGTCGACCTGAGCACACCATGGTTCTTATGACCTTATAGCCTCTGAGGTTGTAACCATAATTATTGATATTCGAAATAAGTAGATATCAACTGGGGGGGGGGGGGGGAGGGAGGTATCAAATAGTTCACTCTGAATATGGTGAAATGTAAATATGGTTTTGGAAAACATAATTATCCAGAAAACACAAAAAAATGATTTTACACGCACAAATACGAACAAAGCTCATAAAATTTCTTTTGATGTATAAAAAAATCATGCAAAAGCAAAGTTTGTTTAACGTAGAAATTAAAAGTTATCTGTCACAAAAATAAATAGCATTTGCATAATAAAGCTCAAGTATAGGCCAAAGCTATGACAAGGATCGCATGGTATAACAAGTCAACAGTGATAACAACAAAAATGCCATTGTTTGCGTTTTTCTCATCTTTGATATGTATTATTACGTAAACATTAAATGTTGTACGTCAAATCAAATCATCAAAAATAAAAATAAGAAGTTTCGACGATTAGACGCAAGAGACGAAGAAAAAAGAGATTAAAACATTTAGAATAAAAAAGCTCGTTACGTGTGTATTTACAGCTGAGCCTGGAATCGCGGAAGTATTCTTAACCTGTGGTGTTTGGAACATGCAGTGTTCTATGACGCCTAGTTGTGCACGCATCAAAAAATAGCTTGGAAGGATGTAAGCATTTAATTGATTTAATTTCGCGAGTCGCGTATTAGTTTAATCGAGGCTCGTTGGTTTGGTCTATGAGTGGATATTATGAACGCGTTAGATGTTTGTGTGATGTAAATTAATGCTACCTCCGATTTTTAAGGACTGCAAATGCGTGTGAGCAAGTTATATTATGTAAAAGGTATTAATGTGCGATAGATAGGAAAATAAGCGCAAAAACACATTTAAACTTAGGTGTGAATTATTAGTCTTAATTACGGAATAGTGCTTGATTTTTGTCGAATTTTTGTGTATCGCTATACCGGTTTTTCGACTATGCAACAAACAATAACAAATAGGCATAGTTAGTTGATTCACTGTATCAGCTTTTTTGTTAGAAAATTCTGCACGTGATGTCTACATGTGATGTAGCCGAAGATTAAAAGTAACTTTAAATATATTTATTTGCTCGTACGTGGCGAGAGCGAGATCGTCTAATCGAAGGAGCAAAGTCATCGACCAATCACATGAATTTATAGAATTATTTGCATACGTAACTGCTAAATAACGTAAAAATACAAGAGGTATTTCGAAAATAAGCCTAGAGAATGTGAATTCATATTGATTCATGACTCATAGGGACCTCTGAATTTTTTTCCCCATTCATTTCGTTAGTTGCGATTCTGCTATTGTGCAAGGTGGAAAAACGCAGGTTTTCCTCAAGGACCTCAAGGTTTTAATCAAATGATCGAATCATGTACCCACCCAAGTATATATGGCCGATTCTCTGTCAACTCAACCGGTCAAAATTTTTTTTCTATATCTAATATGATGAACAGATTGTTTGGGATGTCAGAAATATATATAAAATTTATGGAGCGATTGGGGCCTTCCGTGTTGAGCATTCCAAATTTGGCCTTTTTCGTATTTTTCCGTAATTTATCAAAGATCGCAATTATTTCATTAAGCTCTAGCTCAGTGTATAATGACTCAAAAGTAAAAGTGCACATGAGCTTTTTTGTTGAAAATCGTCCAAATTTTCAAAAATGGGTCCCGAATCGATTTGAGCACTTTGGAGGCTTCTACAATAGAAAAATCAAGAAAAAACACAAAATCTAATCAAGTATGATCCGGACTTTCCTTTCCAAAACTATTTAAGAAGCTTCCTCAACATGTCAACTACTCCCTTGTAAATTTTTATAATGGTTTGAGCATTATTACGCTCTGGAGACGTTAATATGTATCGAAAAACGTGCAAAAAAGGCCCCTAAAACAGAGTATAGCCTTAGATATTTACATGTTACACATGCTAGGCAAACTCAAACCTCAAACATAAGTACATAAACTTAAAGAGCACAAAATATCATTTAATTTGGTATATGTAAAAACTTTCTAAGTCCTCTAGAACTGAAGATACAGCTGCTTGAAGTTTCACTGAGAATTATTAGCATTAAATCTGTCATTTTCATAGACCAGTTGACATGATACTTGAATGTTATATAAGTTCATATAATTTATTTTGACGTTTGAGTTCACCTAGCATGTGTAACATCTATATATCTAAGGCTGTACTCTGTTTTAGGGGCCTTTTTGCACGTTTTTCGATAAATATTAGCGTCTCCAGAGCGTAATAATGCTCAAACCATTTAAAAACTTACAAGGGAGTAGTTGACACGTTGAGGAAGCTTTCTAAATAGTTTAGAAAAAGATAGTCCGGATCATACTTGATTAGATTTTGAGTTTTTTGTTTTTTCTTGACTATTTCTATTGTAGAAGCCTCCAGAATGCTCAGATTGTTTCATGGCCCATTTTTTCTGAAAATTTGAACAATTTCCAACAAAAAAGCTCCTGCACTTTTATTTTTGAGTCATTCTACACTGAGCTATATCTTAACGAAATATTTTCGATATTTGATAAATTACGGAAAAATGCGAAAAAGGCCAACTTTGGAATTCTGAATAAGGGTGATAGAAGGCTCCAATCGCTCTATAAATTTTTTATGTACATTTCTGACATCCAAAACAATCTGTTCATCATATTAGATATAGAAAAAAAATTTTGACCGTTTGAGTTGACATAGAATCGGCCATATGCATGTTTTTGATCGGATTGCATAAAATCTCAGACAATATCAGTACCACATCGATCTGAATATAAAAAAATTTCTCGAATTGCACAATGTTTACGTAGCCACGAGTACATGTTGGAAAGGGTTTAGCTGTACACGCGTGTTTATAATATATAGATATAATATATATGTATATAATATACATACTTATGTGTGTGAGCATGTTTATCCGCACCATGTTTTTCCCTAATTTTTCGCCCTCAAAGTGCACACACACACAAGCAGCCTAGCAACACTTGGAATACTCCAGCTTATGGTAGCCGAACACGAGCTTTTAAGTGTAAAGAGCTGGCACACCTTTATTTATAAACGGCCGTTGCTTGGCCCATTTTCCACGTACACAGAGCGCCTATGTCCAAAGAAGTGCAACGCGCAGCATTCCGCTGTTTTATAATGCACACATTTCGCTGTATACAAAACGTAGAACATGCGGCAGCGAAATAAGACAATCCTTGGGAAGGTCGGGCACACTTGGATTTACGTGCCGAGTATAAGTTCTCAATTCTTATCAACGCTCGACGCCGCACAGCTTGATTTACTTACTCCACTGGTATTTATCGTATCGCTAATTTTACGTAATTGACTATGGGGCCTTTACTTATTATCTAACAATCGTTATACAAGAACAATAAGGGCCGCTTTGAACTCGGGGATGCAAAATTGTAATCTTCTTTCGTATTTAGCATGAAAGAGAATAAAAAAACTCATAGTCGATTTACGCAATATTTTCTTATTCGCACGTATACACATATCCAAAGTCTAATTCGATTTCTCAAGGCTTTGAAGAAATAAAAGATAAATCTTGTCAATACTCGATGAATCTTCTGTGGCCTAATACAAACTGGCACTTGGAACATATATTTATATGAAATTTTTCGAATATACAATGAAACCAAAATCGGAAATGAGTTATGCGTATATTGGATCATGTTTGATCCACCGAAAATGAAGTAACTCCATTCTACACGAGCTTCTGCCTCGAGCGTGGATAGATTGCTTCATAACTCCAGGGTTTTTTTGCTGGTTTGCAAAATTATCCATGAATATGTATTGGTATCGGCACGTCGTAAGTACGTATCACCATATCAAAAAGCTGACAGTACAAAAAGTTGTTTGAGGCTGCGTAGCGTAAGTAGCCTACGTATCATTCGCTTACGAGCACACGAGCGACGAGTCGATGTGCTCGCATTTATAAATAGAAATAGACAAAGCGAGTTTATGCGCTTGTTGACTGCTCGCGCTGCACAAGGCAAAGTTGTATGCCCTCTTGGAGCAAATGACATACGCGACTTGGATCTCAACCATGCTTCGAGTGCACATTGAGATATTCTTTGCGAGGGTCGTTTTGATTTTTATTTTCGGGAGAAAAAATCATGCGTGCAACTTGAATATAATTGTATTATTCGATTGCTTGGCGACTCAATCTGTCGGTCAAGATTAGGTTCTAACCTTTGAATACATCGTAAGGCGGACAGTATCGCTATTATGAAACTGGTCAACGAACCATTTCTTTCGTTTGGAATTTCATCTCTAGTTATGTTTCGCTCGTGCGTGTGGCTACTGCAGTTGTGCCATGAAAGAACTGGAAAAACCTAGGTTGATTACACTCACATTGACATCGATCGTTCAATGCCCTTATCACTTTCGCTGTCGGTTATGTACATAAGGTGTACTTATTAGAAGCATCGTGTGTATTATACTCGCCCGGTATCACGATCGAGATTATGACAAGAGATACGCGCGCAAACGAGCGTAGTTGGATTTCGTGTACGAGCGAGGAAGTTTGTAATTATTCTCAATGAGATGGATATTCGATACATTATGGAGGCACAGAAAAGTGTCCAGCCTCGATTAGTCGTATCAGCCGATGAAAGAAAAAATAAAAGGATCTATTGCAGTGCGCGCTGTGCTTTACGCGAGCGGAAGTGAGTCAAATGTCGCGTCGAGTCTCGGCTACGTTAACATATATGAGCGTCCTGTAAAAACTGGCTACCACGCGCAAATGTGGCATTCGTGTCTCAATGTCTAGGATCTTCAACTCGCTCACAAACACTTACCAGAAAAAAATCTAAAGCTACAGATATATTGATTTTCATTTCTTATCTTTTAGTAGTGTAATTAAAAAAATTCCGAAAAATATTTTTCAAGGTAAAAGCTCGACTTGAATATTCAAATTGATTTATTAGTCCAGATGCTGAGGGCGATTTTCGGCACGAATGAAAAATTGTTTTCTCCACATTTTGGCCCGATAAATTCGAATATAAACACGTTTTTTCGAAAATTCGTTAAAAAAAGTTATTCATAAATTTAACGAATTAGTTATTAATTAAACTATTGATTAATTTTCCATTCAAAATAATCGAGAATAAATCGATAGATTTTTGTCTTTCCAGCTTTGGCCAAAAAAACATTTTTGCAAGTTTATTCAGAAACTTGAGCTGCAGAAGGGAAAAATCTATGGATTTTTTCCGGCATGTGGTAAGTATTTGGATGGCTGCAAATAGCTCAGTAATAATTTACTTAGACGAACAACGACCGATCAATTTTCTCTTTTTACATACATACAAATGCACAATTTTTCGCAAATAATCAATTGAAATCGGTCCGTCACAATGCTACATTTTTCATCGTCGCACCAGAGTGTAGCACAGAGAAGATGAAAGTGTTTTCCGAAACCAATGTTATTTATATGCGCTTGCGTGCGCAATGTCGAAGCTCGTTTATTATCAGGGTCTTTTTGTAATTCAGGGCGTATTGCGTTACTGCTTTTGGTCGTCATGCGCAGGAGGTGAAAAGCGAAAGGGCGTATACAAGTGCGTCCCACAAGCATAATAATACGCATCTGAGCTCATACGCGCTTGGTACATTTTACGCGCCAAACGTGTAGCTTCTGCAGCTTAATGAGTTTTGTTAATGATGAGGAGTTATGATGATTGCGTGCGCGTCTCTCTTTTTCTCTGTGCTCTTACAAGCATTGCGCGCACGCCCGACATTTATTCAATTTCGTTTTTTCGACTCTCCAGGCACTCAGGGACTGATGGTGTTAATTTACGTAATAACAATCTCAATGCGCAAGCTCGAAAAGGGATTAAAACTAATAAATATTCCGTATAATCAGTCGTTGCGCTCGTGAAACAAGTACGCTATACCGCACACGAAAATCGATGTATTTATTGCTTGCCGAGAAGAAAAGAAAAAGAAAGAGAAGGGAAATGAAAAGTTGGGCTTTATTGCGGCGATTATGCAGGTGTAAATTAATTAATAAATTACATGTTGTAAGTCACACCTACACCCAGCACGTGTTTGAAGAATCGTAATCAAAAGCCGCTCAGTGGCAAATCATGGACACTGGTACGTACTTATCAGCCATACCCTTACGATATATACAATTGCTAAAGCGAGAGACATCGGTCTATCGTTATCAATCGATTAGCGACATTCATCTGGTGTGACTGCGATACTGCATGGACGGCCAATACAGCTAATCGCAAATGTCTAGTGAATATGCAGCGTTTATACATCAGCTAAAAATGCGAGACGCGTGCGACCGATTTTTTTTTCAACGCGCATGTACACTCTACGCTCGTAACGATGTCATTTCCGGTATCTCTTAAGTACGCATCGAAGCCTAGACTCAAAGCGCAGCTACGGTCACGAGGCCATTGAGCGGTTAAAACAATCGGTTAATGTCGATCGATCGGTCATGCGCTATACGACGTACATTCAGTCGATCTAAAGTTGTGAATAAAAAAAAGTAGAATAAGGGAGTCATATGGATGTAACACAGTAATATAGTATAGATAATGAAGCGTGCGTTCACGCCTTGGCAATAATCTTTAGGAAGACGGCACGTGTTGATATAATCTTTATAAATCGATATCCGCTCTGTCTGCAGTCATTTGGCTCGAAAGAAACAAAAAAGACGACATGCATATTGCATAGATAACCATTAAGTCTCATTTCGCCCGCTACGCTACATAAATCTCACGAATGGCCGCGTAGCTCATGGCGTGCCGCATGTGACAAATCCTAGGATAGCCTAGCATACGTATGTCTATCGAGCTGCGCACGCGTTCCGACAAAAATATGTATGCTGCGTTCGAGTACGGCGAAAGAACTCGACGCGTATGACGTATATATATATATATCGAGAAGCGGAAGGTAGTACTTACATTTATACAGGTATAAAGTATGAGTGTGCAAAGCTCGAGCGCGCGCTCGGAGCGTGTCTAGGCTGTGTGGTCGTCGTTCCAGCATACGAGTCCTTCTCGACGTCGTCCTGCGTTATATGTCATAGTAACAAATAGAGAAAAAAAGCCATAGTCGTCTTCGGTGCGCATGTATAACGTAATGCCGACACGTCGGGGGATTTAAAAATATAAAAGCTCACCCGACGACGTGGAAACGTCATCGCGAGCGGCATCCTTTATAGCATACAAAGCTACATGTTCCATGAGACACAGAAAGAGAGAGCAGAGTATGGTATGTTCTCCAGCGAGTATATTTATAAATTATATCAAGCATTGCAGCAGCGTAAGGAACAACTCAAGAGCCAAGAGCTTATCTACTTAAATTTGTGCATTATATGTATATTGATGCTTACTTATTCAGTGATGTAATGAAAAAATGATTCAATAATTTAGTTGTAATAAAATTTGTTTTTTTCGGATAGCTTAGCTAATATATTAAAATTAATACATTTTCGAAATTATTTTAGCATTATGATTTTTTGTCAAGAGAATCGATGTCAAGATTTTAATTCCTCTTGGTTATTTCAAAGCATAATTACATTCACAATTACATTTTTCGTAAGTGTAAAAACATCCACTTTAACGGCTCACGTGCATGTAAAAGCACCGGGCAATCGCCACGTCGTTTAATAAACTATCCATTAAAATTACATAAATACATTTAAAGAAATTGTACATTAAAAATCATAAAGCGTCTTTGGAGCCGAGTAGTATGATACATTTAACGGGAAACTTTCACATCCTTTCGTTTAATGTACTCGCCCGCGCGTATCGAGTGTCCCTCCGTGCGCGCGACTACTTTCCGAGTCGCAGCAGCTGCTGCAGCAGGAGCAGCGCTTGCCGCACGAGAGCTTCTTAAATTTCGACACTAATTCCACATCGGGTAGATACATGCACTCGTAAACACACAGACTTACATGGAAACTGATCGACTTGAAAAATTGTTTGTTCTTTTAGTGCGTTGAAATAACCGATGACTATATAGACTATACAGACTTGCAGCCCAAACTTTCATTGATTCAATTTAATCGAAATTAATTTTCCGATAGCAATGAATTTACTGTCTCGAAAAAATATTTCACAAGTTAATTAACGTCAGATGTATGAGTGATAAGAGCAAACGTCACTACTGTAGATTTTCGATTGGTGATGCATTGCCAGCCAAGTTAATGCGGAAATTTTCTTTTCTCTTCGATGCAATAATCCTGACAAATGGTTGACTTCCCAGTTGCTTTTTTTGATGTGATACCTTATGCGCTCCCTTAGCTCTTTGTTGCATTTCGAAATGCAAGCAAATTTGCGAGAAATCATGGCAGCATTGAAAAGTGCCTCTTCGTCGTCTTTCAACTTCAATAAGATCATTTCGATTATTTCGTCAGGCAGGCGATCGAAGAAATTTACCTGTTTCGTTTTTTTACACTTTTTACCAATCCAAAATTTCAATGAATTCATTACAACTGCGTGATTATTGAAGAAATTTAATATCATAAACTATTCTATGCGATAGTAAGTAAAATTTAGTCTTAATTTATACCTGTAATTGTGCGAAGATTGAGAAAATAGCACAAACAAGAGAATATAGTAATTATCAGTTTTATCAATCAACTTTTGCAGGCTAATGCAAAAATGTTTTTAAAAACAGAATTTCGATGCAGCACAGCGAGACTCGTTACGAACAGATTGCAACGTATCATATAGTACCATTGTTTTATATATGCAGCGTGTCTGTTACATTTTAAGGAAAGTAAAAGCAATGCTAAAATACACTTATACTTAGCGTAAATTCAATATAAAAAGAAAGGGAAAAAAGAAGCGAAGCAGTGTGAGCAGCGCGTCAAGGCCAACAGGAGCGTCGTCGCCTTCTTCTTGCATATGCGCACGCGCGGGTGGGTGTCGGTGCACGATTAATTAAGAATATAAGGCGCAGAGAGCGCGCGAGAAACTCCAAAGATGAAGATAACAGCAGTAGCAGCAACAGCAGCAGCAATAATCAAGACTCCTACCTTCTATGTCTGTGTGTCCCTGTGTAAGTATATGCAAGTACAGTAGACAGTGCAACATTTTTCCCCTTTTTTGCAAGGAACGATGACGGTTGTTTTACGCGAGATATAAAATGTGTGATGGAATTAAGTAAGACCAGTTTTCACTGCGGTTCATTATTTGTGCACTGTGTTATGAGCAATTCTTTTGTTTCTTGAGTAAATACTTGATAATGTAATCTTATATTCAAAGTGATCGAACGATTCAGTATGTCGAATCGTCAAGAGCAAGCTCAAACAACGCATTACTCACTGTCAAAACAATCGATTCGACAAACATTTTGTTGAGAAGATCATTATGACCTTTTTTGGTTCTTTGTGTGTGAACATTTAGAAACTTACTTGAATGTTACAAGGGATCACAGGTGATGCCGTAACAGAATCATGCGGATAAAAAACAATTATTCGGCGTAAATTCTTAGCAAATTTTCCATCCTTTTATATTCTTACACTTCTTTTCTCTTTTTTGTAGCCATTGACTTTTTTACTCTATTGAAAAAATTATATGTGAAAATACCAGTTCTTCGCTTCAGTGCGTAAAAAATTTCATATGAGACACGTATTATAAGGTAAATTAAATGATTAAATATGTTTTTTGAAAATTCGAATTCTTGTTAGTTTTTAAAAATATCTAATAATATTTTTATTTGCGAATGGTTCAAGTTACAACGCTCGAGTAGGGTCTTTCGAACACGAATAGTTATGATCACTACCGTGGGCGATCTTAGAGGAGATTTTCATCAAGCTCGACAAAAAAGGTGATTTTTTGTAGCATTTTCGTATTTCTTTTACTTTTAAGAAGATCGAAAGAATAGAAAATTCTCATAAAAATGTCTCTTTTTCGGGGAGTGTTTATATTTTGCAATTTTCATGAGATACAGCAAGAGAAAGAAGAACAACGTGGTTTTTCCATATTCAGCTAGCGCTTTATCCTCACTCACTACGTTCGTTCGGTATTTTAGACTTTTTTTGAGAAATTTCTGATTTTAAAAAAAAGTGCTATAATAGTTCTTCATATTATTTATAATACAGTTCTATTATAGTACTATATTATAGTACTTTTTTTAGCAGCTTCACTACTTAATATATAAGAAGATATATATGCAGCAATCTGTAGCAATTTATATGCAATTTTGAAGACATTTCTGAGGACAGTAAGGGGTTGATAAAATCGTAGTCGTAGTCGTATGAAGCGTCAAAAACTTATTTTATGATCTACCGAGTAGTTAAAAAGTTATGATTTTTTTTTATCATGTAAACTCGGTTTTTTGAAAAAAAATTTTTTTTTAATTTTGCTTCCTCATAGAGGAAGTTCTGTGATAGGCTTGAAAACGAGATTTGGAACCAGACGTCGTAGGACAATTTGGTTTACATATTTGGAAACTACATTGAATTCTACACGGGGTTTGTTTTCTCGGCCCTTTGGCTAAGATAGAAGTGTAGGACCATAGACAGTGAATTTAAAAATGAAATAAGAATTTTTCTTTAATAACCGATCCCTTTTATTAATATTATTTTTTATGAGGAAGCTTTTTCCCAATAAATTGGCAGCGGTTTTTTTTTCTCTACACTGAGAGATAAAAAGCTTTGGATTACAAAATCGTATGTGTAAGATTTACTAGCGAGTGATTAGTTAATTTTATTAATTTCCGCATAAATTCTACTGCAAGCATGATGAATACTTAGCTGCACGCGGAGTATTCCGTCAGGCCCCGAGATGACAATCATTTGAGTTGGCCAAGCAGAAATTCTATTACTTTATATGGTTTGTAGAATTTAACCCATATATGAGTAAGTTATTTTAATATTTTGCTATTACAAAATAATTTTTTTCAAAGCAAATTTATGCTGTTTTTTTAGACTTTGTAAGGACGAAAAATTATTTCCATCAAATTCGGGTGAGGCTTGAAAATTTTAAAAAGTACATGTTAATGCTGAAACTGATGAAACATATTTTTAAGGCAATATGTACTCTTGAATTTGGTTAAAATATTTATTTCTATGGATTACCAAGTGATGATTTGGATTCAAAAGCTTGATGGGCCTTTCGGTAATTAGAATTTGAAAATTAAGAATAGAATGAGTTGAATTTCAAAACTTATAAAAAACGTCATAAATTGCATGTTTTTTTTGTACGAATTTGTGTTTGTGAACAATTAGAAATTTTTTTCAATACAAGTAAAAATTGAAAATTAACACGAACTTCATCAGGAATCGTATTTTTCTAGTTTTTTCACGAATATTGTGGAGTTGACACAAATATTAAAATCTTAATAGATTTACTCATATGACTTTATGCAGCCATTATTATGGTTAATAAGTTTGGTTTATCTAATTTTGTATTTTAAAGTATAGATATAAATATATTCAAGAATGATATGATAATCTCAAAACGTTATTTTTTTAATTATGTTAGTCAGAAGTAAAATTTAGTGCGAGAATCCTGAAATGTATAATTTCATAAATGAGGCAGAGAATATGCGTGATGCAGTGTTTATTTGTTTGCAAGTTCTTTCAGTTGATTGAAACAAGAAATTAGTAAATTCAATGAATTATTTAGTTATAAACTTTGTCAAAAAGTATTCGAGAAATATTGAAATAGTAATTTCCAACGTGAAATTTCATGAACTTTTTGAATCTGGTGTCAAAATTTGACCCAAACTGGATTAATGACGATTTCATTGTTTTGAAAACAGAAATACATTTTCCTTATCTAGAAAGTATTGCTGATGAATAATTACTTAAATTTTTCAGCTCAACTAAGACTTTAATGGGATATATTTACTCACCTGGTATTATCGAGTGAAATGAAAATGAATTGAATAAAACAAACAATGGGGGCAGTACCGCAGTGAATTTCGAAACTCTGAATGTTCAATCAATAATGTTAACGCATCCAGCCCTATCGTGTTATCGGTTATTACGCATTGAACTTATAATTTTCTCCCGACAATAAAATAACCCAATTTCATGATAACTTGATGATATAAAAATATCAATGAAAACATATTTTTATTATATACACGTTTATAATTGGACGATAAATCCTCATTATAAAGAGCAGAGGTACACATGCACAGCTTGAAACTTGTTAGTGCAGCACTCGTGTGTGAGCACGCGCGCGCGTGTGTTTGTGTGTGCGTGTGTGTGTGTGTGTGTGTGTGTGTGTGTGTGTGTGTGTCAGGGGTAATAGGTACATTCTGAAGGTCGAGCGTGACTCTGTCTCTTATCGCTTGTGAAGTAGAGAAGATGCCGCTATCATCAAACCGGTTGAAACTGCGCAAGCGAGCTCTAAAAGGGGTGCAGTTCCATACGGAAAATACACATTTCATTTTGAAGAGGATTTTATGTGCCAAAGAATTTTTGAAATCGGTAATGAAACTGCACAAAGATGACAAAATATCGTTTAAGAGAGTTTCAGAGAAATTAATATAACTACCTGATAAGATGGGAGTGCGAAAACGACAGACACTATTAACAATATCATAATCCCCAGACGAACAAATATATTTTATAAAAATGGCAAAGCAATCTGCAGCACAGCAATCAGTGCAGGAAAGAGATGTTATTTTAAGCATAGAAGTTGTAGTTGCCACTTGACATTAAAAATAATCATCGCTTCGGTATATTTTATATAAACCACCAGCCCAAAATTTATTACGCGCGCGAATGACGACTATTACACGTTTCCCCACAGAAATAGGGATATCTACTTTAAATAATACACTCAAAAGCGACCGCATGTCACATGAGAGAGATATATTGTACAATATTTTCCTTATTTTTTAGCCTCATCGAGTTTTCAGATACGACCTACAGCAATTCACTGAAGTTGGAGAAATTTCCGACAAGTATTGATCATTAGTCCGATCTGAAAATATTTTCAATTTCTCGTATGCAATCTTATCAAATCTTCAAATGTGAATGCAATATTTTTTAGCGACAAGCCGACGCTACTTTTTCTCAAAATATGGCCTTACTGAGTAAAAGTCAAGTGGAATTTTTCTTATACTCTTAGAATTTATCAGCTTTTAATATAAAGCGCATAAAATTGACGTTAATTATACAATTGTGCAATTTTATAAGGATCGATCTACAGCAGTCGATTGGAATTTTATCTGTTTTGCGTGTGGGTCATAAAAATCGATGAAGATGCACGGCGCACGTATACATACGCACGATCGTATAAGCTTATAGCCTACGTAAAACAAGAAGCCAATCAAACAGTAGTAAAAATAAAAGTAAAGTTAATAAATAAACTCGATACGTATATAATGTGTGCGATGTGCATGAGTAGATTTACGCAAACCTATGCGCTTATTTTTTAATCAAAATTCCATGATATTTATTAAACCAAGATCAATGTAGATTTACGATTCGAAACGAAAAATGTAACACTACTACGTGTCAATTAAATTCTAATATTAGCAGCGTCTATAATAACGGACCCGTACAACCTAATGTAGCGTTACTCTTAAAGATAGTTTTTCGCTATATTGTCTAGTGATTAGCACCAACGGTCATTCAATTAGAAATCGCGATGACTGCATGCATCCATTTAACTCGGTCCTAACGTATAATTGAGCAACCGTAATAGATTTCTCTAATGAAGCTGGACGCTGTATTTCATATTGATCAAGTAATTCTAATTTTTCTTTGATTTCTTAAGCACTTACATGTTATTTTTCAAGATTTTAAACTTTATTTTAATTCTATAACTAAAACATTTTAATTCATTCATATTAACAAGGAGAGCCTTTCATCTCCGGGTCACCAAATGTCCTGAAAATTTTTGTGTGGTCTCCCGATACTTACTGATGAATCCCCCTATAGTTAGTTTAATCCCATGGGTCCTTTAACAACACTTTTAAGCATGATGAAGTTGTTGATATTATTTAATATTAATAAATACCATATTATTAATTAATACCCTATCATGATATAAGGCTAAAACAGTCAAGTCCAACTGACTGAAAAGTATTGGTACTTTGACCTTTTCATATATTGAACACTTTTTCAAAAATAAATACTTTAGCCCAATTAATATTCTGTGAAAGTCTCAATGAGTGAACCAATTTGATCTAAAACTGACGTATTTTACTATAAATACTGATACAAAATACGGAAAAAATTGTTATATTATTAAGGAGGTTTTTTCAGTTCAAGTTTTTCTATAGAGAACTCTTGCCTAAAGCTGTACATTTTGTATGCGCAGTACGCACAGCGCAGCCTGGCATCAGCTAATTCATAACAAAAACATCGTTTTTTTCACTTTGACGTGAAAAATCTTGATTTTTTGCAGCGTAAGCCCTGTTTTACGATGTACAGGCTGAAAGATGAGGGTTTTTTCTATAAACCCTGTACACTCCAATACCCTAGCAAATTAATGTTTGTTTATAAATAATTTATGAATGTGGCCGTTCCATCAGACTGATGTTAAAAATGTCATACTTTGAGATAAAATATCTTGAGATTTTGAAGCGTAAGCCACATAAATAATTATACAATTGAATTCAGCGTGATTTAATCCATGAAATAGGGTAGGTCTCATTTCTCAAGAAATGTTGAGAGAAACTCCTTAAATTCACTGTTTCTTCTTTTTCGCCTTTTTTATGACACTCATTTGAAGTGATTTCCATGTTTTGAGTGTCAGATTACCTCATTAATGATGCTGTGTCAAAACAATTTTTTCCATATTTTGCATCAATATTTATAGTAAAGTTCGTTAATTTTAGCTCAAATTGGTTCGTTCATTAAAGACGTACACAGTATTGGGCGTTGAACTTTATATATATATAGATATGGCAATAGCTACACCAATATGGCGGCGTACCCCCGGAGATCAACACGCGATTGATACAAATAATCTCGATTAAACGCATTCTTGTCGTATTAATATTATCCACGAGTGAAATGTGACAACTTGAATTCATGTTAATTCGACGAGGAATCCGAATATCGAATTATTTTTCAGCTAGGTCTCCGGAAAGCCGTGAAAATTGAAAATTAAAATGTTTTTTGCTCATATCTCGCCATCCAAGCAATATACGAGAAAATTTATTACACCATTCGATTCCTCGCAAAATTTTACATCGACTTGCACTGAAACATTTTCAAGTGTCAGTGCAATCTTTCGAGTTTTGCGCCGTTGAACTTACCGGACGCCCCGAACGAAATTTTGTAATTTTATTGATATTGTCAACAATTTTACACTGACACTTGAAAATGTTTCAGTGCATGTCGATGTAAAATTTTGCGAGGAATCGAATGGTGTAATTAATTTTCCCGTATATTGCTTGGATGGCGAGAAATGAGCAAAAAACATTTTAATTTTCAATTTTCACGGCTTTCCCGGAGACCTAGCTGAAAAATAATTCGATATTCGGATTTCTCGTCGAATTTAACGTGAATTCAAGTTGTCACATTTCACTCGCGGATAATTAATACGACAAGAATGCGTTTAATCGAGATTATTTGTATCAATCGCGTGTTGATCTCCGGGGGTACGCCGCCATATTGGTATAGCTATATACATTAGACTTCGACACCCAATATCGATTGGGTAAGAGTGTTTATTTTTTGAAAAGGGTTCAAGACTTGAAAGGTTACATACCAATTTTTCAGTCAGTTGGATTGACTGTTTTAGCCAAATACTGTGATACACCTATAAGGTATTAATTAAAATTTAACAATATTAAAAACTTCATCATGCTTAAAAGTGTTGTTTATAGGCCCATTGGTTTCATCATTAGGTACCAGATGACCATAAAAAAATTTTCAGGACATTTGGTGACCCGAAGATAAAAGGCTCTCCTTGTAAGATTAAAAAACTAATAAAAACCTGCCGAAGCAAACAGAGACCTCTCGATGTTAAACGAAACAAAATGAAAAAAAAGAAGGAAAAACAATCGAATGGTCATCAACTAGCGATTGGTTTCTTATGAATTCCCTTCTGTAATATACATGCATGGCGGAGTTGTACAGAACATCTCGTCGCCTTTTAGACACGTTTTCAATGGTCTCGGCGCGCATATTGTAGCGTATGTATACGCTGATTACGCCTGATCCGGATTTAAAAGGTTGGCAACACATTGTAGAAGCAGCAAATGCAGTAGCACTGATTGGATTTCACATTTTGTATTACGAATGCATATAGGTTGTATAAATGTATATTATAGCTGTTCGCATAGATCGCCAAGGACGAGTGGATGTATGAAATGAAAATTATATGCTCGTAAGGATACTCGAGGAGCTGTGCGTATGTACGTGTTTCTGTACATTTTTTTTAATTTTCACGTACTTACCATATAGGAATCGACGAGTGAGTATTATCCTTTTTTCAATTGAAAAAATATACTGCATCGATAAATCGTATTTGGCAGTGACACTATCTCTTACAAGTCTATGACTGCGAGAACACGGAGGGATTGCAAGTGTATAATCAAACAATGCAGTAAAAAAGTGATTCATGCTCTTATAAATGCAGCAGATACATACAGGCGCGGGCATGCCATCGTATACTGCTAACACCGTTACAGTTTACTGGTGCCCTCCTCATAATAAGTTTACGCGCAACAAAATAACAGCGGCCGCTTTATTGCATTACGCCTGTTTATAAAAGGCGATTCGAAACTGCTTAAGCGACCGAGGCCTTGCGAGGCCAGCTTGACTCGATTCGGGATTATGATATTTTTTAAACTGCAAAGATTTGCCGTATATACATCGAGGTTAATGATGCTCGAGTAGATCTTGTACTCTGGATATAAAATTCCGACCCAACGGTTCGGGCATTGTTTGACCGGCAAGAAAGAGACACCGGAGAATAATGGCGTTTTCAACAATATTTTTCTTACAGAATTTAACTAACAAAAGTCGATTTTGCAACGTTCAGTTAAGTGATTTCTTTCTTTTACTTATACAAATTTCTATTCTGTTATTGGTTCGTTTTAGAACATCGTAAATTTGAAATTGAATCACATTTATAAATGTGTGCTTATAAAACTGTATAACTATACTTGCTTATATTTTTAGCAATAAATCAATAGATAAGAGAGTGGATACATTTTTACTATACCTTTTGCTCTTTGAATTAGCCAACAACCAAACTTAAATTGTTATACTTTTGAAGCTTCGTCGCCATTATGGCCAAAAACTAGCATTAAATGTAAATCACTTTAATAAACAAAAATTTTCCTCTCCTTTTTATGTACTCGCACGCGAACCATAGAACGATCTGTGACGCCTTGCAGCATCTCAACTGCAACAGCAGAGCATTAATACAATAGCAGGTGCAACGACCAAGACGACGGCGACCCTAAGACACCAAGAGAAACTGGTTTGAGCTAAAAGCAGCAACTGTAAAGGCACATATATATATAAGTTACAGCAATACATACATAAAAACGTATGTATTTAAGTACAACCAAACACACAAATATGTACAGACGAAATGCAGTGTACAATCGTCAAATCACCTAAATTGGCTGGTTTCTTTTTGGCAAAACTTGACTGGACCCCCGGAAATGCATTTGATCAAAGGCGAGAAAGAGATTTTGAACTCGAACTGAACACCAGCAGCATGAGTTGAAGCTTTTTTGTCGTTTTTTTTGTTACAGTACATGCAGTGAAAATGAAACGTAGAGAATAAGAGAATGAGAGAAAATAGTATAAAGCATATAGTGGTGTGATAAATCAGACCTTTGCATCGTTTTTGCTATACTGATACAAATTCGTACTAATGGTGAAAATTTGGATGAGAATAATCGTAATTTATTCGTCCTCTATTTCATTAATTATTCAATATAAAATTAAAAATACTATTATTATGTATTAAATACAAATAAGTGTTAATAATCAATAACGTATGAAATTGCGAATATTTTTTGGTTTTTTATGATTTTTTCAAAATTTTTGTATATTCATCTCAATATTTTTTGAATGATTGAAATATACGAAAAAAGTGTCCGTTAACAAATGTGCCCGCTTTTAAGAAGTGTCCGTAAAGGGAGGTTTTACTGTATTAAGTTTCATGTAATTTAAGGCACCTGTAGAATTTTCAGAAATGAATTGTTTAAACATTTTTTTCATGATATTTTCATAAATCTTCTTCAAGTGGCTCGATGCAATCGATGATTTTGATAAGGTAAAACGGGGGAATACCTTATAAGGTACTTACTGTATGTTTCATATAAAGCGGACACTTTGCAAAATTTTTAATATCTTTGGTTTGCGATTTGTGTTTGGTAAAAGTAAATATACCAAAATAAAGGAAAATTTTTTCCCTATTTAATGCAGTTATTCTTATGTTGATCCGTGAATATGAAAAAAAATAGGTAAATATAGAAAGTAGGAGTTTAAAAAAAACTGACAGGTTATGGCGAAATTTTTTGTGCAAAGCAAAGACAGTAATTTTTAATGAATTTTCAGATATTTTTCAAAGCTAATTGATGCTAAAATTAATATTAAATAAAGTTTAAAGATAAGTTACGAAATTTTGAGACGTTAAGTTTTTCTACAACGGAAATGTCGGTAACCAAAAAAAGATTCGAGCATCGGGTTTGACCGTAATCGTGTTGAGAATCTTTCGACGGTAATGTTGAAAGAGAAAAAATAAAATTCGTAGACTCAGGAATAAGAAATAAAATGCTGCAGACGCTGGCTTTACCCTGCGAAAGATCAGACCAACGTTTTTTTTTGTTACGCGCAGTAAAACAACGAGACTGCAAATTTTCGCTACTAGTCAAATCACGTTGGAATATTTCCGACTGATGCAGTCGCTGGCTTTCGCCTGCTAAAGCTCAGCTCAAAAGGTTTTTTTGATACCCAACGAAAAGCGACGAGACTCTTAATTTTTGTTTTTGAGTGATTGGCGTATGAACGTACCCGACCGTTGCCGTCGCTGGCTTTCGCCTGCTAAAGCTCAGCTCAAAAAGTTTTTTTAATGCGCGACAAAAAGTGACGAGTCTGTCAAATTTTCTAACATTTAGGAAATCGTGTATGAACATTTCTGACCGCTGAAGAAGTTGGCTTTTCCCTGCAAAAGCTTAGTTAAATGATCCATTTTAATCAGCCACGACAAGTGGCCTGGCTGTGAATTTTGCAGGTCAGGTACATGACGTATAATCATTGCTGACCGCTGCAGAAGTTGGCTTTTGCCTGCAAAAGCTTAGTTAAATGATTCATTTGAATAAGCAACGACAAGTAGCCTGGCTGTGAATTTTGCAGGTCAGGTAAATGACTTTTAACCATTTCTGACCACTGCAGAAGTTGGCTTTTGCCTGCAAAAGCTTAGTTAAATGATTCATTTGAATAAGCAACGACAAGTAGCCTGGCTGTGAATTTTGCAGGTCAGGTAAATGACGTTTAATCATTTTTGACGGCTGCAGAAGTAGGCTTTTGCCTGCAAAAGCTTAGTTAAATGATTCATTTGAATAAGCAACGACAAGCGACCAGGCTGTGAATTTTGCAGGTCAGGTACATGACGTTTAATCATTTTTTACCACTGCAGAAGTTGGCTTTTGCCTGCAAAAGCTTAGTTAAATGATTCATTTGAATGAGCAACGACAAGTGGCCAGGCTCCGAATTTTGCAGGTCAGGTGAATGACGTATAATCATTGTTGACCGCTGCAGAAGTTGGCTTTGGCCTGCAAAAGCTATGCTCAAAAGGTTTTTTTGAATGCGCGACGAAAAGTGACGAGTCTGTCAAATTTTTACGTTTCGCGAGGGACGTCTAATCGTCTTTGACCGACGCAGTCGCTGGCTTTCGCCTGCCAAAGCTCAGCTGAACAGGTTTTTTTAATACCCGACGAAAAGGAACGAGTCTGTGAATTTTTTACGTTTCGCGGAAGACGTCTAATAGTTTTTGACCGACGCAGGTTTATTAAAGCCAGCGACTGCGTCGGTCAAAGACGATTAGACGTCCCTCCGAAACGTAAAAATTTGACAGACTCGTCACTTTTCGTCGCGCATTAAAAAAACCTTTTGAGCTGAGATTTGACAGGCGAAAGCCAGCGACGGCAACGGTCGGATATGTTCATACGCCAATCACTCACAGAAAAAAATTAAGAGTCTCGTCCCTTTTAGTTGGGTATCAAAAAAACCTTTTGAGCTGAGCTTTAGCAGGCGAAAGCCAGCGACTGCGTCGGTCGAAGACGATTAGACGTCCCTCGCGAAACGTAAAGTATACCAGTGATTGACCGCTTTCGACCAGTAAATGACCACTTTTGGGTGTGCAATATTTATCGTTTTTCCTTGTTAAATTATGATCGAACATAGAAAACAAGATGCATCGTTCACTAAAGAATTGAATTACGTCCATACAAATATATTTTTAATTATTTTTCATATGATATTTTCCAAAATTGTCATTCACTGGTACCCGGTCATTGATTGGTCTGACTACCCTAGCTAAGAAAAAAATTGGAATGAAAAAGTAATGAATGTATGAAATCAAATCTTAAGCATTGAGGACTGTAAAAAACACGTTTATGTATTATAAGAAAAACCAAATTATAACTTTATATAATTATAACTTTATAAAAATTCAGCTATTTCGTGTCGATGTAATCGGATTATCATAACGCAAATTCCAATAGGTCACATATCTAAATTTTCTTTCTTATAACGATAATATAGCAAAGTGGCATTTTCTCCAAACTGGCTTATCCCCCACTTTACCATATATTATCACGAAACTACGAAATTGTAGTATAAGTTTTCCTTTCTTAAAAAAGTGATGACCCTAAAAGTGAAGCCAATCTATTCGGCCTCTGATTGGTCGACTACTTTGACATTAAGACTAAAAGTAGAGCGACCCCTACATGCCGCGAACTACATGCCGCGAACTAATGTCTCAATTCAAATCTGATGACTTTACTATTATTGTATTGTATTTATATTATATATTTTAAGAGAGGATATTTATGTATTATTATAATATCAATATAAATATAATAAATATTCCTTTCTTAAAAAAGTGATGACCCTAAAAGTGAAGCCAATCTATTCGGCCTCTGATTGGTCGACTACTTTGACTTTGAGACTAAAAGTAGAGCGACCCCTACATGCCGCGAACTACATGCCGCGAACTAATGTCTCAATTCAAATCTGATGACTTTACTATTATTGTATTGTATTTATATATATATTTTAAGAGAGGATATTTATATATTATTATAATATCAATATAAATAATAAATAATACTTATAAAAAGAGAACGGCCGAAAAGTGAAGCCGCGTAAAACGACCTCTGATTGGCTGATACTGACGACGACGCCCCATGCAAGCCGACTCGATACGAGCGCCTGCGCTGCTAACTGTCAACAGACAGTTAGTACTTAAGTAACCTCAAAACACGAATGAAAAAAATAGACGCGCGCGAAGCACGTTGAAAACTTACTATTTCTGAATCTCAAACTAACCTTGAAACACGAATAAAAAAATTAACACGCGCGGAGCGCGTTTGAAACATACTAGTTTATCAAAAAATTCGTCGATATTTTGAATGTTTGAAAATCAACATTTTACACGGGATTTGTTGTAGGCTGGAAAATCGATGCACTTAACGTCATAACTTTCTTAAATATGACGCTAAATGACCAAAAAACCGGGTACAGATCCAGTCTCTGTACAAACCGTGTCAAATTAAATATAAAAGAGTATGGGGCGAAATTTCTCAAAACTCCTAGCGCCTCGCGCAACAGCGTTTTTGAGCGGAATTGCTCAATTTCTAACTCGCTCTAAAAGTACCTAAAAGAATCTGGAAAAAATAACCAACCAGTGATTTCGATAGGAAATTTGCTCAGCTTTCCGATGGTTCAATTTTCCGGAATTTACCATTTTCACCTCGGAAAATGCAAGTATACTTTCAAACTCGAATATCACAAAATGCGTCATTTTTTTACGTTTCTTATTGTTTCAATGGAAAGCTGGGGATTTTTTACATAAAATACAGTTGTTTTCAAAGTGTAATATTCATAATTTCTATGTGAGATACGAGCAAACATAGTTGGCGCTCGGCTCGGAAAGCTGAGCAAATTTCCTATCGAAATCACTGGTTGGTTATTTTTTCCAGATTCTTTTAGGTACTTTTAGAGCGAGTTAGAAATTGAGCAATTTCGCTCAAAAACGCTGTTGCGCGAGGCGCTAGGAGTTTTGAGAAATTTCGCCCCGTATACCTTTATCAGTGTTTGAGAGAAATATTTAATAATAAATAAAAAATGGTGTACCTGAGAGAGCATGGCAACTCTAAGCATAATTCACACGCAAATAAAAATTTTCTTTGAATCTCTTTCAACTAAGGCTTCATACATTACGATTTATTAATTTGTTTTTATTCAATGGTTTCGCCACTGCAACTATGAGCTTACAATATATAGTTTTAGCACTACTGCAAAGCAGAAAATAGTTTATACAATTTTGTCATCTGTTAGTCAAGCTGCGAACATTCAAAGATGGTACCAACTATCAGACTGGTATTGCAATACTAACATTATTACTATGAGTATCGAGACACCTTGATATATATATATATATTTATAACACGTCACAGAGATCTTTGATTTGCAATCAATTCGTATTTTGAATCCAATTTTTTTCCCAATCGTTTATTTTTATTACGCACGAAAGAGAAATTCAATATTTTGGTGCAGTAGTAGCAGTGCCGACTTGCACGTTTTGCACTGAACAACACATTGTAACAGCAGCAGTCGCAACAACACTGCAACAGCAGCTCTAATAAAAGGCACATTTTTTCTCGCACCTCCTTCTCGTGCCAAGTTAAGAAAACAAGCGAACGCGAATGTATCTGTAGTTTGTCCGTGTGATTCGCACAACGATAACGATGCAAGTACTTAAACGGTACCTCGCGCTCGTACGATTTCTGAGGCCCTCCCGTTCTCAAATACAGTCTACCCAAAAATCAGACCAGGTACAGCATCAGCGAGCAGTGAAAAGAGAGAAGGCAAGGAAGTAAAGCGGAGAGTATCCATAAGTAACGACCGGAATCTTCAAAGGTAAAAAAAAACAATGGCTTGTCGGGGTACATTTACGCGCAAGAATACTATATGCCTCCGCGGCTGCACTGCAGGCAGTGAATGAAAAAAACTAAAAGTTGCAAAGATCAGGCTATTGCGTGAGATGTATGCGAAGCCAAACCAATACTCGCTCGCTCTATAACTGGTTTCGTGTCAGATGAATATAACAAGTTTGAGTGCGTACATCGACGAAAGGGGGAAGGGGATGCGTTAATCGTGACGCGGGTGATTTTGACCATGGCAAAGATTGCGGGTATCGATCTGACCAAGCAGTGATATTTTTTCTTCGTTGATGTTGTATTTATAAGTGCGCAGACCTTACGAAGAGGAATAATGACATTAGTGCGAAATCTGCGATATCAATACCGGGCATCGGGTGACTTTTCTCGTTTATAGGCACAGCATACCGTCGAAAATCGAGTCGATTTCAACTAAACGAGGCATTATTTTAGGTACTTTAAATGGTACTTCCAAAACGGCCCATACAGAACACCAAAAAAAAAATAGTAGAGAAATCTTTTTCTTTAAAATACTCGTTGAAAAGAGTACTTTGCGATGGTCTATGTTTGAATTGGATAGACGAATGACTGTAGTGTACACTTTTAAATAATCGATTTTTTCCTGCCATTTTAGGTATTGCGCTTAAGGTACTATTACGAATTAATTTTTTCGAAAAATCGATTCTTTTTTTATTCCATTTTCAGACTCTTTATAGTCTTAACAATTGCCTCTCAAAATATTTCCGTGATATTTAAATTCAAAGCTTGTCTATGCGCATCTGTTTTGTGAGTGCGCGGTTAACACTTGTACACAAAAAAAACTTTGCACGCGTTTTTCTCGAAATGATGTTTTTTTGAACTGCAGGCAGTTTATCTCCGAATCTACCGAACCGATCTTTACCAAATTTTAAACAGAACTTCGTTTATGTATTTGACACGAGAATCCACCACAATTATTTTTTCTAATTTATACGCGGCAAAGAAGGTAGAAAAGAAGGGTCAATTTTTGAACTTTTTTTTCAAAAAGCCGCCATCTTTTTTATTTAGATTAACCAATTTTCTGGTGGATTCGTGTGTCAGAGCTATTCTTTCAACTAAACCATTTCGAATTTTTTGTTTCTGACTTGTCAATCCTAAGATTAACTATCCGCAGTGAACAACCATTTTTTCAAGGACCAAACTTTGATGCCCTCTATATGTAAGAAAAAGAGGGGAAAAAAAAACAAAAAAAATATTTTTGGGTATTTTTTTGATACTATGTATGCTCAAAAAGTTTCAAATAAATACATAATAAAGGAGATGAGAAAAAAATCGTAAAAATAGCGTGATTTTTGGCGTTCTAATTCGTAATAGTACCTTAAGGGCGCTTCGTAACTCGATTTTGACTCAAACTTATTCTTAGTATAATATAGCTTTAAACTAGAAAAAAATCCCAAAAACCACACATCTCGATATGATCAAAATTGACGGAGATAAAAGCATTTGAAAATTGAACAAATTTCAATCAAAACTTTTGTTGCCATAATTTTGCTTAATTGTATGCAGTAAAGAGAATTCGTTATATTTTTAGTGAAATCATGTGCACGTACATAGATTAAAGGCGCATGTATTCATTGGCTTGCATAGCCACAAATACATTTCGTACGTTTTTGTGACATGGAAAATTATTGGATATATTGGATTATAAAATACTTTACCATGATAATGATGCGTCAATGCGCGTTATTGGCCATCTCTCTGCTCGGCTGCAATCAGCTTTTGAAGTATAGGTTAAGAGCTTTAGAATAACCTCTATGAAACGAGATTTTTCCCGCTACAATTGTGTGGGAAAGCCGTTCATAAATAAGTAAAATTTCAAAAAATTCTTTTAGCGGTCATACACGCAGCGTCAAGTATTGAAAATTCATACGGGTAATTAACAAAACGATTAGCTAATAAACTTTAAAAAATTCAAAAGCTACTGAATTATTGTTGACTTGCCAGCATAATTTTGAATATCTTTGAAATGTCTTTCTTTATGCTTGCTGCATCTCAGTTTTGTTTTCATCAATATTTTCAAAAAATATTTCAAAAAATTTCCATCCCAATTTTTCATCAAAAAGTATTTCATTGTTCTATATTTCTTCTTTCGGCAATTTTGACGGAGTTATTTATACAAACTCAATACTAGATTCATGAAAAATAAAAATCTAGAAGAATGAGAAAAAAATTGCAAACTTTTACTACTGCTATACGCTATGCAGAGATCTAAGAGTGTTGTATAGAAAACAACCGCAATTTGTGGTTTGCCAAAGAATCGCGTGTAATAGGTGTTTTCCCTCTCTCTTGTTCTCTACCTCGATGCTCACATAATGTCGGCGGTATGCTGCATTATAATATGTGCATGCAGAAAAGAGTAAAGTATGAGCTTTTACGACAGCTCGTAAAAGACTTATTGCCATGGATATATGTGTATATATGAATCGTTAAAGGATAGGCCTGTTCACGCGATAATGGCACGACTTCAACTTATACGGTTACTTTATGGCTTATAATTGATTCACTAAAATTTGCAGATCGATTAATGGTTTGAAAAATATTTCATTGGTTTGAAATGCGGGGGGATCCAGCCTCAAAAATGACATAACGGGGCACATTAAAATGTTATTTCAGTAACTAGTCAAATCTTTGAACTGAAATGGTATTACAGTACCCTAACCAAAATCATTTTACGCTACTTTTAGTATAACTGATGTTATAAAATGTTGTATGAAGCTAGTGGGATTATATTTTCCAACAATACTTGTGATTATATGTGCCTTCAACTTTTACTATAACCTTTTGTTTTGCAAAATAGCACATTCGCACTCGTTACGCAAAGTATTATTGAGACTATATGCATTCGCTCACTAATTAAAAAGTTTATGTAATTCCAGTAGTAACTTGAAAAAAATTAAATGAAAATAGTAGCATCGTTGTAATTCGCAAATGCTGATCCGTAAACAAAGTCATTTGTAGGTACTACTGGTTATAGAATAAAGAAAGAAATTCCATAGAATTTACGATGGCACATATAAGTATACCTTGTAGCATATTTACAGCGAATAAGAAAAGTAACTGCGCAAAACTTCTAATGGAGGGCTGAAAGAATTTGTTACTTATTCACATGTAAAGAATCCAATTGTTCATGACAAAAATAAATATTGTCATCCTTTTACAAGATTGTACGCGTACTAGCTCAAAGGCTGATTATTATTATTTTCCTTGCATTATCAAAGAATATCATTCGAAAACAATCGCTCGTTTATAAAAGTGTTTAGCGGAAGTGCAGGGTAATACCTACTGAGAGGCAGCAATGCCACATTAAAAGATCTCGGAAATGCGCATTTTCAACATATTATTTATACCTAATTCAATAATACGGTCGCTCTGAGTTCTTATATATATATATATATATATATATATATATAAGTATATATGTATATATATATGTATATGTATAATATATGTGTGTATATGTATAATATATATGGTTGATTCTCCCGAAGTCTGCTTTTTGCATGTCTACATGCCATGTTCTTAAACTAGAGAAGATGAGCCAAATCTGGATCGGTCATTCATTCAATATTGTTGTATTCTTAATGATTGGACATAAATATTTCAATTTTTTAGTGCCACTTGAATTTGCCGTGAAGATATACATGCCAAATGTCACCTCCGTGGTATGTCTAGATCACAAAATCAACTCTGTTTGCATATACCATGCATTCTCATAAGCACCTGGCCCTATAATAACTACGAGACTACGATCTATACATCCAAAGTAAAGTTTAAGTCTATCGTAGGGCCTTGAAAAATGTTTTTAAAAAATTTCCCACACAATTGAAAAATGTCTCGGATTTTAATCATGCTTCTGAATAATTTCAAATATACCGCCTGCTTTGGGTCGCTAACTCATTTTTGATGTTCCTGGCTACATAACTGTCAAGTATTATGACCCAACTTTCGATTAGTGCAGGTTGCGGGTTCAAATTTTACATTTTAGCTACCCAGCGATAATTATTCTATTGGAAAATTCACGTGTTTCAAAAAAACTGTCACCTCCGTGGACATGAATATCTTGAGCTATGGTCATTTTTTAACCGCTCGCCCTGTCAAAAGACTCGTTTTTCATGACCGAATTTCGGGTTTTGCGGAAAATTTTGTGCATTTTTTATTTTTCAACGTAGTTGATCAAAGTAGCGATTTGTCACCTCCGTGTGTGTCACCTCCGTAAGCGATAATAGTCAATTTTAAGCGTAAAATTGGACATAGTTTTCGTAAAACTAAATCTCAAGGCCCCAGATTCAATGATTACTCATATTTTATGGTTCAAAAAAGGGTAAACTAGTTCGCGCCGTTCAATATGAAAAAAAAAATTTCACCATTTTTTGATTTTCCATACCCGAAAAAGCAAACTTCGGGAGAATCAACCATATGTATAATATATAAATATATATGTATAAGTTCTTATATATTCTATATATATATACTGCTTGATTTAGCTGATAATGCTTTTTTTATTAACACACGTATCAACTAAGTATTTGCATGTTAGTGCAGAAACATACAAAATAAGGGTCCTGAAAGTTTATTTGGAAATTTTTTCTAGTTATCACCCCAATTAAATCAAATATATGTATGCATTGCAAAAACCGAGCTTAATGAGTCCCATTGAAATATCTTTCAGGTACAATAGCATCATGCATGCTGTGAGCTCGAATAAGTCAAACACACGTAATCGTCCGCGAGCTCCATTTTACCAAAGAAATTGAACGGCGCAATCGATTATGAGCATCTCGATAACATAATCCGAAGGTGGCAGCGACATGGATCCATGGTGGCAGCATAGGGTGCGCAGCGTTACGAAACGGTAGTGTGTGCAGTCGAGCGAATACCGGGTGACAATCGGTTTCAAGCATCTATCAAGGAAATCGGTTTTACTTTTTAAATAAGTTAAAGCGCGTGTCTGTTCGAGTGTGTGTGCGTACACCGACACCGCGAATTGGCCTCGTTCTCTGGTAGCTACTAGTACCGATTTCTTTTTTAGCCACCAAGTGTAGTCGTGGTTATTTCTATGTATATTTACTCATACTATACACTATAATATAAATACGTACGCACTTTCAAATCAATGCGAGTTTGCGCGTGCGCTCGATCTCAAAGAGAGATATTACTATTAAAGGGGGCTTTACAAAAGAATATTCTATATACTGTGCGCGTATATAAAGGGGATACGTATCGGTGAGTTATTCAATGAACGGTTACGTTTTACACCACATGCGTCTGCACGCAACTACATGGGATACACACATGCGTGTTGCGGCAAAGCAAGAGAGAGAGAGAGAGAGAGACACTTTTTTAAGATAAATCGACTTTGTGGCTTAAACGGCTGGTTGGCGCGGCTTGAGTTTCAATTCATGGCGTCAAAAATCACACGGCTAGCTGCGATATGTTAATTAGCTGCCAACTACCGGTACAGTTCGTTATTTTCAAATCCTTTTCTAATGCACTGAAACTATTGAGCATTTGCATTTCCGTTCACTAACGATACCATCGATTTTAGTGCAATATGTAAGTAACTTTTTAAAATTACACGATTTGATGAATCGATTAATAAATAAATCGATTGTCCGTTATTCAAGATATTAACGTGTCAAGGTAAAAACTCATTCGCGATCGAAAATGCGATTTTTTTCCAAATTTAGACTTGGGTTAATACAGAATGAAGTGCACGGATTGTAAGATCATATAATATGCACCGAGTGTGAATCTATGATATTGCAACTCAATATTATGAACACGGCGTCGCCAAAGGCTGAATTATAAAGTAAGAATAGATAGCCTGCTGCGCCTAGGACGGCCAGCCACAAGTCGTGTTTATGCTCGGGTATTTATATATTGTGCAATAGATGAGCTGGGAAAAGTCAACCTATTGTTCCGTACAAGAACTGACGGAGGATGCAAGTTGCTCTCGATTTTAATTTATAACTTATAAGTTTTGCACGATGATGATTTTTTTCACTTCCTTAAAACTGACTTGGTGAGATGATCGTCTGAATCGAGGATAATTTAACGTAATATATAGAGATGGTTGGCTTTAAATTCGTGCAATGACGAATTACCTGCAACAGTTATGCTGATATTCAATCAGGCGATGATAAATCTTCAAATCATTACAGTCCCTCACTAAAGCAAAACTTTGAAGGGCATATACGACGTTTTTCATTTTTATTTCCTTCGAAGGGCACGAGCGTCGAGCACGAAGAGATCGATCCTCGTCGTGCACATCGCGATAATCCATCGATCATATAATTCATCATCAAAGGGTAAAGTCGGTCCACCGACCACAACGATTTATTTCCTTCTTCGTCATTTTTTTCTGTATTAGGACTTATTATAATGCACGAAAGTGAAACTTGTGCATGATACTATAACTAATGTTTCTCCTGTCACATGAACGACAAATAAGGCGGAAAATTATAAGAAACCGTACGTATGTTCTATGCACTTACCTCACACCTAGACGTGTCTAGTATCTCGACCTCGGTGTTAACGTTGTCGATGGTAACGCTGTGTCGGTACAGGAAATCTGCAACAGATAGACATACGAAACTTTAGCATGTGGCTTAGCTAAATAAATGCACATCCTATGTATCGTTTGCACATCCCTCGGGCAAGTCTCGCTAAGATACGTTTAAGCGAAAGATAGGCCATAACTGATATGATGCTGCATAAATGTATAAATATATATATGTGTGTGTGCATGATGATCATAATGACGTGATATGATACCTAAGAAAGGCAAATCGTGTTTTAGTCTTTTATATGTACTCGTGTACCATGCTTGACTTCGAAGTTGCATATGGCGCGTCACTGTCGTCGTCGTGACGCTTTCCTTGTCATGAATTTTAACATTTTTTTCCTACTTACACACCAAATGTATCGCCTGATTCTATCAACTTCAAATGCGGAAGGATGATTGAAAACGAAAGTGCAATATACAGTAAAACTTCGATAATTCGAAATCCTAAATACAGGCTGTAATTTCGAATTATCGAGAATTTCGAATTAACGAAGTTCGAATTAACGAAGTAAAAGAGACGCCAAATTAAATAAATTTCGAATTATAGAAAAACGCAGGTATTTTTATTTATTTAATATGTAAACACAATTTTAATTAAAATAAGATGTCAATTTAGATTGAACTAACAGCTTTTGTTTTTTTTTATAAGAAAGGATTCAACTTTTTGCATTGCAAAAAATAAATCTTCAGAATCTTCTTCTTCATCAAAAGATTCAATGAAATCTCTCACTCCCTCAAACTTTTCGATTGCTTCACTCGATGTAGGAATGATTTTCCTGATAATTTTTTCTCCTTTTTCGTCATCATCAGATGATTCTTCATTCAACTTCCATTTTTTTATTTAAAATATCAGCAATTATTTCTTGCTAACTTAATACTCCAAATGTTGATACATTATCATCAACAGAAACATATTCTTCCCAATCCCAATTTTCATTAATTTCTTCAATTATCTGTATTGATGGTTCAAATGTAATTGAAAATCCAGCCTTTCCAAAACAATGCCGGATCGTTTCTGGCTGGACTTTATTCCATGCTGCTTTTAACATTCTACTTGCCACTAAAACATCTATTTTGATGTTAAGTGTCGAATCATCCATTCCTGCTAACATTCTTGCGACTATTTCTTTTCTATAAAAATGTTTTAAGTTTTTGATGATGCCTTGATCCATTGGCTGTATGACAGACGTCATATTTGGTGGAAAAAACAAAACTTTGATATTTTCTAATATCGGAATAGTATGAACAGCGCAATTATCAAGAAAAAGAAGTACTATTCGCTTCTGTTTATTAAAATAGTGATCTAGATTTTTTATCCAAGTTTCGAAAATCGAAGAAGGTCATCCACGCTTTTTTGTTTGATGTGTATTCTATAGGCTTGGCTTTGACACCTCGAAAGCACTGGGGATTGGCTGTTTTTCCAATCATTAGTAACGGAAGTTTTGGGCGGCTAGTGCCTAGAGTTGACTAAAATTTAACGTGTTTATTTTAATATTGTTGGCTTATACACAATACATACTTGCGTATACATTACAGTGTAATGTAAATAATTTTTCAGTTTTTCATTTCGAATTATAGAAGTAAATTTATATGGTATCTAGACTCTAAATGCAAAATTTCATTTCGAATTATCAAAATTTCGAATTATGATATTGTTCGAATAATCGAAGTAAATTAACATTGAATTTACATTGAAAACGCTAAAAACAGAGTTTGAATTCGAATTATCGAGAATTTCGAATTATCGAAGTTTTACTGTAGTTTGAGCAAGATCGAGCTCTTATAAAAACGATGAGAGCAGTTTTTTTATAGAAGAAAGCAAATGTATACACGACAAAACTTGATCGTTTTAAAAAAAACGTTTGGGTATACTTATTTTATGAAACTAAAAGTCTACCACCGATGGGATAATGAACAATTTTATTAAAATTTCACGATGCATTATGCATATATTTTCTGAAATTCACAAACATAGCACTCGTAAAGGGCATTAATCAAAAAGAAAAGTTGTCGAAGAAAATTATTGCGGAAGTAATGAACGAGCTAAAAACGTGCTCGATCAAAATATATCGCGGACGCGGAACAACGGCTTAGTATAGCATTATTTTGAGAAGTAAAGATGTAGGTGAAATACCGATCGTGCCTCATAAATAGTAACCGTGATAATTTTCATAATTAATACGATTGCTCAGGATTCATAGTATAATCATTTTTTATATTAAAATCTCAATCAATAGCGGAATGGTTAAAACTTTGGGTGATATTTTCTTTGAACTAGTAAACTCTCAAAATGAAGATTAAATAAATTCAACTTGTGTAAAACAAAGTAATCTTGGAATTTTCAACTGAAATGTTCTTTTCGAGATTATTCAACTCAATTCAATCATTTTTCCAGATTTCACAATCAACTGCTAAACTATTCAAACTAGATTTCAATTCATGACTTTATAAGATTTGATTCTAAAACAACTATTGCATGTAAGGTGGAAGGAGCCAATTTAATTTAAAGTACTAATGACAATATAATTTTTCTAAAATTACCCATGGAGATAAATATTTACCTGGACTGAATTGTATCCGATAAACAAATTCTATTTTAAGGGGACGTTTTCTTTTATTATTTTTCTGTGTCAGAAAAAGATCTATAAGTTGATTCTGATAACCGCTTTGGTTAGATTTCACGAAAAGGAGTAAATGAAATACTCAAGAATTTTTTGTAATATCTATTTAACCATGTTAACCAATTTATATCGAGTTAAATACCGACTAGTTAATTGTTTATCAATATTCAAAAATGGTAGTCTAAAAAAAAATACATTACTGAGTGGCATTTCAGTGATTACAAAATCATTTTGAATCAAAAAAATTTTTTTTTATAAAATACCAAATCGTAAACGGATCTAACTAGGTAAAAGTAAAAAATTACAAAAATAGAAAATTTCGAAAATTTTTTTGCCAATTTATTTGCAAATAGCTTCCTCGTAGAAAAATGATTTTATGACCAATGAATGAAAAAATTTTTTTTTTAATTTTGAGAAAAAAAAAACAAAACATCGGAAAAATTTTTTTTTCAACAAATATTATCGAACTGGCTGTACTGGCTTCATTTTTGCAGTAATTGACAATAAATGCAATTGATTGAGATGCATGAATTCAACGTCACATATTTAAGATTTTTGCTGTCAACACATATACGCATACACATACATACATACATACACTGTATACAATGTATGTCATAAATACCTACACACATACGAAAATTTGTTGAAAATTTAATCGATTTTACGAATATGTAAACTAAATTATGCTACGACGTCTGGTTTCAAAACTCGTTTTCGAGCCTATCATAGAGCTTCCTCACGGAGAAAGCAAAAAAAAAATTTCCGTTTTTTTTGGCTTTTGAAAGTGTATGGTGTATTTGAAAAATGGTATAGTACCCTAAATTTACAATGCTTTAAAATAAATAAGAATTCATAAATATAGTAGTTTTATCTCTACTTATAAAAAAGAGAACGGCCGAAAAGTGAAGCCGCGTAAAACGACCTCTGATTGGCTGACACTGACGACGACGCCCGACGCGAGCCGACTCGATACGAGCGCAACCTCAAAACACGAATGAAAAAATTGACGCGCGCGGAGCACGTTTCAAACATACTAGTTGAAAAATATAATGCCACCCAATTTTTTATGTGATATCGTTTTTAGATGTAAACAATCAACTTTTAGACAATTTGATCTATATAAATTTGTAAACATACTAGAGTTACAAAAAAATTGAGTGCTTCATTTACCTATAAAAAACGAAATTGAGGACATGATGTTAATGTTTGGATCGATAGATGAGACGCCCCTTAATATTTTTTGATTGAATAAAATTGATTTAAATGTATATTAAATTGAATGGTTCGCATAGGAGTCATTCCACGTTAAGTCTTCTAGCGCGAGGCTCGCACGGCATTATTAGGTGAAATCACCCATTTTATAACTCGCTGTAAAAGTACCTAAATGCACCTAGAAGAAAAAAGTAACGCATAATTTCGATGGGAAATCGTATCAACTTTTCTGTGGTGAGGTCAGATTTTCGAAAATTTTCCATTTTCTTCGGGAAAATCGCCGGAAAACCTTTACAGTCAAATATCTCAAAAAGGGCATTTTTAAGATTTTTTTAAATGGTCTCAATCGAAAGCTGAGGAAATTTCCTATAGATATCAAAGGTTTTTAAAGAGTGCTCATGATTATTACTTATTGAAATACAGCGACGAACATAAAAAACGTGTAAAAACGTAAGATTCTGCGCCGCGCAGTTCGAAATATCACGTTTTTACACATTCATCGCTGTAATATGCTGACACTCACTCTAATCTTCAATACCTTCACGATTTCTATTTTTTCATTGACTTTCATTAATATTTTTCGTTCTACGCAACTTCTCGAAGTAAATTGAAAGCAGAAAAGCTTAAAAACGTGCGTCCCATGGAATATTGCAATGATTTTGTAATGCCTGGTACAAATAATCATCTTGAATTTACGACTAAAAAACGATCTTGTTTTCGAACAAATGAAACTTGACAAAAAAGTCGCGCGCCAGGCGAACAAGCGCATATCACGAAACACATTCTCGATTCGAGTTGCGCGAGCAGTGAGAGATTTAATGGGTCGCCCGAAGCATTTTCAGGGGTTGATGATCGATTTACATGGAACATACTTAAGGAACGGCAGCAGCAACATCTTTCCCCTTTATAATACTTTACGCACATCCATCCGATATGAGACGCTGCTGTTTACATACATACGTGCGTGTATATATTCTTACATACACAGACCTATGCAGGCAAACGTGTATACACACACATGTTCACGACATAGATACATTGGATGCGAGAAAGGACGAAAACACTTCTGACCTTGGCTTTACTTTCACGCTTGGCTTTATTTTGCTTTCCAACCAATACACGATCCGCAAACTGCACACATGTACAATGCACACTTGGACGACTTGATAATATGGTAAACATGTGTATGTGCATGTATAATACCATGCATATAATGCCAAGCATATCGAAAAAACTGGTTCTGAAATATGAGCACGTAGTCGCGAGCAAAGACTCATGCTTTGTTTCGGCCCGAGCACGCGGTGGATTATAAGATCGTTTTTAATTGATTGTTAAAAAGGTCAAATTGATAATTATAGGCTGCACAGGTAGCAGTGCGGGAAAAAACGAAATTATCCCGGGTTGATGAATAATTTTATAAAGGTCTATAAAACATCGACAAATGAAAAATATTATTGCCTCTTGCGTGCGTCGCATTATTCAATTTTATGAGGATTGTAAAGATTAATCCCTTTGTAATTTACTACGACATTATTTAATAACCAAGTTGGGGAAAACGGAAAAACCTAAGCTTAGATTATTTAGAACTGGAAAAAATGATCGGAGGACAGTATTGGCGCGAAAAGTAGTAATACGAGAAGCCACAGTGTCGGCAGAAACAGCAGTGAATACGAAGAGATACAAGTGCATATTATACAGTAGCTATTCTAAGCGATAGGAAAAGTTACTAATTATTAAGCAAATGCCTCGTAACAGTAAAGCGCAGTCCAACGTGTAGCAAATGAGCGACGATACATCTTAGTGGGGTTTGAGCAAGCTGTGGACTCATTTACGTAGCTGCTCTCGCATGTAACTAAACTTAGTCGCTCATCACCGTCTTCTTTCCTTTCTCGAGATTTAGAACGGAATTACAACGCAACAGCGTCTTTGCACGTTGCACTTAACTATGCAGTCATTTCTTGGATGTTTTTACTTTTTCTTGCTCTCAAAATAAATGAATTATTGTTGCATGTTTTTGATACATAATGGGGCACACTCATTGTCATTCTGTGATTTGTGCAATAGATAAGATATGATCAATTACGCATCGACTCTAAAATATCATTTAGACTCTCTCTCTCTCTCTCTCTCTCTTTCAATTTACACCGAGACATGATTAAGTTAAATAGTTCTTATAAAGTTAAACTTGCTGATGCTACACGATTCACCTTGTTATCCCCACAATATTAAAATTTTCATTTCAAACATTTAATCTTAATCTTATTTGTCATTTTCAATATCTCCAAATTGAAAGACAGATTCTCTTGATTTTATAAAAAATATTAATAACACATCACACATTTATTATGTGAACTCAATATTCTCGTGATTCATAATAATTTGAAAAATACCCTAGCGAACTCGTTGTTTTTTTCTATGGATAAAAAAATTGAAAATCAAGAAACAGTTCAAACCTGCAGTAAGCATAATATTTTCAAAAGTGCCGAGCAAATGAGCATGATCGGCGCAGTAGTGGTAGCGGCAATACAATCGCAGGCGCCTTGGCGCTGCAAAGCAAAATTTTCGCTGAAAACTCGTTTGCTGCCGCCACACACGTGCTCTCATGCCGCCTGCATATACTGCACTGCACATGCATGTAGGCCGTGCGCAGGCATAATATAATGAAAGCTACCGGAGCGACGAGAGTCCAGTGTGTATAGACGGCAATAAGTATATGACTGGCGCCTCGACTGACGCGCTCGAGCTATACACGCGTATTATGCGATGTCGACAGCCATATAATGCTCAGGTGTGACTGCCGCCAAGATTACAACCGAAAGAAATGCACCACGACTGGCAATTCTGTGATATTATATTTCGTATCGGGCGGATAATCATCGTGCCGGAAGTTCACGATGAAAGCAAAAAAAGGAAAAAATAGTTCATCTTGCTTTTTTATTTCTGCATGATAGTTCTTCATTTTATTATCGTGCTGATACATACGCTCATCTTGAGGATTTGTGGGAAAAATTATAATATATGTGATAGATTTAATGTTGCTTTTTTCAGTTTCAAGAGCGATATAACAAAATGTAAACGCAAAAATATTTTATTATCCACTTTGACTATTGTAGGACGCATAAGTGACCTAGATAAACATGTGCACGTCCATGCGTAAGTTCTTTTGTTTTAATGATATGCTACATATTGTGCCCCAGGAAGACGAGCACATGCGCATCAGGAAATGTCATTCGTGCATATAGTAGTTGAACGTACATTGAAGATTGCTTTACGACAACGCCAAAGAAGTGGCGTTTTTATCTTGAGCTTTCTCTTCTTATTTCCCTTTTTGAAGCTGAACGACGACATTGAGAGTGCAAGAAAGAGATGCAAGTGAGATTTCAAATTGTCATCTTGTGGTCTGCTTGAGCCGACGAACGACTTTTTTTCTACGCTACGATTCTCTCTCTCTCTCTCTCTCTCTCTCTTTATAAATAAATTGCGAAAAAAATTATACTGTGACACTATACTCTTTGGCCGAGTGAAAAGTACGCTCGTGTACGAAAAAAACTAACGAGCTATCATCATCAAGAGATTTCTCCTCGTGTATGAACGAATTATTTATAATGAATATATTGGAAAGCACATGTGTGTAAATTTATATTTAAATAATTTGTACGTTGTATCCCTAGTAGAAATGTAACCTTTCAGACCATCAATGAAACGTTTTTTGACCATTTATTGACCATTAAATGACCAATACGGCGAGTTGGCCAATAAATGGTCGAAAAAACGTGTCATTAATGCCAAATCTAACTTCATAAAAACCGCAAAAATAATTTCAAAAAAAGAAAGCAATTACCAGATATATTTTTTTATAGAAAATTATCTGATGAATTTTGAGTTTGCTCTAAAAGAACAATTAGAGGGTTTTACATATAAATCGTGAAAGTAAATTATCTTATTGTTAGAAAAACTTATTGTTCACTGTACACAATTTTTTTTTTGTTGAAGTACGCAAGCAACTCAAAATATCAAAACCAGTTTGGTTTGATTCCACTAAAAAAGAAAATTTCGCTAAAAATCGGGTATTTCTGCCATCAAACGTTTGAAAGCCATGTGCAAAAATCTGGAAAAAATTCGATACTATGTTTTATGAAGTTGAAAATTTAAATAATTAAATAATATGTGGCTCAATATTTCAAGCGGTTTTTTTGAAAATAAAATCCTGAAAGATGTCAATACTATTTAAGACGTTGCCAGCGCCCAAAAAAACTAAAAATTCAAGATTCTTAAGATTGTTACAATGTACCTTCACGAATTTTCTTAGATTTTTCGAAACAAACTTACGTTCATGATTCAATAGAAAATGGAAATTCTTATAGATTCTAAGTTACCTCATTAATTTGAGGACTAAAACTATTTGTTTTGGCCTATTTTGTCAAGCTACAAAAAAGACTTAAATTTTGTCAATATCGGAGAATCCATCGCTAAAGACACTATAAGGTTTGATATTTCAAAAGAAGTATTTAATCTTAAGAGTGAATCAAGGAGAGAAAATCCTAAAATATTGACCCCTTTTGGGTCCATTTCTCGTGTACCTATAAAGGCTCAAAGTTGAAATTTCCCTTTCTAGATGATTTTCTACTTTTATAGGGCGACGATAAAAAAATAAAGTGATCGCATTTATGTAAAATTTAATGTAGAATTTAAATTTTACTTGAAAGTCATATTCATAACTTCAAAAACCTTTAATTATGGAAAAAACATTAAAGTCCAAAAACTTGTTCGTGGACAATATTAAAATATGTTCTTCGAAAGTTCAAAAAAAATCTTTCGTAACGGGGAATGCTTTGCCGAAGAGCCGGCTAGCTCGTGCCACACGAGAATATGGTCGCAAACCCGCGTCGCACAATACCACTCGTCGTTGTCGAGCTCTAGTGATGACTTCGCGTACAGATGTTCGACAATCCGTTGCTCGTAGAGTAATCGCGTTGCTGAAATGGGTCAAAATAGTCAACACGAAATAAATAATTAGTCGCGAAAGTCGTCTGCAGGATCCACTCGTACAGGGTCGTCGCTCGATGTGGATCCGCGTTGATTCGCTCGCACGCAAGTTCACAATTTCACTTTGACGCTCGGACACGAAGTGAGGGTTCGCGCGCTACGACAATCGATCGTAGGTCCCTCAATTAATAATTATCGTCTGCTCGTCGTACTTGCTGTACGAAGAGCCGCGCGAGCTACTTTCCGCTAAATTCAAATCCGCGCTCACGACGCGCGAATTATAATTCCGCGTTATACTTTAAAAGAAAAGAAACGAATAGAACAATGGAAAAATTAATTAACACAATATGGTAGCATGCAAAAATTGCATTCATTGATCTGCCAATAAAGCCAGTTGGTGAAAATTTGTATTTTTGTGGAGGAATGGATGTAGAATATATTCGTCTCTTCGAAGCATGCGAGCAAGTTTATTTTTGGCTTTTTGGCTTTTTTTCGAGGAGTTTTAAGATTAGGAAATTTTATATCAAAAATAATTATTTAAATATATTATCACAGCTACTCCATAAAAACAAACTTACATTTAGGAAATAAAAATTCAACCTTGAGCCTCGTAGGTCTATTTGAGATAGACTCTCATTTTTTTAGATATCATTCTTGACTTAAAATAGCTCATATGTATTCAGGGTAGCAAAGAATGTGAAGATCTACATTTGTGAAGCTCATAACTCAAACGACTAGCGAACTCAGCGTTGCAATAATTAAACACACTCACACATGGGCTCTCGAAGAGAACATCTTTGTGTCTCGCTCTGGCAGCTGCACCGAATTTTCATCAACACAAATGTGCAGTATAGTATACTCGCTCGTATAATCGCGCGCAGACTCAGAATAAGAGAGCTCCTATCACGTAATTTTACGATCTGTTTTGGAGAGTCTTTTTCTTTTTTTCTTTTTACGCTCAACTGATGGTATATTGCGCCCACGTTACAGATATACAATGTATAACTTACGAGTCCAAGTGTGCAACATCGACCCGCAAATGTTTATATAGATATAGGCGCGCGCGCGTCACGTATCGGTTTACTAAACTCGTTTTCTACTGTAGTAATCAATTCTAAATGCATTTCTGAAAAATCTTTTTACTTATCGTACGATGAAACTTGAGATTTTCATTCGATCTGGCTTAGATTTTTGGATGGTTGCGAAAATCTGAAAGTTCCTGGTAATTTCAGATGTGCACTGGAAAGACTTGAGGGAAAAATTGGTGGTTGATAAACTTCCATTGTTGAGGTCTTTGAACAATCCTTAAATGATATACGCTTTCGGATAGTCGTTATCGCTCATGACGACTCCCTTTTTCTCCTTAGTTAGGGCAGAGAAAAACGACAGGTGCGAATTTAATTGTTCGTGCACACAATATGCAACCAGTCGGTGAAGAACGTATATTTTATTGCAGCCTCCTTGTCGCGTACACTGCAAAGGGGGTACGATTATTTGGACTTTTGTTTTGATTAAGGATGATAACGTTCAAGTACTTGACTTTACACTGGGCGCAGACGAACACACACTTAAGCGCGTTCATGTAGCTTTTCCTGCTCGTGTTGGTAAAATAAAATAATAGCCTTGGAACGCTGAGAAACACGTCTGTGCCGAGGTAACATCGGCATTTTTCAGTACCGCGTGTACGTATAAACTTTTGCATATAATGGCATTACGTTAAGTGAGCCCACAAAAGCAAGATGTGCATCATAGCTGTACAATGTTAGGTGTCGGGTACGCTTGGATTTATCATCAGCGTTTTCATTAGGCATACGGCACGTGAAACACAAACTCGATCCGCTAAAAATCGTATTAATATGCGCGCATTGGCTCGTAAAGTAACGTGGAGCAGTGTACTGCAAATCGGTCACACGACAAAATATTCCTCACACAGTACGTATGGGCTATTCCACGTCAAGCGTGATATGTCAAAAAAATGACTTTCAGACTAAGTATGTATTCTTAAAGAGTACATTGAAAAATGAAAATCCTTAAAATTTTAGCCCTCTAGGGCCATCCCTCATGGATTTACAGGGGCTCAAATTTGGATTTTAATGTTCTGATGCTTTTTTGCTTATTATTCTGCTTTTATGGGGTTAATGTAAAAAAATTGTTAAATCATGTTTTTTAAGTGAAATTTGATGTAGAATTCAAATTCGTACTCAAAAATCATATTCATAGACTCAAAACCGCTTAAAAATGGTCAAATAGCATAAAGGTAAAAAAAGAGTTGTTCTTATACCTTCAATTGGCAAATGATACATCAAAATACAATTTTTTACTAAGTGGCATAATGGAGAAATCAATAGACTCAGTTCTACGGCATACTTTTTATTGTATGACTTTTTTCATAAAGTCAATAGTTTATTAATAAAAAATGAGTGAATTCTTATATCGCTGCTTGGTATGAATCCGTCATTTTAGAAATATAGGGGTTAGATAGAAATCGCAGCCACGCGTTTCTTGAAGGTTTAGAGAAAAAGTGCACGATTGCTGGTACTATGGGAACCCTCCCAAGGCAGGAAAAGGTAGAAAATCGACTTTGAAAAAAAATTTTAAGTCAAAAAATCACATTTTTTTTAATTGCAAAGTGAACTATGATAAAGTTTATTTATTGCAAAAATAACATCAGATTATGAAAGAGCATATCAAAAAACCCCTAGATATAGATTTTTAAGAAAAGATTTTAACTTCATCTACGATTTTTTTACAATGGAAAATTCATGCCCAAAATTGCACTTTTGCACATTAATAGGTTAATACAGAAATAAAGTAAGTGTTCTTAAAAATAATTGTACTCACCACTAGTTGAGCTGTATTCACCAATGTACCGTCTTGTTAAATACCGCACTACCACCGCTAAAACATAAAAAAAAATCACGTTATCATTACAAAGAACGAAAACTCGAGCTTAGCAAATAATTTATCAAGTGAACCAATAAAGTATAATGCGACAATGCCAGGTGGAAATTGAGGTGGTTACTTGTACACGTGCTCACGCTCGTATTATAAGTCATACATAAGTATGTCTGCCTACATAAATAAAGTTAAAAAATACAAGAGCATATGAATACTTCAGGGTAAAGATACGGTAATAAATGCGGTGGGATAAAATAAGTTTACTTTTTATATACTCCAGAGTAAGTAATAATTTAAATACCTTTCAACTCTTTAAAGAATATATAAATAAATCCATCATTTGAAGTGCGTTGGAGTTGAATGACGACGATGCTTACGATTTATGAAAAGATAATAAAGGTAAGTACATTAAGCCTTAAATGATGCTCACGCACTTCGTATGATATTAGTGCAGATATCTTATTTATTGATCGATTAGCTCGAATACGTTTATGTATGTGGAAAAAATGCCTCGACAGCTTTTGTTTATCAATACAAGATATGGAAGCTTTCATTTTACATTATAGTCTGAAAATTAAGCAAAACATAGAAAGAGGGAAAAGAAAACATTTTACTTTGGAATTTTAAAGCTACCTCACTACAAGTAGTGGCATGCAGACACTTGCTCGCAATATTTTTTTCGGAATCAACAAAGCCATAAACATACGACATTAACAAGTTCAGCAGATCGTAATAGAAAACTGCAGCAGCTGCAACTGCGAACAGTAATAGCATAAAAGTTCGATCTTGTATCACACTCTCACGTTGTATTTAAATAGATATTTAACAGTATACTTGAATGTGTATTTGCGATTATAACGCCAACGTTGATCTCAAAAAATTCGAACAATTGTTAGTACAAGCCGGATCTGATGTCTTCGGTCAATCAATGAAAGATTGTCACTAATCTAGTTAAATTCAGTTGGTCAGATCCGTTACGTGTTCGGCACCTATATGTGTACATGCATGCGTGCGTACGTCACAACTTCACTGACCTGTTCACTCGACTTAATTAATAATTGGCCCACGCTAATTGACACAGTCACCTTTCACTGATATACAAAGCACAGACCTGTAGATTCAAAGGAAATTTTTCACATAATACTTTATCTACCCAGCTATCAAAACCACTGCTCTTTTGATTGAAAGATTCAAAGAGGGAGTAGATTTACATTGAGCGGAAAGATATTTTGTCCCTAAAATTTGTAAGCAAATATAATTTTGTGTTCCAGTGGATAAAATATTTTTAAATAGTGTACAATAGCTTTTTTTACTCATATTTAGGATATATACATCGCAAGTATACGAAATGATTAATTTTTCAAAGTTGCAAATAATTCTTGCTGCTGGAGAGACGCGTTTTTAATTGGACATATGTTAGAACGTAGTAAATTAATACAACTATTACTAAATAATTTTTAATCTGTTATCTTTTGTTAATAAAAAATTGGTTGGTTATGATAGTTGGAATATACCTTCATGATTTTTGTCAGATTTTTTCAGGTAAAAACGGCTCGAGAATCGGTAAAATAGAAAAAAGACGTCCATGCGAAGTGAGGAGGGTACAAGTGACATAGGAGTCTAAAATGTCAATTTCCTTTTTGATATACTACTAAATGTTTCAAACGCGCTCCGCGCGTATCAATTTTTTTATTCGTGTTTTAAGGTTAGTTTAAGATTCAGAAATAGTAAGTTTCAAAAGCGCTTCACGCGCGTCAATTTCTTTCATTCGTATTTTGAGGTTATTTAAGTACTAACTGTCTGTTGACAGTTAGCAGCGCAGGCGCTCGTATCGAGTCGGCTCGCGTCGGGCGTCGTCGTCAGTGTCAGCCAATCAGTGGTGGTTTTACGCGGCTTCACTTTTCGGCCGTTCTCTTTTTTATAAGTAGATTTTTATAAGTAGATAGAAATGAGAAAATAAAATAAAATAAAATAATAATAGTAGTAGTAGTATAGTAGTATAGTAAAAATAGTAAAATAATAAATAAATATAAATAAGTAAAAAATAAAATAATATATATAGAAGAAAAGATAGAAGATAGAAGATTAAGATTATAAGTAGAAGATAAGTAGATTATAAGTAGATACTATACAGAATGTGCGTCCAACTCCGAGAACCCCCGGTGGACGTTAGTTAGAAAAATTCTGAGCCTTACCCATATATTATTTATATCGTGCGTAAATTAGATTATAATTCCTACGTATCAGTGGTTCGATTGCAAAGAAAGTTGCAACAATTTCACGAGTTCAGTATGTATAGTCGATACTCAATGATGATTATGATAATGATGATTACATTGATGATTTTGTAAGCCTCGCAAAAATACTTTCTCTTCGTGCAGCATGTGACTGTCGCCATCGCTTCGTGCGCGTACGGTAAAATACTATGTGCGTGAATTAAAATGTATTTGTTGTAAATCATCCATTCATTGCGCCGATTATTGGTCCAATAAACTGAGCTAAACTGTTTGCCAATCAATAAAAATACAATTGAACTACAATATTAACTAATTCTAAGATCGTTTGAGGTAATACGTATTAAAAAAAAAAATGTTACACATGATACAAAATTATTTCTGTATGCATCTCTTGTAGTGTACTGTAAGGTAAAGTGGGGGAATACGTCATAGCTAAGGAAAAAATGGTAATAAAAAAGTAATGAATGTATGAAATCAAATCTTAAGCATCGAGGACTGTAAAAAACACGTTTATGTATTATAAGAAAAACCAAATTATAACTTTATATTGTTATTTTAATAGTTATGACAAATTTAGCAACTTGGTTCAAAAGTGGCGTTTTCCCCAAGCATGCGAAACCCTGATTGGAGCAATATGCCTTAATCTGAATACAATGAAAAAAATGAAATACTAATCCATTTTTGGGATCTCCTAGCCTACTACCACGGCCAAGTTTGCATGATATATTGTCATTATCTAAATGTCGTTAACAATTCCCACTTAAACATTTCATTGAAAACTAAACGAATATTTGCTCATTGAACTTTACGAAAAATTTTGACGCTTGAAAATCGACTGATAATAGCAGTAAAAAATCAGCTATTTCGTGTCGATGTAATCGGATTATCATAACGCAAATTCCAATAGGTCACATATCTAAATTTTCTTTCTTATAACGATTATAGCAAAGTGGCATTTTCCCCCACTTTACCTTATATATATATATGTGAGTTATTGTTCCTATTTTCGCCAACAGGCTCCGCTACATATGCTCGTGGAATGCTTACTTACACGCACATGCATAACAAATGATCATAATGTACATACATTTGGTCGATGTTTACTTTATAATGATCTAGAGCTATAGTATAGAGACCAAGTATTTTCCGGCTTCTCAACGTGTACGAGAATTCCATTTTTTTTTCGTTAATTTTAATAGAAGACTTTATTTATGTAACGATGTAATAATATTAAACTCGATTTTATTGATACTAGTTTAATAATGTGTATGTTTGCAAGTACAGGAAACTATGAAAATTCACGTGAAACGCATGATAATGGCAAGCAGGCAGTTAGGGGGTTCTTTTGTACGATTAACCAAGCAAAACGAGTACAGCTAATAATTTATCACTCAGCCTCTCATAAACACATATTTATTAAGAGAAATGCGATATACCTATGTATCGTCGATACACACATTAATCTTCGAGATAATAATGTACGTGTCATAATGCAGACTGCTTCGCACCCACGCGCGTGAACGTTAAGTTTCAATAATACGAAGAAGGATCGGGACAAATGAAACGCCGAGGTCAGACATTGTGCCAAGTAAAAAAGGTAGATAAAGTCGCGAATCAAAATAGCGCCACTGACATCGACGCCGCCGAGGTGTCGGACTCGTTTATACCTTGTACTGTAATTATCTTCCGAGCCCAGTGCTAGCAAAGATGCGTCTGAGCCTCGTCAAAATTACAGGGTATGATACACTCACACACACTCGTAATGTATGCAAACTTTTCTTGTTGACAGACACCTTAGTGTGTGCGCGAAACTTCACGATCAAAACGCACTTTTTTATAGAAACCCAAGACTTCGACGGAAAGCTTTATTTTAACAGGATTTGAGTTTAGCAAACATAACTTATTCGCAAAATTCTGTCATTTTTCATATTTATTTCGTTTATAAAAAGTCTTTGAAATTAGTTTCAATTTGTAACTAACATGTAAATGTATGCTAAATTCATAAACCCTCATGTCGTTTGCTTGGTCATTCACGTTTAGGCGTATTTTGCAAGAATTTTTTTTTCTCAAATTACAATCTACCGGGAAAAGTGTGCTTTGGTTTATTAGAGTAGGTTGATTTAACGCATCTTACCACGAATATCTTCACTCACACAGCAATGATCGTAAATTATGCAAGGGTAGTTTTACGATTATGTACGCGCTATATTTCCGTGTTTTAATTATATTTTTCATCAATAGTGTTAATGAAGTTAACACCACAAATGGTGAGTAAAATTAAAAATGAAATCAACTTTTTAAAATAACTGACCTATGGAGGCTGTATAGCATAATTGTTCCTACCTTGGAATCTGCTGGTGCATTAAAAAAACACAGTGTTCATATGCTTAGCAAGGGTAATTCGACGCACACGTACTGATAGCTTGGATACTGTCGATTAATCGCAAAAATTCTGTAATCAACACGTCTTAAAAACCTTCACCTGCAGAGTTCATATTAAACTTGAGATGAGATTGAGAGTGCCGAGACGTGCGAGGCATTTGTGCTAACGTCTTGTTACGTCATGAGTAAACTGATAAAAAATAAACACTGTATTACACAGATTGCTACGCCTCGTTCAAGAAATATTTAATTTCATGAGCGAGATGAGCTTAAGGGTGATGAAGTATTCTAGTTATCAGTGTAGAAAGACTAAAAAATTAGACAATTTTGGCTCTTTGTTAAAATAGGATATCGCGTGAGCAACCAAAGAAATTAATATAAAAAATAAATGATATTAGCGGCGATAAATCAAAATTTTCAACACAAGACCTCCTATCGTCAGTCTCACCTGTCACAAACAAATCACCCATACTCATAAAAAACTCATATCACGTATGAGTGCACTGCAAAGAAACCGTTGCTCCAACTTTTTTGATTGTCCACACATACGCTGTTACACAGGCACAGTACGTTACGTGCACCACCGCCGCCGTCTCCGTTTTTGGGAAACGCTCACGATTTTTTGTGCTCTGGAGATGCGGTACGTTAACGTTCTAAAAGAGCTACGAGGAGAGAAAAATGGAGTAGATTTGGATGGATATAATATGAGTCATTTATTTATATGTCCAAACATATTCACTCGCACACAAACGTACGCCAAAGACAGAAAGGATGGTGAAGAATCTGTTTTTCACGCGCAATCCGACATACTTTATCTCCTGACAGGTGGAAGTCAAATCATAAAAATTCCTCATCATATCCTAAGGCATTTGAAGTGACTCTTTCATGTGAGACAATGATAACGTGATTTTTAAGTATGAGCTGTACTTTTTATCCATATGTTTAGTATAACTTTTTTCCTATAACTACTATTCTAATCGCAAATGAGTCAAATTAGCAATGAATAATTCAAATTCAGAACTGATAATAATAGTTTTTTACTTGAAAATTTCAATTAATATTTATCGTAACACAATTTTCGTACATATTAATCTTGTAAAAATATAATTGTATAAAATTCTTCTACATACACACTTGCCTCGACTTAGATAATAGAATAAATTAGTCATTCGATTATTTTCTTTTGTTCGAACGCGTGGAAATAAAATTGTGGGAATAATGTGGGAAAATTATATTTGCGGAAAAATTGTAAGAAAATTATGTATTTAGCTCGTTTCCCATAGTTTTCCCATAAATTAAAAATCACTTTTCAAAAAAAAAAAAAAAACAACAAAAAGCACATTTCTGCAAATAGGAACCTATTTGACAGTGATAATTTATTTCTACGATGTATTTCATAATAAATATGGATAGGTAAATTGAAAAAAATTTATATTATGATTATTTATTCTACTTCCACATTGTTAATTGGTTCAGCTACATAAAATTGTTTATCTTTTTCAATATAAAAACAAATATATTTGAAACTGTTGACATCAATTAATACGCATGCATTTGTTAGTTCACAACTGAAGATGTAATGTATTAAATATTTAAGAAGTATTTTTTTTTTTAATAATTTTTTTTATTATTTTTTGACTAACTAAACTATGCTAACTACACTTGTGCACAAAATGTTTTATATTAGATTGAAAAATTATTTTGTTTTTGTGAATTTATGACGGCTTTCTGCTCATCTTTGACCAATTATTTTTTGAGAATTGATGTAGTAATAAATTATTACATAACTTGTTACACAGTTGTGAACTCATGAACAAATGCGCATTAATTAATGTTAAAAAAATTTTAAATGTGTTTTCATATTAAAAACAGAATAAATAGCAGAATGTGGGAATAGAATAAATAATTATAATATAAATTGCTTCCTCATAGAGGAAGCTATGTGATAGGCTTGAAAATGGGATTTGGAACTAGACGTCGAAAATTTGGTTAATATATTCGGAAACTACATTGAATTGCCAACAAATGTCTGTATGAGTGTGTGTGAGTGCGTGGGTGGTATGGAAGCAGTGTAACTTTTGAACGGAGACGCGTAAAGAAAAGTGGTTCGGCTTGTTTTGAAGGATTTATGGGTCGTAAGAAGCGTCAAAAACTTATTTTAGGATCCAACGAGTAGTTAAAAAATTATGCTTTTTTATATCGTTTTAAAAATTGTTTTTTTTTTCGAAAAAAAATTGTTTTTTCATTTTTTCACGTTTAAATGCCGGAATTTTCAGTATTTTTTTGTTGGCATCATGAAAGCAGAGCCTTCAAACTTTAATTTAGGACAAAAAAATAGAGATTCACCGAATATTATGAAAGTTAACGACTCAAAACGAAAAGTTGTTTTTTTTTGCTTCCTCATAGAGGAAGCTATGTGATAGGGTTGAACATGAGATTTGGAACCAGACATCGTAGGAAAATTTGAGTTAAATATTAGGAAACTACTTTGAATTACCAACAAATGCCTAATATGTATGTTTGCCTTTTCGGCGTTTTGGCTAAGATCAGTAGTGTTTATTCCAGGGAATCTTACATAAAATTCTAGATATCTCTAGGTTTTTTTGGAGTTTCGTATACAAAAATTAAAACGGTCGCATACGAATTTTCCCTTCAATAACCAAATCGTTTCATTAATATAATTTTTCATGAGGAAGCTCTTTGGCAATAAATTGGCAGTGGTTTTTTTCAACTAACCTATCCTTATTTATTATGAAATACGTCGTAGAAATAAATTATCACTGGCAAATAGGTTCCTATTGGCAGAAATGTGCTTTTTGTTGGTTTTTTTTATTTTTGAAAAATAATTTTTAATTTATGGAAAAACTATGGGAAACGAGCTAAATACATAATTTTCCCACATTTTTACCACAAGTTTATTTCCACGCGGGGATCTTTACGTAAATGCAAAATCCATACTCAACTGAAAGTACTATAATCATGTATACAAATAGCAATGAAAATTTAAAAATGAACTAACGTTTAATTGACTTTTGATATTCAATAGTAAATACTCGTCTTTTTAAACGGTAGTTTAACGTATTTGTAAAAAAAGTAAAGGTGTTAATAGTATACAAAGCTTGTCGTGATAAAGCAAAAAAAAGTATTTGACGATTGCAGCTGAATAATCGGTGCACATTGCGCAGCTTCGGTTGTGCACGCACGTACTCATTTACACTATATGCATTTCAATAATTCGAATTGAAGTCCTTCCCATTCAATTAAAGCCGATTCAGCAGTACTGTAGATTGGCAGAGATGGTGCTGCGGACGAGTGACAATTAAGAATAGCCGATGTACATGGTGCGTCGCCTTCTCTTTCTTGTTGTACAAAATAAAACGTTAAGAACATGTCGCTCTTGTGTTTTTTGTCAAGCACTGTAGCAATAGTAGTAGCAGCAACAACGACCGCGGCAGCTCCATAAGTTCTTCTTCGCTGGTGTAGGTATCTTATATTGCGGTGGGAGAAGGAGGTAATTACTGTTTTCTTGCGAGAAAAGAAGAGGACGATGGCGATGATGATGGTGACGGAGAAGAAGCGATAGTGTTGATCTCGCTCGAGAGCTCAGCTGCAGTACCCGGCATACACTCGCGCGCGTATAAATTATTCTTGCCAGAAGCTTATTTTCACTTTCATTCCTCACGATAATATGTTACAAAGTTGAACGAGATTTTCGACACACATTTCATTTTGCGACATTAAAATCGAATAAAGGCCATTAAACGCGCTGCACACATACGAAAGGCGCACAGTGCGTGCGTCTATCCTTATTTCAAGACGACTTGTTTATAATATTATAAATAATCGCGGCACGGTACATGCAGAAGAGTGATAACTTTCGATCGAACGTGAAAAAAGCAACGAAAGAAGGAACTCCAATGAGTGCGTGTACAAGATATGTATATCGTACACAGAGTGGTACACGCGGTGCATAATACGATCATACACGCTGCGGCACTGTTCCTCGCTTTTGCAGACGTACACCTTTGATTTATTCGATTCGCGGGTACACGCGTACAGTTTTATTTTATAATATGAAACTTACACTTCTACTTTTCGATTTATGTGTAGATTTGTGTACTGCTAGTGAGTACACACGCATATAGTGCGCCTATAAACGGCCATTAATTCAAATTTGTGTACAAGATGATACTCGAAAATCATTTACACGCATTCCACGAAAGATAAACAAATCGAAGTCGTTTTATTGTTGGACATTAATATATGAGTCATAATTAATTATATGCAATGCTACTAATATTGATGAAGAAAAAAATACTTGGTCTTCGTGCTAGGTAGTTCGTACACGTAAAGACCACACCGCCAATCGTGAAAAGTATTTGTTAAAGTGATCGCTTAAGCTGACAGGAAATATGTTTTAGGAAAGATTGGAAAAAACTGTGAAAGCAAGAATTCCGAATATTTTCCTCGCGAGCATAAAATTCTTTATCGTTTTAATCATTTGGTTGAATCAAAAGTTTTCTTTTGCAACTCTGACACGTCGTACGTGTCGCTGATAAGTAAACATCGCGAGAATCGCATCGAATATTCACACGTGCGTTGGTGGTTCTGTTATGCGTTTTTCGACATTTTTCTTTTCAGCTTGCTGTATCTCGTCAGCAGATTGCGATATTATATCCCTGATGGCAACTCGTTCAGTAACGCACATTGATAATCTGAATTAAATCATTACGCTAAACACAGCTAATAAGGCGAAAAAACGAATAATTCAATGAAATGATTGCTCATGAATAATCAAACAGTATAAATATGATACCGATCATTAGCTCACACTTACATCGTGTATCGTAATAGTTTCATGGGATATAGTTAGGAGAATACGTACTCATGCGTAGACGTGTGTACAGAAGTGTGCCGCTTGGCTCGCTGCATTGCACGCATAAAGATTTATAGCTGTAATTAAGAGAAAAAAGACAACGAGTATATGCGTATGCGCTCGCGAGTATAATTCACGCCGTTATTTATTCGATAGTCACGCATGCGAAGGGGAAGTTGGCATCTATGTGGCGCTAACGAAATCGAAACATATTGATAATATGTGGTAAAGTCGATACATTATTTGTATTTTTCAAGTACTTATAGTTAGTATCAACGTTGAATAAGGACAATTATTATCAAGTATTTGACTCGAAGATTGATAAATATTCCATTTGTTTTTTAATTTATTGATTGAATTTTCAATTCATGAACATATATGACTCTTGCTCCTACTCCATGTTACCTCTCAACCCAAGGGGTAATATTCAAGATGAGTTGGTAAGTCCACCATTTCTTCGTCGAGCAGGCCCATTGGACCTGCCATTCTTCTTGCGCCGTGGTGCGTTCCTTGGTCACGGCATCTTCATGGTAGCGACAGTATAGCCTTGAGCGCTTTTCATTGAGCAGCGTAAGTGGTAGAATACCGGTAATAAAACAGGCGGCTTCGTGGAAGATACTATGGAAGCCGCAGATAAGCGCATCTATGGGTTGGCACGTCTGGAATATATAACTCTCCTACTTCGCCGCATTGCTTTATATATAGAAGAATCATAAAAGATGATTTAGTCGAAATTACAGACGCTTAGATTGCGTCGATAACTTTTCGGTCCTCCGATGTTGAATATCAACCCAGCAAAGCGCCTGTATCGCCTGAATCGTAGCTTGGTGTCAAACAGGAAGCCATGAAGCTAGCAATGATGGTTTCCGTTTTTTTTTCTACTTGTAACCAAACGAACTTAGGATCAGCAGTTGGCAGGTCCAGGCTGTGAAGGGTCGTTCAATTTTTTACCTACCACAATTAGTGCGATTTCATCCGACAACTGATACTTTGTTTTCGATTGAGCCTCATAATCTTATTGTATATAACATTCCAGAAAACGGGGCCAAGTATGAATCCTTGGGCATGCCCACCGTGATGTCGCGGGTCTCTAGGCAATCATCCGTTCAAAATTCCAGCACCTTGAGGCTGAAATAGCTGGCGATGATCCGGAGCAGGTATGCTGGAACCTCCATTATCCATCACGCTTAATTAAATACGTTCTTTACGTAGTCCCAGGTGGTGCTAACGCAATACTTTTTGGTATCATTATACCAACTCTTGACACTGATGGCCCTTTCAGCGATTCTTAGGTGGCATTTCTGGATGGCGTCGACTGTTGAACAGCCCTTGGGCCAGACCTGTGGGATCCTCCGCCTTCCAGGCGGCAAGCTATAATTTTCTCTAAAATCTTTTCCATGGGTTCGAACATACTTTTGCCCCAACGCAGGAAGGTATCGCTTCCAATTCTACAGCATAAAGGATACTTACTCGCGCAGAGGCAAAATAGTACTTTTTATTACTGCGTGCGGAAAGAACTACTTTCGCGTACGGCTGGCGGTCTTAAAATCGACTTTCCGCACGTTGTAATGAAAATTAGTGTACGCAACTGGGGCGGTTGTCAATCTTGCACTCCTGCAGAACTCGTGCAGACGCCCGTTGCGTAATCTACTATTACAGCACTGTGTGGAATAAGTTCAGATTTATGGCATGCTTATTGGTGGATTAAGTCGTAGCACACTAGCGTAAGCACACGAGCGTACGTGAGTGTGATGCGAAGGCCGCGATGTTGTTTACGGCAGATTTTGTAGAAAAGGCAAATCCACACCCTTTGCATCAAGTAATAATACGTATAAAATTTCGCCACCCAATTTGGGGACACCTGTGTGTCATGAATCATTACTGTACTAGTACCTATTAGACTCACTTTAGCCGCACCAAAAAAGTTAATATTTCGACCATAAACTGGATCAATTAACTGCTTCACTTTGGCCTATTACTTATTTTGAGTTATATTATACATTATATTTTTTATAATAATAAATATGATATAAAAAAAAATATAATAATCATAAATTATTATTATTAAATTATGATTGATAATAAAAAATAATAAATAATATAGAAGAGTAAAAGTTAAATCGTAACTTAGTATAATTTATATGACAAGGAAGAATGTACATATTCGTTGTACTGTCTGCGTGACGTAAAATAGTAAAGTTCGTTATATAATATAAGAATTTTTTAATCTCTGAGATCAAAATCACTACTATAATGGCGTTACTGAGCTGTATAGTACAAAGGGCTTTTATTATCATTTACTTTGCACAAGTGTCGATTTAGCTGGCAATCAGTGAATACATCTCGATCGAATATACTTTTTATTGGTATTTATCGTTCAGTGATACTTGATTCATTGGTATTATAGGTCTTATTATTATGTCTGTACAAGTGACTGTGGCGAAGAATGAATGTGTTGATCTTAAAATCGAATATGTTACGACTACTGAGCCACTTTACAGCAATATACGAATATCCGTCTTGATTTAATATCTCTTTTTCATTTCGTATTAGCCAAGCCATGTAGCCGCACAATTGATTCTTTTCAATAAATTATTGATACATTTTTTCAATAATTTTAACAATAATTTTACTAAGCAACTCAATTATATCTATTTTCTACTCAAATAACGACTCTGTCATAAGCTGAAAGTAAACACCTTGAAAGTTTTAAAAATAATTAGAATTTGAATGTAAACTTAAAAAATTCAACAGTTCTCGCGCTTGTTTCTATATTACGGATAAAAAATGACGTACACATTGAGCATTATATACTTGTGCCATATATATCAGGTGCTGACATTGAAGTGAGTGTTATATCGATATCTTCGACCAAGAGCTGTTGAGTTAGAAAACTTATAGAGATTAGATTTATCTAACCATCGTTGATCGAATATCGCGTCTACGCGTGTAACTGGACTAGGAAAATTGACGAATTTCTAAGCCATTCTTTTTCTCGATTGAATTCAAGTGAATTCAATGAAATTCAAGTGAATTTGAAACTAAAAATTATTTAATGTTAAAAAATTCGCGAATAAGTTAGCTCGAATAATCGCTTTTGTTCGTTCGAATGTTCTCGTTAAACCATAAAACTGATCAACGTCGGCGTTCACAGGGTCGTTTAAAAAGAATATGTAAAAAATAATAATAATAAAAATAATTGTGCGCACGAGCTTTATACAGGTCTATCTGGTCCGCATCATCTTGGCTGCCATTTATGGCGCCTTGCGGATTCCATTGGTCGAGCGCCATATCATACATTGCCTTGGTTGCAAAAATTCATGTTCTCAGGTTGATTGCATTACTTTGATTATGAACCCTTTGCATTTTTTATTTCACAACTCTTCCCGATAAAAGGAGAGAAAAAGTTTTGGGACTTTCATGACTTTCATGGATACATTGTAAATCTTACAATGTAACGCTAGTACTAGTCAATAGAAATATGACGGAATATTCATTGAATCGAGATGGTTTACATGAAAACAGTCATTAAGAAAGCGGCAAAAATGAGCTGTTTTGCAAGTCATTGTACCGGTTAAAAGTGTCGAAGTCTATCCCGTAGCTAAATTAGCCAACTCTTTGTACGTGTGGATAGTAAATATATAATGTAATATCATAATTTGCAGCGCACGTGACATGCGCAGTCAGTGCATACAGTTATTTAAAAAAATCGAGATGTAGATTTCGCATCGTATAATAGCTAAATACGATTGGTGCAGCCTTTACAATCGGTTGCTATCCGCTACGTTATAATATTTCTCCGCAAAGCTCAAAAAACCTTAGGACATGAGCAAAGTTCGACTCTTTAGTTTTATTCATTAATATGAGAGGAATTTTGATTCGCAGGCTTGACTGTTAATACGTAGCCAGAGTTCAACAATTTATGACAGTCTCATAAATTCTTGTCGTGTAATCATCGAAGAACATGCAGGATGTTGGTAGTTTTCAAACAAATTATTTTTACCCCGAATTAAATTAAACGAGTATTATTAAAAATCTTGTACGTCAAGTGCAAAGACACAAGCTAGATTTCGCGAGCAGCACATCTTCGTTTTTCATTGAATGCACGTTTTAACAGTGAATTGTATAAGTTTGTGTAAAAGGAAATATTTAATTTTAAACGGAATCGAGAGTCACGCGAATCGCTATATATCTTTTTAGAGCGAGCACGAGTTCAAATATTTTGTTTTGGACGGTGGAATTGGAATAAAACATTGCGCGCGAGCTACTGCTACTGCTCACACGAATGATGATTGTGTATTTTCATAACTCACGTTTATACCGTACACGTTGCAGTATATGAAAAACATAAAATAATTGAAATGCCAAAATTGCCTGCGGTTGATTAATCGAAAAGTTACGCAATGCACGAAAAATAAAGCTGCGCGACAGCAATACAAATTATACGCGTAGTGTGCAATACGTTCAGGAAATGAATCTTACGTATTGGAATTTGACAGGTCAAATGCGAACAGCAGAAACGACATTTATGGTATTGATAAATAGTGTTTTTCGTCGAAACACTAACGTATTTTGATGGTCCTTCTCTGCTGTCGCTTGGAAAATTACATTTAATGAGGTACGGAAAATACCTGCCAAATTAACGGTTGCTTCGCAATTTTTAATCGAGGAAAGAGGAAGTAGCTTTTCGTTCATAGAAATACTAATGCCGTTTGTGTAAAAAATTGATGGCTATGTTTAAATTATTTTTTGTGTAAAAATGTCACCGAAACCGAAAAATAAATTAAATGTTATGATGCCGTCATTATTGGCAAATTTAAATGGTTTTGGATATGTATTGTATAGAAACGCGACTAATGTATAGGAAGTATTGCACTCAGGCAACGAAGAAAGAATAAGAAGCCCAAGAGATGAAACGTTTTTTTATATCGTGAATATCACGTTTTCAAGAAAAAGAAGTTTGTGTAAAAAGAAGCGTAAGTAGAACCGTAACAGCAACTCCATAATAAGCATGATTTCATGCAACAATGGAATATCTCAAAGAATATAACGAACAAGTTGTATAAAAAAAGAAGACAAGAAAAAACTAGTGTAAAGCCGTATAAGCAGGGAGGGTGTGAGAGAAGAACGAGCGAAGAGAAGAAGCGTATAAGTAAGAGGGAGGGAAAGAAAGAGAGAGAAAGAAAAAAAAGGAGATGAACCGACCTGATTTGCCGACCCTGGGGCCGCCGAGGACGACCACCCTGATCCTGTTGACGTTGGTCATTAGCTCACCGTGTAACACTGCATTAAAAGGTAAAAAAGCTGCTGCTAGAGACGAGATCTGAATTAGGTCTGTGTGTAGTATATTATTGAAAAACAAATATTAATGTATAGGCGTGGGCACACACACGCACACACACTGTTTAGCTAAAGCTAACGGTTTAGCTGGATGTCACACCCGCGCACAATGTTACAGTGATTACGCGACGACTAGGTGTCATCGTCGGGTCGACGACTCATCATCTTGTCGTTCATCGTCTTTTTCTTCTATTTTCTAGCTCTGCTCGTTGCAACAGTCTTCAGCTCGCGAGAGCAGCAGCTCAAATGAGAAAATGAGCAGAAGAACCGATTCGTCTCTTCAATCGAAATTTAAATTCACATTTCATATGCTCTATAATAGGACTGACACATAGTAAGATAATTGGCAACACTTCACTTTATTCCGAACAAATGCAATAAATGCAGAAAATTTAAGTACACAATAAAAAATATTTGAAAAAGCAATGACCGGCTAAAAGATTGAACGATACTGGCATAAAGTATAACGACAAAGGGATAATACGGCCAAGAACGAAGAAAGATAGTACGGCTTGTATGAGCGTCGGCGCACGACTGACTTGAGTTGAAAGCCGTCTGACCGTTCTCAGCTGCAACTCGCAGCTATACGTCTCATACTGTTGCTTGGCATGCAGGCCGTGTTACAGCAGCAGCAGCAGCAGAAAATGTGCGTGCGATTCGACCGCGTGCACTTTCGCCGCCGCCAAATTGCATAGGTGGCAGCAGCTCGCGCAAATATCCCGCCAGCAGAGCCGGGACACGTGTGCTCGATGATCATTCGCGATATGCAGTTGCAACTTGGCTCAGAGAGGGAGCATAATGCATGCGGCTCCGTGATCCGAGCGGCTTGCACGCATAATTGGCAAAGTTCATCGATTCCGCGGCTGAAAACGTTCTGGTCGTATTTTTAATCCACAACGGAAATAATCGTTCTTTTGTGCAGTAATAATTTTTATTGCATGAACGAGCTCAATCTTTTTTAGTTTCAGTGAACATAACATTGTTCACGCGTAATAATATGATTTGGAGAAGTTTCCGCAAATCGCTCGAAAACTGCGTGGAAACAGACAAATCAGTGATTTTTGATCGCAATCTTGTTATATAGGGTGAAGTGGCTAGTTATGGGCCACTGTGAGCTATTATTTGAATAAATAAAAATAAATAGTATATTTTGCACCTAGGGAGTGAAAAACTGGAAAGTCTCAGAGCACATGTAATTTATCAGCCGAGGTTGATAATCACGTGCTCTGAGACTTTCTTTTTTCGCTACATAGGTGCAAATACAATTTTTTGTGAATCCCCCAGCCTAAAGTAACATTTTGGTTTTGCTCAGCGGGAGCAAAATGTTACTTTAGGTTGGGGTAGCACAAAAAATTAAATTTTGACTCTAAAATTTTTTCCCTATTTCTATTAATATTATTTGTTCAGAAAAAATGAGCAGCTCTACTTATGCACTGCTAAATCTTTTTTTATAGGATTTATAACTCTGCCCTGGCCCATAACTGGGCTATCCGGTAAAATTGTCCATCCAATTATGGGCCACCTGTAATATAATCTTTAATAATATTTATTTAAATGGTTGAATTAAATTTTTAAGAATGACAGAAGTTTCCTCATACATTTTGGAATACGTATGTTCATTTTTTAGACGTTCAGTGCTCGAAAATAAAAATTGAACCCAGTCCTTAGTTCAGAATCATTGGTGTCCCAGTAGGGTGGCCCATAACTAGTTGATTCGCATTTTTTTGCTTCAATCACTTCTTGAGAAATATTATTAGCTTTTTTATGTCAAGTATAAATATTCATTCGAAAGGTTACCTTTTTTGCTTTTAGTAGCTATTTTCAGACATTTTTTTTTATTTTATGCACAATTTCTATAAGTAAGCAAAGTGAAAATTTTTCTTAGGTGGCCCATAACTAGCCACTTTACCCTATTATGCATTGAAGCTGAAAAGTGGCGTAATAGTACTGTAATAGAACTATAGCCGTACTGTAATAGTTATTATAATGGCTGTTTCTGGCGATTTTACGCATTTTGAGCCTCTTTTCGACGTTTTTTGGCATTCATTGACGTCTCCAGTGCGTTGTACTTCAAAGCCCATTACAAAAAAGTAGTAGTTGACATGTTGAGGAAGCTTTTTAAATAGTTTTGGAGATGAAAGTCCGAATCCAGCTCGATTAGATTTCGAGTTTTTTTTTTACATTTATTTCAATTGTACAAACCCTCAGAGTGCTCTGATCACTTTGGAATACATTTTGTTGAAAATTTGAACAATTTCCAACAAAAAAACTCCCTTGCACTTTTGCGTTTGAGTCCCGAGCCATAAGAATTAATTAAATATTTGCGATTTTCAATGAATTTCGGAAAAATGCTGAAATGACCAATTTTGGGCCCCAATTATTTAAAAAATTTTTTGCGACATTTCTGACACCGTAAACGAGTTTTTCATATTTGCAGAAAAAATTTTTTGGCCATTCGATTTCGCTGAGAATCGGCCATGTTTATATCATAAGGCTATCAAAATAAGGGCACTGTTTATAGCATGAATATGAAATTCTTGAGTTTTTAGAAAAATCGACATTCAATTTTTTTTCTACAATTCAATAATCCTTTCATAGTTTGTGACAGTTCAAAATTCACTTTAGTTTTTTTATGAGCTTAACACCACTTCATATCATATGATACCCAAAAAATGTTGATAACAGTAATTAAATGAATTAACCATTAACGCCAATGCAGGCCTGTTGGGACCCTTTGAAAAATAATCAACTTTTCAGCTGTTTAGTTAATTACGCAACTAATTTCCCGTCTTAGTTTTTCGATACAATTTTGCATCTTATGTTTGAGAATTAACTGTATATTAGATATTAAATTGGCGAAACTATCACAACTATGTATTCTCATCTATCAACTTTACATTTAATAAATATCATCAAAAAAAATATTTTTCGTTTTAAATGTTCATAATTTTAATCACCAATTTGAACAATTCTTGTCAATAGCCAAAATAATGTAATCGTTTTCTTCAGTTTACTCCAAGCCAATATTCGTTCATAACCGTATTACGCAAGAGAGTTGAAAAGAAAAATATATTTTATAGATCAGATTGTTACAAACCTTTAAAATTATTTACGATGGACATGTGTACATTTTCATTTTCAGCGCTTGATGTACAATTCACCAACTTGATGATGTAAAGCACCAACGCAATGGAAAGCGTGCCAATATAGTTTATAAATAATTTTCAATTGTTGATTTACTTTATATTGATGTAAATGAATGGATTGGAAAATGAGCATGTATAGCTTATAGATACCTAGAATTTTATTATTCGTACATATATACATCTAATCTTTAAAAATTAATTACTTGTATTATTTAAATTACATATACCTACGGTTAATTTTAGGTTGTGAGATTTTCAAAGATTTCAAAGAACATATTTTCATCTAAACAATTTAGTCATTGAAAAAAAGACTTAAAGTAGAATGAAAAAGTCCCTACAAGTTCATTCAATTTGTAAAAAATATTTTTGAAAAATGTTGAATTCTATATATTTTCACAATGATGAAACTCATATATACTATTCTAAAAACATCTTACAGTACAATAATAATAGAATGATTACCTTTGAATTAATAACGTACACGATTTTCGCGATTTCAAATGATTTAATTGAAATTTTATTAACGTTAGTAAATTTTATCTAAAAAATTTTATCATTTTAGATACTTTTTTTCAAATTTTTTATAAGTTTTAAACATTTTTTTCAGTAACAACATTTCACCGCACTCGAATCTTATTCTTATAATCAGTCTGATATGCTGATAGAATAATGGTGATTGCTAAACACATTGTTTAAACATAATCTATAAAATATTATATTCATCTATTCTATACAGCTTTTTCATATTTTCATATTTTCATATTTTTATATAAATTTTTATATAATGTATGTATCCAATGATTTACTGATTGGAACGTAAAATCCTAGAAGCAGGACCTTTGCGGCCATGGCTTGCCAAGTGCTTGGAAAACGCCTCGGCTGGTACCAACTTTTTGCATGTTGAACAGTGATACACTAACATACCTGGAATAATAGTTCCATTAAATAATCTAACTACATCAATACTATAAACCCTAAAAATTATCGAATCATTCAAGATTTGAAGAATCAATGCAGAATAGGAAAAGATAAGCGTAAGATCAGAGAAGCTTATTTCATATGCAATCCTACTTACAAATAAATAAAAAATTTACTATGTAGAATGTAGATAGATTAATTTTCTCGTGTCAATACAAAAAAAATGTTGAAAGGAAACGAATCTACTACTCACCAAAGAGAAATTAACACTCATGAAATGAAAAGAATTAATAGAGTTTTTCACTACTGCTTTCAACATTCACTCACCAGACTTCTTAGTCCTGTGCGTGAGTCTATGTGCATTTAATGCTGCAACACTTGTGAAAAATTCATGGCAATTTTCGCAACTGAATTTTTTCAGCTTTGGGGTATTAGAAGTAACGGTTGATTTATCTTCTTCTGATACATTTTTGAGTGCATTCATTTCACCAGCCGTTGAACTATCTTCGTTTGCTATAAATTCTTCGTCGGATACTATGTCTTTCAATGATTTTTCAGATTTACTTGGTCTTCCACGTTTTTTGGCATCTCCTTTTGACGTTGACGCAGATTCCACTTTCATTTCAGATTCTGAATTGCTCTCTATTTTAGAAGCGCGACTTCTAGTTTGCAGTTCTTTAGAAAAATTTTCTGATTCATCAGTTTTGTCAGATTTAGATTGGGTTCTATCCTCAGTTTTATCTTCGTGAATTAGAGCATCGCCTTTGTCAGCTTTTGTAGGGGGTCTGCCACGTTTCTTGGGCAAAGTTTCTATGGTGGTTGAAAATTTTTCTCCTGATTCAGAAACATCTATGCTTTCAATGACGTCAGATTTTTTATTTTTTTTAATATCAGACAGAGATTCTGTATTATCTTTGTTTTTCATAACATGAGGACTGGATTGTTCTAAACACGCAAACATTTCTTCCATTTGCTCTTCTACTTCCATCATTGATTGTTCTTTACTAGACTTGGAAGGTCTTCCTCTTTTTTTGGGTGGGGAAACAGTTTGATCGTCCACCTTTTCGCTCGACTCTACAATATCCGTTTTATTTTTTACCAATTTTCCACGTTTTTTTGATTCTCCTACGTCTTCTGAGTTATCTTCAAGTTCAGATTCGTCTTCTTTATTTTTTCTAGTGAATCTTCCACGTTTTCGAGGCGTTTTTTCGAGAACTTCAACTAGCTCTTCTATCATTTCATCCAAGTCCGGCGAATCTTCCTTCTGATCATTATCTGTTGTCGATTTTTTCTTGGTTATTTCAAATGATTGGCTATGTTCTTCGATAAATGATGTTTCGTCTTTGCATTTTTCTTCCGCCATTCGTCCACGTTTGTTTGATTCTTCCAATAGTTCTTTTTCTGTTTCTTTAATGTCTATTTCACAGGGCTCAAGTGGTAATTTATCGATCGTTTGTTTTTCGTCTTTTATATTTTTATCTGTGCCGATTTTGATTTCTTCGGTTTTATTGTCAACTGAATCAGATAAAAGTTTATCTTTCATAGACGGTCTACCTCTTTTTTTAGGAGGGGCAATAATTTTTTCTCCTGTACTAGTTCTACCTTCTTTATCTGCAGTTGATTTTTTATCTTCCTTTTCATCCTTTAAATTTTCATTTTCTATTTCATCTTCATCATCTTCAGTATGAGATTCGTCTTTTTTTTTGGTAGGTCTACCACGTTTTTTGGGCTCATCTGTAGTCGATTCCGGTAATTTTTCTTCAGATTCGGACACTGATTTAGCTAGTAATCGAACCCGTTTTTTGGGAGGACCCGCTGATATCGGTACACTTTTATCATCATCTTCGTCAGTTTTATTTTCATTTTCATCGTCTTCGGTCAACTGATTTTCTTTTTTTTTTGTAGGTGGTCGACCTCGTTTTTTAGATTCTTCGACTGGTTCCGGAGTACTCGTTGAGATACGATCGCTCCAACGACCGCGCTTTTTTGGAACTTGAGCAATCGGCCGTTCAATTTTATTTTTCTCTTCCGGTTCTGAGGATTCTGAGTGCTCGTCTTTTGAAATAGTTCTTTGCTTAGGAGGTCTCCCTCGTCGACGTGGTTCACTCAATAAGACAGATGGTTTGCTTTTACTGTCAGGTATTTCAGAGGTCTCTTTTTTTATGGCTTTGGGTGGACGACCACGGCGTTTCGGTGGTTCTTTCACATTTTCACTGGAACTATCAAGTTTCAACTCAATTTCCGGAGTTCCACTAGAATAAAAAAAATTTAATTAAAATATCGTAATAAATTGTTTAGGTGATGATATAAATATTTAAATAAATAAATAATAATAAACGCAGAAAATGTATCATACCTATCTTCTCTTGTTGGAGTTCTTTTCTTTGGTGACAATTTGCTCTTCTTTTTAAGATCTTTATCGTCAATATTCGCTTTTTCATCGTCGCTACTTTCTTCCATTTCTGTAGTGTCATCTTCTCTGTGATCGGTTCTGCGTGGTCTACCTCTCTTTTTTGGTGAATGCGTAGCTCTCACGTGTCGTGCTAACGATACGGCAACACTGAATTTTTCACCACATGCTTTGCATGTAAATTTCTTTTCTTTAGAATCTTCCAGCGCCTTTTTTTCTTCCATTTTTTGTATATTAGTTGGATTTTTCGTGCAGATTTGCATGTGTCGTTCTAAGACTTTTTTTTTTCGAAAATTTCGATTGCAATCACTACACTGCATAAATACTTGTTTAGATTTTTGCTTTTGTTTTGGTTCTACTTCTGAGTCAGACTCTAAATCATCATTTTCCTTATCACTTGATGATTTTTTACTGATCTCGTCTGCCTCTTCTGCGTCAATTTCAATAAGCTCAACTGACTGGTTAGTACGTTTCTTAGCTTTGCTAGCCGATGCTCGAGGATTATAATCGGGATCATTGGTCGTTTGCTTTTTCCGACGTCCACGTTTACGTGGTTGGGTTATTTCTTCATCATCTTCAGAATACGCGCTAGCTGGTTGAATTATTATTTCCGAGTCAGCTCGATTGACTACGGTCAACTGCTGTTTTCTAGATCGTGGTCTTACTGGTGTTACCAAAACCGGTGTATCATCATGTTTTTGTATATCTTCCGAAGAAATTAGATTACCATCGATGTAAGAAGGATCTTCATCTTCTTTTTTTATTTTACGATGAGCTTGAAGCAAATTATTTGAAGTACGAAGTTTTTTTGGGCTACTTCTGTATGTGCGATAAACCATTGGCGCTGTGACTGAAGCCTTTCTCTGAGTTATTATTGGTGGCAATTTGGGCGAACATTTAACAACAGGTGAAATTTTCGTTATATTTTCCTGTCGTTTGATACTTTTATTAACCCACCATGATGGTCGAATTTTTTTAATCTTTTTAGGAATAGTTTTTGACTTTTCTTTCTTAATTGACTGTAAAGAAGCTTGAAGTTCATCAAAAGTCAATTCACCTTCCGAAGTATCACCATCACAAAGTACATATTGCATTGTTGATTGTTCCATCAATTCTGGTTCACTATCTTCATTATCTTCAATTGGATTTTCTATTTGTAAAAAATATTTTTTAGATTAAAATTAAATATTATTATAAATGATATAAAATGTATAACACAACCAAGTTTTGACAAACCTTGAATGTAAGGACTGTTTTTGTTTGGAAGAAGATAAGTTACTTGATGTTCCTTTTTTTTTTCTACCAAATGCTGCGTTACTACGTTAACTATTCTGCCCTCTTGATTCAGTATAGGTTTGGTAATAATTTTTTTTCCTGGACTAATTTGTCTAATAATTTGAGTTGTTCCTTGTTTTGGAGGAGGAACTTGTTTGATCAGTGTAGTAGGTCGTCCTGTTGCTATCTGTCTGATGTATGCAGGTGATCTGTTGGATGGATTTTGTCTGATGATTGTTGTTTGATTAGCTGGAAATATTCGCTTAACAATAGGTGTTTTTCCTGGAGGATATTGTCTTATGAAATTTCCTGACTTAACGGGTACTGTTTGTTTAACTCCAGTTTGTCTTGCCACAATGAATTGTTGTGGCTGTTGTTTTCCAACAAAAGCTTGCTTAGATATTTGTTTCATTGGAATAGATTGATTACTAGAATCCCTTTTAGATGTAACTTGCCGATTCATTACTTGTGCCTTAGGTATTATTTGTGAATTAGACGTAGCTTGCAACTTGGGCGTTACTGATTTTTTGATATTAGTTTGTACTTTAGATGCCATTTGTGGATTTACTTTTGATGGTACAAAAGTTGTTCCTTGAAGTTTAGGCATTGTAAGTGAATTTGGAGAAGGAAGTGATTTAGGAGTAAATTGAAATTTAGAATTTGAATGTAATTTAGCATTTGCTTGCAGTTTAGGTGACGATTGAGATTTAAGAACTATTTGTGATGTAAGAGTAGGTGTTGCTTGCGTTCTTGGTGTTACTTGTTGCTTTGGCGTTAATTGTTTGACAATATTTCGTCTTTGAATGGAGGGTAATACACTTTTGTTATTAGCTCCTTCCAAAATTTTACTGATAGGTTGTTTAGATATACCAGGTTTTAGAGGTTCAATTTTTTGGAGCTACAGGCCTTGGTTGTCCAATGAATTGGAGAGCACCTTCTCCAACTTCTTTTTTTATTTCCTCAACTTTCTCTTTAATTGAATTTCATCTGGTTTTTCAATGTTAGTTATAACTGCTTGATATTTGTCAAATTTAATTTCCTCTTTTTCTTTTTTTTCTTTAGCTAGTTTTTCTTTAGCTTCTTTGCGTTGTTGGGCATTAGGTTTTTTTACTGTTTTAACAGCACCTTCTCCAATTAGTCTTTCAACATCCGCTCTAAAAAATTATTAATGTAAATTACTTTTTGAGAAAAACAGCAATATCATGAATTCAAAAATGAATAGGTGTACAAACTTCATCAAAAAGTGAAAATTAGTTGGTGGTTCCCCAGACTCATCATAAAGAGCTACAGCAAATACTTCATCCGAGTCTTCTACAGCATACAGAGCTAGCTGCTGACCAGTTGATGTAGTAAAAGTAGCAATTGTTTCATCGTCATCTGATTCTGCAGCAGGAGTAGCATCTTCTTGTTTTACTTCTTTCTGATCAGGCTTAAAAGAAAGAAACTAATTAAGGTATTATTTACTTGAAAGTTTTCATTTTGACTATACATTAAAAATTAATTTATTATTTATTTTTGCTGTCAAATTAACTTAAACATACCTCAGTGGTTTCCTCAATTATTTTATCAGCAAAAGTTTCAATACTTTGCTCATTAGTTTGAGAAAGATTTTGTTCCTCAAACTTTGTAACACTATTTTGAGTGGAAACAGTAATATTTTGTTCAGAAACCTCAGAGTGTGCTATAACACTATGTTGTTCAATTGGTATTGTTATTCTCTGTTCTCCTGTAGTTATAGTGATATTATGTTGTTCTGGAGCTATAGTGATATTACGTTGTTCTAGTGTTTCAGGAAATTTGTGTTGTTCTGAAGCTGTAGGTAGATTATGTTGCTCTGAGATTACTGAGATATTGTGTTGTTCAGAAGCTAAATCAACATTTTGTTGTTCTTGGGTGATGTTTTGTTGTTTGGATGTTAAAGTTATACTTTCTTGTTTTTGGTTGATAGTTATATCGGGTTGTGAAACAGATATCAAAACATTATCTTGTTGATTAGACAATGCAATGCTTTGTTGATCTACACTAATACCAATATTTTCTTGAGAAGAAGATAGTGAAACAGTTTGTTCTTCATTTGGTAATATAAAATTTTCTTCTTTCCCAAGTAAACTTATTTGCTGTTCAGCTGCTATTGTATAATGTTGTTCAGCAGGGAGTGCTATGGTTTCGTCTACAGATACAGCAATATTTTGATCAGTAGTTGCTGCATGAAGAGTTATAAAATTATCTAAATCATCTGAATCAGGAACAGTTCCTAGACTGTTTTGAACTTCAGCACTAGTAACTAATTTCACAATATTTCCTTGTTGTGAATCATTATCGAAAATTATCTGAAAAAAATCAAATAAATAAATAATAATTCATGAAAAAATTCATTTTAGAAATTATTTTACGTTTCCGTATGAATGAATATATTTTAAAAAACATTTTAAGTATTTTATCTATAATTATAAATTTTATTTTTGTATTTGGGCACAAAACTATCAGTTTCATTGCAAATTCGCTATTGTGCTCCAATATAAAATTTGTCTCACATCGTGAAGTATGCCTCTCCGTTCCTACTTTTATTTTTAATTTTATTTTGACAAATTCAGTTTTTTTAAAATTATTTTTTTGCAATAAGAAAATTTAAATTTAATTAGAATTATCAAGAATGATTGCTTATGCTGTTTAAGAAGTGAAAAATAATGCCTCAGATCCTATCAATGCCGGAGGCAAAAAAAAGAAGCTAGTACAAATATACTTGAATAAGGTTGTTTTCGATACTGTTCAAAAAAATGATATTTTGATTATCATTTACACTGTAAATATGAAATTGTACTGTCTACTAGAGTGCTGTAGTATATCCATCGACTAACAGCAATAGTAGCTGATATCAGATTTTTCTGTAGACATCTCTAGATCTTCTAATGTTTATTCAACCAAAAAGTCAACATTAACTTTTGTTGCTTTTAGGGACTAGAGCTAATGTACCAAAGCTCTCTAATGACAATTACTAAGACTTTGAGTATTGAGGAAAATTTTATATTTTCAGTGTAATTAATATATAATATAACAATATTATATTACACAACAAGAGAGTGAAAGTAAAGAATGTTTCAGATATAATTGTCACCAGAATTGAAGCCAAGGGTGATATACATACAATCTAAAAAATTCTCTCCTTTTTCCTGTGTTGTGTATATGATTTTTCTTCATACCTTGACATGAAAGTCGAATTTTCCGACCACACAGCGGAAGGAAAATTTTAGTTTCAGTCAAGGTATAAAGAAAATAATATTTCATCTTTACTGATAACAAAAATAATTCAAAATACTTAATTTTACTCTCCCTATAATACTGCTGAAAAAATGACTATACTTTATTCAAGTCCTACAAACTTTTGAATAAGTTTTAAAATAATCCAATTTAACGTTATGAAGTTATATGTCATACCAATGGCCCTTACTGCTCATAATCAGTCACATACTTGTGTTTTGTTGAATTACTGATAATGTAGTACGGTAAAGTACACTTTTTAACATACCAATCAAAAGGTATAATGGCTCGAACTATAACTGAGTAGTTTTTGGATACAACGTAACTAATAGTAAAATAGTTATAGTGTAAAATGTACTAAATTCTAATGGACTAAACAATATTTCTGAATAGTTTCATGAACATCTAGCTAAAACGCATTTTAATACCGAGCTACTACAAGATTAATTACCAGCCATTTTTTAATTTAAAATTACGATGCTTACGATAGTTTTTAAAATTATTCTAGAAAGTTTCATTGCCATAATAAATGAAATATTTAATGGTCATAATTTTACAAAATGATTTTCAACTACTAGACTATTATTTCTTCACTAGGTGGGTATTGGGTCAGTCACACTATTTAGAAGTTACCATAATTTGAAGAATTATTAAAGTAAATTAGTTTTTTTCAGTAGTTATTTAAGCAAATTAGTTTCAATTATGGTTATTTACTACACTAATTATATTAATTCCATCTTACACATTACACATTAGAAAATTGTTTGCATATAATTTATTTACCACAGTGCCTTCCATCCCACTTTGACAGTTGCTCAGTAAATCCATATCTGATGACGGGTCTAGTTGAATAGTTGCTACTGTCGCTTGACTATTGTTTAGAGTATCAGACTCTCCAGCAACTACAGTCACTAGACCCTTGCTCTCTTCTCCAACATCCATCGTTTAGTTTGATAGTAAATGGCAATTTATTTATGAGCATCCACTAGTTTTTTTTCATCATTTCCTGTTATATATTTAGTCATTTAGTTACTGGAACAAAAAACCACTTGATTTACAAAAGTACACAAATGTATTCACTTTAACTTAAACAATACTATCTTAATTAAATTAACTAGTTTACCAGAAGATAATAAATTTGAAGGTTATATTTTGCTATGCATTGAATTTAAATAAATTTTTTTGATGAGAAATATAATTTAAATGAGAGCATTCATTTTTTAATTGTAATAAAATATTCTTGACTTAAGGATGCCTGCACATGTACTAGGATATTAAATCCTACTAGATAAGCAACTGTTAAAAACAGTTCAACTTCTGTACAACTGACAAACTTCTATTCTGAATTTTTTGATTTTGGTTACAGTCAAAATCAAAATTATACAGAGAAAACAAATATAGATACAATAATGATGTTATGTGCATCATTCCATTTTTCGACTGCGTAGGTATAAGAATAAGAACAGAAAAAATGATACATATAGATGTCATGTGACGGTCTTTTGAATAGCAAAAGAGACAACGCATCAGCATTAACTTTCTTCGTTCATTCCAAATTAAAAGCTAAAATTAACAATAAACCTTTGGAAACATATTATGTGGATATTAATAGATTAGATATGATATAAAATATACCATAAACTTTTTAAAATTTACTAAATTGTTTAAAATAACACTTAATTTTTATTAAATTCTATATTATGCATGAATTGACCGAGTCATTAACTGTTATATTGATCTGGTATACACCCGCCATTTTTAGAGACTACTCTAAACAGTAAGGACGCTAGAGAACAAACATACAAAAATTTCATCGTAAACGTATTTTTTATGAATTTTTGTTTTTATAAAATATACACAGCGATGAAAACAATTATATAAGACAACATAAAAGATTTTCATCTAATTTTATTTAATTATTTCTTACGTTTTTTAAAACCTGCGGCAGTCTCGCTGTGCGTCGACGCTATTTTACAGAGTAATATAAGCTTGCGGGTATTTTTCAATGAAATTCTAGTGCACAGTGAATTTCAGGTCACGTCTACAAAGTCCGAACTTGTCGTCATTTCTGGCTTTCGCGCGTTCCTGCAAATTGAACAATTTGTATTGCGCATGAAATATTACCAACTACAAAAAACAAAACTTTCACAGGTCAATCGTCAGAGTTGTGAAAGTTTCAATTTTCGCAGTTGATTACGTTCACGCACATACAAATTGTTCAATTTGCAGAAACGTGCGAAACCAGAAAATTACTAGAAGTCTGACAGTGTATACACAGCCTCAATTAGAATATCAGCTTCAAATAGTGGTAGATTGAAAATTCTATAATTTTATGAGAAAATTTAGAAATCTTAAATTCAAAGTAAATTGATAATTAGAAAAAAAAAGTATCAAATCAGGGAGCAAATCTTAAAAATCGAAATTAGAATATATAATAAAGATTCGAATCGTCAAAATTATAAGGTAACAACGAAACAAAAAACAATAACGGAACATATGAACCATGAAACATGAACCTGTCTGATCCGTGTTTTATAATAAAACCTTTTATGATATATGCATGTACAGCAAGGGAAAATTGATTCGTTAATGAGCAGAATACGATAATAAAGCGAAGTAAGGTCGATGCCCATACATAAGCGTGTGCTGCTATTATTATCTCCACGTATACTATACAGACGAGCAGCCCCTATTAGGCTGTACTTATATTTTTAGGTTATTACCGAATCAACGAGGCGGCGTCTACCCGCACGACAGATCTAGGGATTTTTTTTAATTTTGTCGTACGGATAAGAAAAAAAAACGTAGATTTTTGTAATATTTTTTCTTCACTAAAGAATCACAAATATCACTTTTATAGAACTCTCAAGCAATAAAATTATAGTTGAATAAATAGAAAAATACTAAAACGCAAAACCGGGATAAACTAACCAACAATTTGGTTCTTCTATGTACGACAGACGGAGAATTGCACTAGCAGACTAAAATTTAATTTTTCCTCGAGCCAAATTCAAAAAACATTCGCAAAATACACTGGGCATCGATTACGTCCAATGGAACGACGGAATTTCCTATACTTAACACGTTCCCCCGCTCTGTTGGACCGGACAGAATCGATGTTAACCCAGTGTTACAATAATTTTTAAGTTAAAGCGAAATTTGGGTCTTTAGAAATCAAAAATTTGGTGAACCGAAAAAAAATTTTAAATATATTAATAATTATTACAGTCTATTGAATGCAATAAAAAACTTTCTTACGGAGTTTATTTAGAAGTTATGACGCAAATATTATATGAGCTGCTTTTATTAGAACACCGAAAATTATTCAAAGTAATAATTTGAAAATAAAATTTGTGATTGTACCACTATGTAAATGGTTAAAATAATTTGAAGTTTTAACTTTTACATTTAAACAGAAAAAACCAGGGCCCATCCCCGCTGCCCTTGGCGTCGGAGGTCTTGGGCAGTTGGGCTGAACCGTCCCAGTGCATTAGATTTGTCAAAGACATCGGTTGTACCATCGACTTAAAAAAGTTAGGAATCCCTCCATTGAATTATCGAAAAGAAGCAGATTGATGGTATGACCGAAGGCTTAGACAAAACCAACGCGTGCAATGGTCTCGGCTCATATGCAGTCTTATCACCCTTAACTAGAACTTTTGTTCTATTGAATAATCATATATCATACGTAATAATAAATCCAGAAAATATAAATCATTTTTAGAATTGATAACTGTTGTCCATAAATTGTCCAAAAATTGATCAATGATAATCGTGCGGAGCATTTATAACATACGTGAAGTTGGCTCGAGAAATAAGGTTAAAAGGAATGCCTATATAAAAATCACTAAAAAATAAAATCTGTCATACGGATAGTCTCAGCGATTAAAATATTAAAGGATCAATTACGAATTAGGCAGATTACCATTGGTAAATTAAATTAAAAGTTACCCATAAAGTTTAGTGGTTTATGTAGTAGATTATTTTATTCTCTTATCAAATAATATTATCGACTAATTTATTAAATTTGTCTATCATTGCTCCGTAATTTTTATGATAAGAATGAAATTGTCATTAATTGGAATAAAGAGCATATGTGTATAGATAATTTCTTTTCTATATTCTTTCTTTTATAACACGATTGAATTTTAATTATAATTTTTGACCGATATTAATGGACAGTGTACCTCTTAACGACTGTCACTTTACGCAAGACTGCGTTTTAATGTGTTAATTATTCCTCTTACTTTGACTCCATTTTGAAGTTTCGTAACTATTATTAGCATATAAAAGTCACTATAGATAGTTACAAACTTCAAAAAGTTAACTCACGTAAAAAGATGCGAGTTTTTATGTCATAAGATTATTCGTGGAATAGGGCGCTTTCAGATAGTGATATAGTTCAAATAGTCACTTTACTGATTTGTCTGGAGGAAGAACAAACAAGGTGTTACGGGTTAAGTAAAAGAGACCTGGTTTGTTATTCCTCCAGGCAATCAGTATAGTGAACATTTCGTGACAATCTGAAAACGCCCGAAGCAGCGCTCGTTTTCGTCCAAGATGGCGGCGTACGCTCGGCATTTAACATGAAGTCTACCGAGGTGAACTATTAGAATTCGTGAAATATTGATAACTATGGAAAATATTTTCGACTGGGCTGGGTCAAACGAAGCCCAGAGAAAATTCATCGAAGGAGAACGGGTAATGCGGCTGGGCACCTTATCGTTTACGGAGAAAATGATAAATCCGACAACAGAGAGGTTAAGGTACTAGCTGCCTGCTTGCAAACATCACATCTACATGATAAATCTCATGATATTTCTATCTTAATTGAAGCGACAGAAAAAATTAAAACGTTTAAATGTTCCTGCAAAGCTGGTGAATCTGGACAGTGCAAGCATGTTGAGTGTGCAGATAGCAGTATTATATAGTATACCGCAAATCTCGTCTGCTCTAGTCAACGCGCGTGAACTTGGCTCTGACAACAATTTGTTTAGCCAAGATTATTAAGAATTTAAGCAATATTTTATCAATTATGGCTTGATAAAATCGTAGCTTATATAATTACGAACAAAGTGCGAAAACAATATAATCGAAAATGACCGTTATTGATTCATAGTAAATATAAACATTCGTCTCGTCCATAAGAGCCTACGTTAAGTGCCGAGCGTACGCCGCCATCTTGGACGAAAACGAGCGCCGCTTCGGATCCCAATAGAGCATTAATAATGCAGTGTTCAATTACAGAAAGAGCTTACAGATCATATAGAATATTCTGAAAATTTTCGCAAAAATACTCGAGTTGTTTTTAAGATTCTATTTCAAAAGTTTTTTTTCACGGCATTTTATAAAAAAGTTTTTTCTCATTACGTTTTTCACTGTGTTTTTACTCATAAGCAGCGGCGAATATAGATAGTGACGAATTTGATCTTTGTTGAATTATTCACTTTGAAATAATTCTACAATTGCAAAGAAGTGAAATTTTTCCGAAAGTGTTTTGGTTGGCCGGTTGTTTTTCTCTTTGTGAAATTTGATAATTCAAATAGTATTAAATTTTTTATTCAAAATGATACGAGCAACTTTTTTCAGAGCATATAAATATAATACTTTTAATTAAATTTGCGTTCCTATTGAATATGATTTTTTATTGTTTATTACAGAAAAAAATTTTATCCGCTACACGGGATCGAGCTAGCACATTACCCTGATAAAAATTTCCTATAGGATCCCGCGAAATTCCTACTGGAATCCTATAGGACTGTATATGCCAATTATGTAACGGAGAATGCCTTGCAGAAGAGCCGGCTAGCTCGTGCCACACGAGAATATGGTCGCAAACCCGCGTCGCACAATACAATTCGTCGATACCTTTATTCGACGAGCTCCGGTGATGACCTCGCCTACTGGATCCTATAGGGTGATACTAGAATCCTATAGGACTCCTGTAGGAATTTCGCGAGATTTCTATAGGAAATTTTTACAGCCCGATTCAAAAGATATAGTTTATATAGCGCTTGATCACTGAGCAGAACAGTGCAAAATGGCTAAAATATTGTAATCTATGAATTAGAGCATACGTAATTGTAAATATTTTTCTTGTGAATCTTTCTTAGGGGTTGGATATGGGGAGAGTATTTCCGTAAAAACCATACAGACGATCTTATAAACGACGCGCGCCTGATAAACGTTCGTTTTGTGTCTCAGAAGCATCAATTTGATTCGTGCGGTGTGATTGATCAGCATTTGTCAGTGTCATGACTCTGCTAGCTCCCCTCCACTGTGGCTCGTAACACAAGCGAGTAAGCGCTGATCGACGCTGCGGCCTTTTAACATTAATGAAACATCGCGTATTTCTGTCTTTCTCTGTTTCGTTCTCTCTCTCTCTCTCTCTCTCTCTCTTCTCTCTCTCGTGCTTGTCTTCACGCTGCACGAGTTTTGGCTTGTTGTTCCCCAACAGACATTTTTATTTTATGAACTTTATTATAATCATTATAATATTTTATTATAATGTTGTGAGCTAATGTGTAATATCAAGGCCGTATAAAGAAAATTTTTATTTTTTTTGGGGGGTGGGAGTGTGGAGGGTTAAGCTTAGGATCATCTAGCTCTATTACAAACCTAATTAACCTAAAGTATCCCAAAGTTGGAGAAATGATCACCTATTGCGGTGCGCTGTGCTATTGTGGCGCACACGTCTATTTAGGACTTGGAAATATTTTTTCAACAATTTTTTAAAATAAATTAAAAGAGTGTTCTGCAGAGAGTATTGCTGTTAAATTTTATCTTGAAAAATATCTTCGAGTTTGTTAAATAGACGTGCGTCACAATAGGTGAATCTCCCCTAACCCTTAGTAACCCAATTGACCCAGATCTAGGTTTTCTTCTATAACTATAAATATGGGTCAAAATAATACTTTTTAAAATTTTTGTCCGCGCGTATTTTATCAATCTTGACGCTTTTTGGTATGTTACAGTAAATAGTATAAAAGCCTTGGTGCCGTGGCCAAGCATTTGTGGCAGATCGAATACGATCTGAACTCTGCGATCGCACTTCAAGAGCTCAGCCTAGAAACGGTTGACCATAAGACCGAGGTCCTACTCATCACTAGCAGGGAGAAAATGGAGTCCATCACCATCACAGTAGGCGACTGCAGTATAAGGTCGTCCCCCTGCATCCGCTACCTGGGCCTACACATTGACTCTAGGCTGAGGTTCGACCAACATCTCCGAATCGTCAGCGAAAAGGCAGCAAGAGTGGCTGGAGCCCTCGTGAAGATCATGCCAACATCGGCGGGCCCAGAAGTAGCCGACGCGTGCTCTAAGCCCACGTCGTTGACTCGATCCTCCTGTATGGAGCGCCTATCTGGAGATGCGCGACGGAGACGCAGGCCTACGTACGCCAGGCAGAGTCGGTACATCGACGAGCCTGCCTGCACGTGATCAGCGGGCGACCACACGTCTCCTACGACGCGACGTACGTGATATCCGGCGTACCACCGCTGGCGCTACTAACGGATGAGCGAGCGCGCATATACCGGCGCCGCCCCGAGGACGTCAAGGAGGAAGAGAGAAGAGAGACGCTGAACAGGTGGCAGGACCGGTGGGACCGGGCCTCAAAGGGCCGATGGACACACCGGCTAATTCCATCGCAGAACATCGCAGAATGGGTAGAGAGGGGACATGGAGAAGTGAACTACTATCTCACACAACTCCTGTCCGGACATGGCTACTTCAGAAGCCATAGCCAGCGCTATGACAACACCCTTAGCGCACTCTGCCCGGCCTGCCCAATCACAGTAGAAGACGCGGAGCATGTGTTCTTTCGCTGCCCGCGATTCCACGAAGAGAGGGAGAGACTCCAACAAGTCCTCCAAGAAGAAATCGAGCCTGAAAACATCGTCAGGCTCATGCTCGAAACCGCAGGAAATTGGATGGCAGTAGTTTCTTTCGCACAATCAGTCGTCTCCAGACTGAAGCAAGAGGCACAAGAGGCGTAAAAACGATCCGGGCGATGCTGCAAGAAGAAGACGACGCTTCTGGTTCCCGAACCCCTAATCACCGTAAGGTGGACGGTGGATGTACGGAAAAGACACAGATGTAGCAGAGAAGCTCTACAGAGTCCCCGCCAAAGTAATGTTTAACGACGGTTTCCGGTGGGGTACTCGTTTTGAAGGACCACTGGCTGCAGAGTTTACTCTGCCCACGTCCCAAAAAAAAAACACACGCACACACACATACGGAAATTTGTTGGGAATTCAATCTAGTTTATAAATTTTACTTGGTTCAAAAGTACGTTTTCAAGACTACCCAGAGCTTCCTCTATGAGGAAACAAATAGTCCAGTGCAGATATATATTTCCTGCCAAAAATTAATAGCAGCAAGCGACCTACACCACCTTGTAGAGGGTGTCCGTGGAAACATGCTGGTGAGTTTCGTTGTGATTTGGACAACAATTTTTTTAACAAACAATCACACACAACAATCTGATTAATTTAAAAGAGTTTGAAGTGAATTAAAAAAGTAATAGGCATGAAAATTTAGTAACAACTATGCTATCTTATCATCAAGAAAATATCGATGTTAATCTTTTACAAAATGGTACAAATTCAGGCACTTTGATGATTCAACAGTTCAGCAGTTTTATAATTCACTTCAAACTCTTTTAAATTATTCAAATTGTTGTGCTCTAGATGTACATTTTTTTAGCTATTTTCAAAAGTAGTTTCTTCATTTTCAATGACATTAATAAATTCAGACTTTAAATTATATTTTGGCACTTCCTTCTGATGGTTTTTACATAAAAATAAGGGTTTGCCACCTTTGCTGGGAAAAATCATATGATAAATCATATAAAAAATCATATGATTAATCATGCCAAAACATCATATGATTTTACCCATGATTTTTTTCAGCAGGGAAAAAACCAAAAAGTTTGAGACCAGTTTTCGGTTTTTGCAATATATTTTGAAAACTATGACAGCTACAGTAATGCTCCCGCCAGAGAAAATGTAGAAAATTTAATCACCTTTCTAACGAATTTAGTTTCATCCCGACCGGAAAAGTATTTTCCCAGAAAAATAGGGCAATGCGTGAAAAAACGTGGTTTTTGGCCAAATTTTCAAAAATTCACAGCTCCTTCAAATTTTTGGATTTAAGAAACAAAATTTCTCAAAAAGGTAGCTCTTATCACGTAGAACAACTGTGCGAAACCTATATTCAGTGTGACTTATAGTTTTCAAGTTATTCAATTTGCAACTTTTTTTTGCGAAAAATCGCTTCTTCGGTTTTTTGCTGGAACAATATTTAAAAGTTAACTTAAGGAATTCTTTCCAGCGAATTTGAAAACAAGAATGTTAAACCTTTAAAACGTATATCTTGTTTTTTTAATCCAATACGCAAAAGTATGAAAAAAACCGCTCGCAAATTTTGCGAATTTTTGCGAAACTTCCATTGGTCAGGCAGTCGGGAGGTCGGAGTAGGGGAATAAGGCGCCAGCATGGAAGTGCGCGCGGTAGCAGTGTTGTAGACTTCCCCGCCGGCGGCTCGCCACCACTCTGACCTCCCGACTGCCTAACCGATGGGAGTTTCGCAAAAATTCGCGAAATATGGGAACAGTTTTTCTCCTTCATCCAGATTTTTTGCCCTTGACTCCTGGACTTTTATTTTTTTTGACTAGGGCAAAATTTCATTTTTAAATTTTTTATGGTAAATGAGTTCCTATTAATCAAACTGATATCAGTGACTTACTATTGAGTAACTGCTCAAGAGCAAGATGCTGTTTGTAGATAAAATAAAAATTCCTGCGGTCGATAAAGATGAAAGCATCTTTCTCCTCTTCGCTTATATACTTAAAGTATACTTTAAAATAAGTTCGTTAAAAACTTAATTTAAAAAAAGATGTGTGTGTGTGTGTGTTTTTTTTTTTTTTTGGATGTATTAATATATATTTTATTCAGTAAAAAGAGAAGTTTACATTAGGTAGCAAATGTAACATATTGGGTTAGAGTTTACATATGTTATGTAGATACATCCACAACAATTTCCCCTTGTTCCATCCCCGCGGAAACCGCCGTTAAGCATTACTTCACGGGGGTGGAGGGATTGGCATTATGCACTTCATGAGGGCTGGATGGGGTGGCGTCTTCTTCTAGCCGCATCGTCCCCGGTCCCCTTCAGTCCACTCCTTCATCCCCAGTCTTGTTACCACTGAGTGGGCAAGAAGCAAACCGCGAGCCAATTCGGCTCGCTCGCAAGCATGAGCCTGGTAGGGTTTTTTCCGGCGTCATAACCTCGTGGAGAAGAGCCTGTAGTCGCTCTCTCTCTTCGTTAAACCTCGGGCAGTGGTAGAATACTTGCTCCGCGTTCTCGATGGATGAGGGCAGACCGGGCATTGTGCGCTTGATTGTGGTCGTAGCGTTGGCTATGGTGTTTAAAGAATGCCCGGTCAGTAGTTTGCGTGAGGTGGTAGTTTAACTCTCCGTGCCTCCTCTCGATCCAAACTCTGATACTTGGATCAGTCGGTGCGTCCATCGGGCCATCGTCGACCGGTCCCATGCTTTCGCCACTTGCTTAGCTTGCCAAGCGTTCTCTTCGTCCTCTGCGTCCTCTCGGCGGCGGCCGTAGAGTCGCGCTCGCTCGTCCCGAGGAGCGCGCCGGGGTAGCCGGCAAGGACGTATGTCGCCTCGTAAGAGACATGCGGCCGGCCACCAATCACACGCAGGCAGGCTCGTCGGTGGGCTGCTACGCCTGGCGAATGTAGGCTCGCTTTTTTGCGGCTGTGCTCCATATAGAAGCTCCATACAGGAGTATGGAGTCGACGACGTGAGCATACAGCTTACGTCGGCTACTTCTGGGCCCGCCAGAGTTGGGCATGATCTTCGTAAGGGCAACCAATCACACCGGCTGCCTTCGCGCTGACTGTTCGGAGGTGGTGGTCGAACTTCAGCTTGGCGTCGATGCAGGCTCAGGTACGGATGGAGGGGGACGAGCGTATGCTGTGGTCGCCTACCGCGATGGTGATGGTTTCCACTTTCTTCCTGCTGGTGATGAGCAGTGCCTCCGTCTTTTGATCAGCTGTTTGCAAGCTGAGAGCTTGGAGCGCGCCTCGCACCTGTAGGATGGCAGCGTTCAGATCTTGTTCGATCTGCCATAGGTGCTTGGCGACAGCCACCACGGCGATGTCGTCCGCGAAGCCAACGATACGGACATCGCCATCGAAGTTAAGGCGCAAGATGGCGTCATACATGACATTCCACAGGATCGGGCCCAGAACTGACCCTTGTGGAACACCTGCAGTTACTTCGTAGGACTCTGGGCCTTCGTCCGTGGTGAAGTCAAGCACTCTTGCCGAGAAGTAGCTGGCGATTATTCTCAGCAAGTAATCGGGTACGAGCAATCGGCGTAGAGCGGCGAGGATGTTGTCCCACCGAGCCGAGTTGAACGCATTCCTCTCGTCGAGTGTCACCACGGCGCAGTATTTCTTGGTACCACGGAGCCACCTCCTGCCCACTACTGCATCCCGGGCTGTGGAAACGACGTCTACGATGGCATCTATCGTTGATCGCCCCTTCCGGAAGCCACTCTGTCGCTCCGAGAGGCCTCCGGGTCTCTCTGTGAAGGCTTCCAGCCGGTCGCATATGATTTTCTCGAGAATCTTGCCCGCCGTGTCTAACATACACAGCGGACGATACGAGAACGGCTCGTCGGGAGGTTTGCCTGGCTTTGGGAGCAGGACAAGCCTCTGGCGCTTCCAGCCAGATGGAAATACGCCGGTCTCCAGACACGTCGTGTACACCTGCAGGAAGATGTCGGGTCGTGCGGCAATAGCGATCTTGAGCGCTGAGTTGGGTATGCCATCCGGGCCGGGCGCGGAGCGCTCCTTGATCCTCGACTGAGCTCCTTTGAGTTCTTCCAAGGTGACGGCCGGTATAGGCTCCTCCACCCGACGCGGCAGCTGTAGGGCGGGCCCGCTCGGCACCCGCGGAAACAGAGCCGCCACCGCGCTGCGCACCAGGAGAGGGGAGCTGGGCTGCCTGGCCTGCGGGCATCGCAGGCGCGACATGGCAATCTTGTACGGTTTGCCCCAGAAGTCGCTGTCGACCTCGTCGCAAAGCTGTCTCCAGCACCGGCGCTTGCTGGTCTTGATCGCCATGCGCAGAAAACGCCTTGCGGAGGCGTAGTTTCGCGCTGTGGGTTTCCTCGTCCTGCCGGCCACGCGATCTTTGGAAGATCTGCGAGCCCGCATGCAAGAGCGCCGGAGGTCAGCGTCTCTGCCGTCCACCAGTACACCGGCTCGACGGCGGCGTTCCTTGCCTTGGATGGAGGTCACATGCGCCAGTGATGATGTCCATGAGGCTCGACGCCATATCCTCTGCGTTCCCGGAAGCGACCGATGCGCTGGTCACGGTGACAGAGAAACGGTCCGCATCGAGTGTACGGGCGTTCCATTTGCAGCTCCGGCACGTCGAGGGCCTGGTGGAAGTCTCGGTGCCCTCGATCTCGAAGACGATGGCCTGATGGTCGCTGTGCGTGTACCGCCCGCTCACCGTCCATGATTTTACGCGGGGCGCAAGAGTCTCGCAAACGAACGTCAGGTCGACGATCGAGCTGCCCTGCCTGCCGTTGAAAGTTGGCACATCACCGGTGTTAAGCAGCACCGCATCGAGGAGAGCGAGCGAGTCGAGCAGGATGGACGCCCGTGGTATGTGTGTGTGTACCTTTATCGGCGTTTGGCATGAGGGGTAAACCCGTGAAAAAACGAGCATCCGTCCGTCCGAGCGAGCGCAACTTTGGTAGTATAAGTGTCTATACAGCGTCTGTTTGCACTGCACGCTGCTATTGGCTGCCGCGCTAGTATAGCATACATCCAACTCGATGACTGCTTTTTGCTACTGCCGAGATTTGCCGCGCGTATCTCTTACTCTCTCGCTCTCGCACGCGCGTATGACTGTGTTTACATATACACACGAGGCAGCATAAGGGCATAAGCAAAGGCAGTCAGCACTCAGCATCTCACAGTCGGTGCCACTTGAAGAAAAAGAAGAAGAAGAAGAAGAAAAAGCACTCAACGTAGCTCACGGACGTGACTATACGTTGAGTTGTCTTTCTCTCTCTTGCTTGTGCATTTCAGAAAATAAGTATGTGCTGTCAATGCGTATATGTCGCGAAACTCTAAGCACTATCATGCATGTTTTCAAATCTGATATTGATCAATGCATGTATTTAAATATGTGTCTATGAGTGAGTGATTTCTTAAGGAAAGTCGAGTTTTTATTGTGTTATATTAACAGGCAACGATGACCGCTCGATGCGCTATGTGAATATTTTCATTCGTCGATAAAAAATTGTAAAAAATTGCAAAAAACCTTTAAAATAATATGATTCGAAATTTATTTAAAATAAATAAAAAGCTACAAGAAAGTTACGAAATTTAAATAATCACACAAATCAATTAACAAATCAAATAATTAATAAGTAACAATAAAAATTTGAGAAAAAATTAATGAATTAAAAAAAAACAATGATAAAAATTAAAAGAAATGTAAAAACATATGAATGAAAAAAAATCAGCTGTTAAGAACAGCTGCAAGATGTGAAACATCTTTATCAATCAATTGAAGAATTAAAAATTCAAAGTTAAGGAAATAAAAACAAGAAAATTGATCAATCAAATAAATAATAATAAAAAAGTCAAATAAGTAAAAAACTAAAAAAATCCAAAAACATGAATTAATAGTCAAAACAAAAAACCAAACTAGAAACTAAAAAATCAAGAAAAATCAAGAAACTCGGAAAAAACTCAGAAAATCCCAACAAAAGCATCGATGTTTCACATCTGGTGCACAATGAATGAGTGCTTATTCATTAATACTCATAATCAGAGTAGTTTCTGGAGCATAATTGCACCATATGTGAAACATCGATGCTTGTGTTAGGATTTTCTGAGTTTTTTTTTTTTTGAAGGAGGGAATCTTGTCTACGGATTCGACATGCGATTCTTGCTTGTCGCATGGATCTACTCGGACTCGAGTAGTGTACTGTTTGTGTACAGATGTTGTTGTGTGGGCGAGTAATGTGCCTCTCTACTAATACCGACTAAAACCCATCCTAGTCTCCTGCCTCTTTCTTTGCCGCGGGACCCCCGCTAGGCATTACTTCACGAGGAAGGCTCGAGCTGCATGCTCACTTCAGGAAATTGCCAATGAATTGGCAGTGGTTTTTTAATTTATTTTGACCTATTATGTGCAGATATATAGGTTATGCATAACCGTAGCAGTGAATGACCGAGTTATTGTTTTTTATGTTTTAAAGAATAGGAAAAATTTAATGATTGCGACTAAAAAAAACTAAGTATTTCATCGCATAGTTAATTAAGTGTTCAATCAATTGAAAATATTGAAAAATCATCTAGCATCATGAATATTATTAAAAATTGTGATTTAACGTGTCACCTCGAAAAGTCCAGTTAATGACCATCCAGAAAACATCTCCATTGAATGACCGGTAGACGTCCAGCAAATGACCGATACATTATCGTACGACGTTTTTACAAAATTAAACATTACCGTTCGTTTAGATAATCAATACTATTCGTAAATAATTCTTACTAGTTCAGTAGTGGTCGAATAAGTACTGATTGAATTGGTTTTATTTAAAAATCAATACAGATAGATTAATAACAAACTTAACCTGTATACTATTGTATTCTCAAAGAATCGGTCACTTACTAGTCGTATGCAAATCGACGCTTCGTACCAGTGAATGACCACAAAAAATTGTCAATATTTTTTCATGCGGATTTCAACTTATATGGATCGAAAATTTATTGAAATTAATAACATCGCTTTATGTGGGACAACTATTATAAAATTAGATTAACATTAGTACATTCAATTTATAAGTGATTATTGACCACGTGGTCGTTCACTGGTACCCAGTCATTGATTGGTCCGACTACCCTATGCAAAATAAAAAAGAATGGAAAAAATGGAAATACGATAAAAATGTAGTGGTAAGTTTAAACGAAATAATTTTTCCTGATATTGACGGTGAAATCCATAAACGTTCCTTTGTGTTGGGAAATTAGAATAGTCTTAAAAAAAATAGAGATTTTACAGGATATACATAATTAGTGACCTAGGCAAAGCCTATAAAACGATAAAAACATGCACAATGGCTAACTTTTTACGTCACCTAGCCCGGTAGTTTATTTTCATAACCTGCATAGCCTGGAACATTTCTTTCAGGCAGCAAAAAAGCACGCGCAGCATGGGAAGTCCAAAAAAAATGTTTCAGATCTCTTGCTCGTTGATCAATCTCATTGAACTCAGCTTCTCAATTGATAATTTGCAAGTGCTAATTAAATATTCATTTTACTTGGACTTGTAATAATTTACCGTGTACTAAGAAAACAAGAAGATTAGGATAAAAAATTAGTAACAAACGTTTTCATCAATATTTGTTTGTACTGAAGTATTTAGTTCTTGAAGTTAACTAATAAGAGATTATTTCAAATCATTCGTATGACTAAAAATCACTATGAAAAACTAGTCATTTAGATTCCATTTTGACGTAATTTCAAAAAACTCAATTATTTTTATCTAGAAAATGTCATTTTCAATCTTTCAGGCAATAATTTTAAACGTTGTAAAAGTTACCTTTATCACTCTTACAAATATAAATATAAGAATGAGCTCTTGCTCATATGCCGGGTAGCTACATAGTTTGGTTATTAAATTTTCTCTCTTCCAAACATCAGCTTCGTATTACTCAGCTCCCGGTCATGCGGCTTTTTACTTCCAATATTTCTTACGGAAGAATTATGACACGCAATCGATGTCACCATCTTGACGCATTCCGTGTTGAATTTTATGGGTCTACTTCAAACTCGTTCTTGCAAATTACTTACTGCATTATTTGGAAAATTCATAATGTTTGATCGATGCAACGATTTTTTACCATCTCAGTTATTATACTTTACAGGTTTTAATGTCTTAAAAAAAGTTACACAATCAGTTCCTGAATTTGGAATAGCTGTAGTTGTATTCATGATTTATTAATTTGTGTATAAGCTTTATAGAATATGTATAAGATTTATAGCTTAGGGTAGTCGGAACAATCAATGGCCGGATACCAGTGAATGAACATTTTGGAAAATATAATACGACAAACAATTAAAAATATATCCGCAAATCCGTGTGTGGTCATTTACTGGTCGAAAGCGGTCAATCACTGGTCCAAGTATCCTATATAAATAGAAGCTTCTTTGGGAAACCCATTTTTTTTCTATTTCACGTATGATTTATTCTCCGCAAATGTGCGCATTACATATCTACATACCACCTTTTTAAACTAGTGCGAATAAGCAAAAACTGAGTCGGTTACTCATTCAATATTCTTGAATTCTTCCTGATTGCACAGGAAAATTTCAATTTTTAGTGCCAGTTAAAATTGTCAAAATGTGTGCAAAATGACACTTCCATGACATTTTTCAATCAAAAAATCAATTCTTTATTCATACACCATACATTTTATTACGCACCCGACGCTATTTTTACCATCAGACTACGTTCTATACACCCAAACTCAAAGTATAGTTTAAGTATATCAAAGGGCCCTGAAAATTTTTAAATAATTTTCTCATCCATTTAAAAAATGTCTGATATTTTAATTATGCTTCTGAATAATTTTAAATAAACCGCCTGCTTTAGATCGCTAATTCATTTTTGATTTTAAGATTTATGCCCAACTTTCTCTTTTTGTTGATTGTATGTTCAAATTTTTTATAATTTTCTTATTTTAAGTTATTTTTTTGTAATATTCACCATACAACTGCTTAAGGTAAAGTGGGGGAAAATGCCAGCTCAGGGAAGATGCCACCATGCTATGTTTTCGTTATAAGAAAGAAAATTTAGATAAGAGACCTATTCGAATTTGCGCTATGATAATCCGATTACGTCGACACGAAATAGCTGATTTTTCACTGCTATTATCAGTCGATTTTCAAATGTCAAAGGTGATGATTCCCTCGTGACAAATTTTTCGTAAAGTTCAATGTGCAAATATTCGTTTAGTTTTCAATGAAATGTTTAAGTAAAAATTGTTAATCATAAGTGTTACCTGAGAGATTTTTTTTTGCAGCTGCATAAACTCAAATCATCAACTTTTTTATTAATGACCTTGTGAACAAAAAATAGGCATTTGGGGGAAGATGTCAGTACGAGTATCGGGGCAAGATTCGGGAAAAAAAAAATTTTTTTTCCGTAAAATAAATTTTTTAATATAAAACTGTGTGATTGAGTTACTCATTGACTTTAAAGTGTTTGATATTCATATTTTATTCATTAGTGCGCATCAAAAAAGTTGTATTCAGATTAGTGGCCTATTGTCCCAATCGGGGTGGCATCTTTCCCGCATGCTGGCGGAAAACGCCACTTTTGAACCAAGCTGCTAAATTATAACTATTAAAATAAGAATATAAAGTAATAATTTTGTTTTTCTTATAGTACATAAACGTGTTTTTTACAGTCCTCAATGCTTAAGATTTGATTTCATACATTCATTACTTTTTTAATTACAATTTTTTCCTTAGCTATGGCGTATTCCTCCGCTTCACCTTATTGAAAATCCTTAAAAAAATCTGTTAAGTTGCATTGGGGACCATTGTATTAAAGAAATGTAAAATACTGTACTTCAAACGGTTCGCTTATGAGTTCTACAACATGTTAACAAAAACATGATTCATCAGAAAACATAAGAGATATTTTTAAATTAAATAACACGGTTTTTGTTTTTAAGATACTTTGAAGTCCTTAATTAATTATTTAATGTAAACCATTTCAATTTTTTTATATATTTCATTACGATAAATCATTAATGTATGAAGCAAAAGGATCAATGAAAATCATTTAGTCTTATCAGTACTCTTTTTACATAAGAAAATCTTCTTTCAGCTTCTCTTTATTTTCTTAAACTCTAATATAATTTCGACGATCTACTATTTTAGGACGATTTTTTGGTCAAAAACTTGGTTATAGAGCTTTCGTTAATGACCAAGAGCAGCGAAGCAAAAGATATAATCGACCAGCCGTTCTTTATCTTCTTGAACGTATTTTTACTTCACACAGTATTATGTGCACCAGGGATTCAACCGCAACGCTTATAGATTTATTGAATAGATTTATTGATTATTGTGACCATTAAAAATTTAAATCGATACTGATGTAATGATAAGTGTAATAAAAATGTTGAGTTTTTAAAAATTTATTTTATTAATACTGAGCAATAATTATCGAATTTTACACATAAATCAATAAAATAATTATCACCGTTCGGCAGCATGATTTACCTTCCATAATTATAAATGTAATAAAATAACGGTACATCAAAAATTATTCCTTAAAGTTGTCTTGACTTATGTACTCACATAAGGGAGAGATCACAATTTAAAATTTTTATAATTTATCTTGAAGAGGTCACCTGAACATAAATTATTTTATATTTGTGGTTGTTCTTGGTTGATTGATAACCTTAAAGGACCTTTGATGTATCGTTATATTAACTGTTCATTCGGTACGAACATTAACAGTTGCATGATTTAGAGGCCATTAACACGGTTCGTTGGGTGAAAAAACATATTATTTGTAAAATTTCCAGCAGCAGTTTTTAAAAATCCGTTTTGAAGAACATAGAGCATCTGCCAAAGTTCAATAAATTTAGCTTCAATTGGATTGAATGGACCAATCATCTTCTCGAATTTTTTTTGCATGTTTTTATCTTTAATTTTGCGAAGAATGTCATCCTTCATATAAGTGAATAAAAATCTCAAGCCTAACAAATTGTCTATTTCTTCAATTTTGCTTAATTGTCCTGGTTGTGCGTACTTGAAGCGATTACTATGATAATCAAAGTATAGGGTGGGTCGATGATCTTCGTGATCATTACCCGCAGCTTCATGCACGTAATCAAAAAACGTTTTAATAAATTCAAAAGCATTTTCAATAATCGGTAACACTTCTTCTTCGTAGGATTTGTTCACTTCCTTCTGAAATTCTTTTAAATCGAAATCTTTATTGATATCACTAAAATTAGAATTATGTTCTGAATGGTGAGATGCAGCTGCGGTCAATAGCACCAAAGTACTGAACAAAAGACTGTAACAATGCAATATTTTAGCTATTTTTCAAAAATACTTAAGATTACTGTGAATGCAATTAAAAAAAAAAACAGAACTTACAGAATCGGTCGCAGCATCATTGTGAGTTGTTATTCACTGTTCAAAGGTTGAGTTTTGATTTTAAAGAGACGTAAATTTCTTGTCTATTTATAGATTTTTTTTAGATGGAAATATTTTTATCATGCTTGCAATAGTGATATTTACATTTCACTAATTAATTTTTGTCAGTAGAACTACCCAACATCCGTATGATAAAAATTGTCATGGGTAATATAAACACATCGATAACGATGACTTTGATGAATACTTTTTCGTTTAATGACAATCATATGTCAAAAGGATTATTTTATCATTTCAAAAAATTTTTCGTTACTTAATTGTAACTTCGATTGTATAAATTTCATTTTAAAGAATAATATTTTAAATTAAAAAGTATAGTTGACAGGTGTATTAAATTCAAATCGTGATCGTTTTTGATGGTGTTTCTTTTAACTTAATTTCAGATTTTTGAGTAATTTTTACTGAAGATCTGTAGAAAATAAATTTGAACATTTTTGAAAATTCCTTACATAACATCGTTACAAAATAAAATTGAATTATAGTCGTAACTAATTATGTAATTTACAATAAAAAATATTGACTATTGAATTTTATTCATTTATAACTTAAATATCGAACATTTATTATCGGATAATAAAATAAATGCTAGAAATGAGTTTTAAATTATGAATTGAAGTCACCAAATTCCCGTTTGGATTAATAGTGTCAAGTTGGGAGATGGAACTTTTCAAACCTTTCGGTTACAGTGGTCTTATTTATTTTTTTAGTGCTCAGATGAATCGTCTTATAGCACAGGTATATTTCCGTGTATCCATATAATCTGCAATATTGTAAGTACAAATGGGGAATTAATATCACTTTCCGAAAGGCCAAATGGTTACCCATTGATCGCCTGGAGGCAGTGATATCATTAGGAGTTTCATTTTTTTAATTATACAAAATTATTTGAAAGTAAAAGTAAAAGTAAAATAAAGTTCAATAAAGTTCAAACAATCATTTTAAATAAAATAGGTATATTATAATTTATAACTTACATTTTTTCGACTGGAGGCCTCGTGGCACAGAGGTAGAGGCACAGAAGCAGTGGGCACAGAGACAGAGGAAACAGAGACGATATTCGTACTGGTCGGAGTCACGCACGAGATTGATTAACATTTCGGTTACTATAAGATCTTCGATCTGTAATTTTATATTAGAAACGGTTTTGGTGGCTGCAAAAACTATCGAAACCCTGTCTCTGTGAGACTCATATCCTTGTTTCCGCCTTGGTGTTAATCTTCTAGAACTTTGATCTTCTAGATCGTTCGATTTCTTTATATTATTACATTTTATATTATAGCGAAAAAAGAAGGTTCATATTTATTATAAATTATAGGTGTTAAACTAAAAATTATTGATTGTAATACATAAAAAAAAATTCTATCGTCAGTGAGCCATCTCTTCTTTACTGCACCTTTGACGAATTATAAGTTGGGAAAAGGCTCTGGGTTGTTCGTTTATACTTTAAATTTATAAATAATTTTATTTATAAGTGCATAATTATTGGCATTACTAATACGTAATTTCACTATCGTAAAAAATGTTATTCAAAGTAAAATTCAAATCAATGTGCTTGGGAGTATTAGGGATTGTCGACGGTAGCACCGGGGGCCATGTGGTTTTCTTCATTTTGACCGGCCAGGATTCGAGACATTTCGTTTCCCGGCTTACTTTAATAAAAGAAGAGTTGCCTATTTTCTAGTGTTTTTCGCTTTTGGATTTCGAAAATTAATCACATTTTTAGAGGCGATATCACGATAATAATGAACTCATATTTTCAAAACATTCGGAAGAGAGGCTTAATATCGTGCAGGTTTGCTCATAAAAGTGTCACGAAATCAATTTATGGTAGTTTTCTGTTATAGATTTAGTTATTTTTACAATAGTTAAATAAATGTTTTTTCCAGAGTATGATAAAAATTACTAATATTCAGAAAACCATTCTTTTCGGCTCAGTGGTGCTTTTACGAGTAAATTGAGTAATTTTCATTACTATATTTCCGCACATTAAATCGTATACTATACAGGCAATTAAATTATAAATACTTTTGTTTTATAGCGCAATAATCTTTTAATTTAAATTGTTTTAACAGTAAAATAGTTCTTTTGTATAGTACTTTGTTTTCACTTCAATTTCGTATAACTCATCGTGAACCAACAAAACGCAGTTAAAACAAAGCGATGGAAGAACTTTGGTTTATTAGCATTTTTAAGTCTTTCGTCGAAATCGGCAACACGTTCTCCGCAAAACTCTTACCTATGAGCACTTTGGAAATGCGCATCATGGGTAATCCCGCGGACGCCACTCTAATGGATCCTTGATTCTGTTATAGGAACTCCCGCGTTCTCTCTCTCTCTCTCCCTCTCTCTCTTTCTATTTCTCTCAATCCCATGAGTTTGTGTGCTTTCGCATAAATACTTCCGATTGAGATGTTCCGACTGAATAGTACGTTTTGCAAAGGGGATAAATTTTGTACTCTGAGCAAAAAGTAGAATATTCAAACACAAGAAATCTTTAAGTATAATGTGTTGAATAATGGGTAGGAAGAAATTTTTTAATATTATAGTGTTTAAACTTTGAAAGAGTTATTCTGTAGTCTTCTTTATTTGAAAGACATGAATGCGAAATGAGATTATAGATAAATTTTAATTTCAATATAATATACAAAATGTCAATCTACATTTTCAACATAAAATTGACATCTTTGAGCCCTAAAAAATGTGAAAAAAGTTGTAGAATAGACGCCTTTGCAATTCTACAAAACTCAGCCCATAAAGGGTACTTTACTGAAGATTTTGATTCCTATCAGGGATCCCCACCTGAAAAACTCTGATCTGAATCTTGCGCACAGTGCCAAAAGGCTAAAATAACAAAAATAAGCTATTTTTAGATGCAAAGGCATATTCTGCAACTTTTTTCACATTTTTTAGGGCTCAAAGATGTCAATTTTATGTTGAAAATGTAGATTGACATGAAACTGTGGCTTATATCACAAAAATGACAAAGAGGAGTGAATTGGTGTATGACATTTTTGCTAAATTTTACCAAAAAAAGCTTTAAAAAGTTCGATTTTAACCGCTGAAGTGCAATTTAATCGCTCATTAGGTATCATTACGCGATTTTACGACAAAAATACATAAGAAAATGTACTACTTGAATTAATTTTGATCACACAGAAAAATTGACTCACTTTCTCTCAATTTTTGATCTTCTCAAAATTTTGACTCACGTTTTTGAACTTTAAAAATCTATCGACACCTGTTCCCAATACTTTTTGGACTTTCTGAAGTCTGCTTTCTTCACCTGAAACGTTGTACTTTCAGCTTAGCCTTCAGCCTAGACGATATAAAAAGCTTTACAAAACGGCCCAGTCTATTAATTAAGGAGGTCTGTACACCACAGAGTCGAAAAATTTGTTTAATTTACATATTTTTTTCTAAATCGCTTCCCCGGCTTGAAATTTTCAAACACGTTTTCCGGGAAATCTGGTAATTGGAATTAGCTAAAATTTTTACCAGCTATTCAGAGCAGCAAAATGAAGGTTCCCACAGAGCCGTTTTTCGATATTCGATTTAGAAAAAAAGATATAAATTAAACAAAACAGTAAAAAATGTGGGGTACAGACCACCTTAACCATTAAGGGACCTGCCTAGTTTATGCATTTCAAAAAATCAATTTTTTTTCATTTTTCAAAAGTATTCAAGGATTCTAGCAAAAATCCTCGTGGGTTGAACGAAAAACTACATAGGTATTTTGTCAATTTACGTGGCTTACCTACGTAGACAATTTATTTGATCCACATGGTACCAATGCCCGATCCTCGAGGAATCTACGTATGATCCACGTGAAATCGGTGTGATAATCTACGCGAGATCCATGAAATTTTTTTTCTACTGGAAAGATATGAAAACTAAGAAAAATGCGTCACTAGGTCCAAAAACTAATCGGTAACACGTGCTGCAACTTGAATAGCCGAAACCTTTCGAGGACTTTTTTTTAAAACACGCACACACACACGCGCGGCCTTTACGAAGCGCAAAAAGATTTACAGCGATCGTCATAGATTGTTGAAGTTAAAATTTGGCCGACGAGTTAGCGGCATTCTTAACATTAAAATTGCTTCCTCATAGAGGAAGCTTTGTGATGGACCGGTTTTCGACTTTCATAACTAATAATCGTAGAGTACTTTTACATATATATTCTTAAACTAGATCGAATTGCTGACAAATGTCTGTATGTGTGTGTGCGTATGTTTTTTTTTGGGACGTGGGCAGAGTAAACTCTGCAGCCAGTGGCCCTTCAAAACGAGTACCCCACCGGAAACCGTCGTTAAACATTACTTTGGCGGGGACTCTGTAGAGCTTCTCTGCTACATCTGTGTCTTTTCCGTACATCCACCGTCCACCTTACGGTGATTAGGGGTTCGGGAACCAGAAGCGTCGTCTTCTTTTTGCAGCATCGCCCGGATCGTTTTTACGCCTCTTGTGCCTCTTGCTTCAGTCTGGAGACGACTGATTGTGCGAAAGAAACTACCGCCATCCAATTTCCTGCGGTTTCGAGCATGAGCCTGACGATGTTTTCAGGCTCGATTTCTTCTTGGAGGACTTGTTGGAGTCTCTCCCTCTCTTCGTGGAATCGCGGGCAGCGAAAGAACACATGCTCCGCGTCTTCTACTGTGATTGGGCAGGCCGGGCAGAGTGCGCTAAGGGTGTTGTCATAGCGCTGGCTATGGCTTCTGAAGTAGCCATGCCCGGACAGGAGTTGTGTGAGATGGTAGTCCACTTTTCCATGTCCCCTCTCGACCCATTCCGTGATGTTCGGGATTAGCCGGTGTGTCCATCGGCCCTTTGAGGCCCGGTCCCACCGGTCCTGCCACCTGTTCAGCGTCTCTCTTCTCTCTTCCTCCTTAACGTCCTCGGGGCGGCGCCGGTATATGCGCGCTCGCTCATCCGTTAGTAGCGCCAGCGGTGGTACGCCGGATATCACGTACGTCGCGTCGTAGGAGACGTGTGGTCGCCCGCTGATCACGTGCAGGCAGGCTCGTCGATGTACCGACTCTGCCTGGCGTACGTAGGCCTGCGTCTCTGTCACACAGCTCCAGATAGGCGCTCCGTACAGGAGGATCGAGTCGACGACGTGGACATAGAGCACGCGTCGGCTACTTCTGGGCCCACCGATGTTGGGCATGATCTTCACGAGGGCTCCAGCCACTCTTGCTGCCTTTTCGCTGACGATTCGGAGATGTTGGTCGAACGTCAGCCTGGAGTCGATGTGTAGGCCCAGGTAGCGGATGCAGGGGGTCGACATTATACTGCAGTCGCCTACTGTGATGGTTATGGTCTCCATTTTCTTCCTGCTACTGATGAGAAGGGCCTCGGTCTTGTGGTCAGCCGTTTCTAGGCTGAGATCTTGAAGCGCGCCACGCACCTGCGCGATGGCAGAGTTCAGATCGTGTTCGATCTGCCACAAGTGCTTGGCCACGGCCACCAGGGCGATGTCGTCCGCGAAGCCTACGATCCTTACGTTGCCTCTGAAGTTGAGGCGCAGAACGGCGTCGTACATGACGTTCCACAGGATGGGCCCCAAGACAGATCCTTGCGGAACGCCTGCTGTGACTGTGTGGGTCTCTCGTCCGCCGTCCGTATCGCAATCAAGCAGCCTCGCTGAGAGATAGCTTCTGATTATTCTCAGCAGGTACTCAGGTACGCGCATTCGGCGTAGCGCGGCGTTGATGTTGTTCTACCGAGCCGAATTAAACGCGTTCCTCACGTCGAGGGTGACCACGGCGCAGTACTTCTTGGTGCCGCGGCTCCATCTCTTGCCCGCGACGGCCTCTCGGGCGGTGGCGATGACGTTCTCGATGGCGTTGATCGTCGATTGCCCCTTCCGAAAGCCGTACTAGTGATCTGAAAGGCCCCCAGGGCTCTCGGTAATGGCCTCCGGTCTCTTGCCCCGGGCTTCCTCGGTGATTTTGGTGAGAAGAGCGGAGAATTCTACATCAGCAAGTCTTGGTGGTGCGTAGACGCTGAAAAAGTAGATTCCGCTGATATGGGCCCATGTGAAAAAGGGACGCGCTCTTGCTAGGTGCTCCTCCACCAGGCTACCTCCTTGCACACAGATGGCGGCTTGGCTGTTGGCATCGGCGAGCCATGTATAGGGTGGATCGAGGTTCTTGTATTGATCACACACTATGGCCACGTTGATGCGCTGCTTACGGATCGCTTGGCTCAGGAGATCCTGAGCAGCCTTGCAGTGATTGAGGTTAAGCTGTATAATCCTCATTATTGGCGGGTTTGAGTGTTCTTCTGTGCAAGAGGGCAGTACCGGCCTGTGGACGCATGGTCGTGGACAATGCCTTGTTCTTGGCAGAGAACGCACATTGGATTGTTCTTGCAGTACTTTTTTTGGTGGCCTGCTTGTCCGCAGCGGAAACAGTGCCCCGAGCGATCAGGTCCCTTACAGCGAGCTGAGACGTGACCGGGGCTCCAGCAGCGGTAGCAGTGCAGAGCATCCTCGCGACCACGGATGCGGCAGTCGACCCAGCCAATCCGTATGTGGCCGAGTTTCAGTGCCTTGGCGGCTAGGTCGTCCGGGAGCGCGGCGACAGCCACCTGCGTTCCAGCGTACGCTTTCCGTAGTGTCCTGACTACTTCCTTGTTGAGGCTCGGGGCGCCCAGCGATGTGCTCAGCGCTTCGGCGATCTCCTCCTTGGTGGCACACTCATCGAGATCCCAGATCTCGATCATGGTAGTATGCTGTAGAGCGCTGGCAGTGGCCGCGTCCCCGAGGACTTGATCGAATTTCGCGCCAAGTTTGGAGACATTGTCCACGTTTTTCTTGAGTTGCAGCACCAGGGCGCCATCAGCACTGCGTCTGATGTTTTTGACGCTGCTCCCGACTGATTGCTGCAACGTCGGGTTCGCCTTGAGAGTTCACAGGATGTCGGCATACGAAGACGCATCCTTCGCCTTGATGACGATTGCATCTGGTCGATGATGAACTCTTCGCTGCACTGGCCGTGGCTTCGGCAGTTGCCAGGCGCGGACAGATCCAGATGTTGTTGTTGCCGTTTGATTGCGCTGGCGTTGACGACGATGGTCGACGAGTACAAATCCGTCTTGGTCTCCGACATCGTTGTTGTTCTCGTCAAGCCGTTTGGATGCGGCTGTCACGGCATGGCGCTTGGGTGTTGCGCGAGTCGCCAGCGGTGACGTTGTAGGCCGCTTACCAGTTGCATTGACCGAGAATATTGGATAAGTACAGACCGCCTTCTCGGCAGAGGGAGGTCGAGGTGGTACTTGCTTCTGCTTCGTCTTCTTGAGCGCCAAGATTACCTGCTCCAGACTCAGCGAGTATTTGATCATCTCCTTGTGGAGGTTATTTCTGCCAAAGATTAACGTATTAAGGCCCTCCATAAATCCTTCTATACGCATCATTTTCTCTTCGTAGCTCCCGGTCGTAAACTCCGCGGGGGTCGGGAGCGGGGCATCTTTTGCTAGCAGAGGGGCGCCGATGATTCTCCGTGTGTTGGCCGCCGCAATCACCGCAGAGGAGGTGATCGCTCGGAGTCTTGCAGTATCACGGCTGACGTTCCTCAGGGCTCGGTCCTCGGTCCGATCTTGTGGAACGTAATGTATGACACCATCTTGCGCCTGAGATTGGACGAAGGAGTGCGCATAGTCGGCATCGCGGATGATATCGCCGTGGTCGCCGTGGCAGGGACGACGTACGAGGTCGAGGATCTCCTCAGCCGCGCCATCGCTGGGGTGCGCGGTGCGCTGTGGGGACTGGGCCTAAAGACCGCAGACCATAAGACTGAGGCCCTGCTAATATCAAGGAAGAGGAGGCTGGAGACCATCACCATTGAAGTAGGCGACTGCTTCATCGCTTCCTCTCCTTGCATCCGCTACCTGGGCCTACAACTGAACGCGAGGTTGACATTCAACGATCACCTCAGAGCGGCCAGCGAGAAGGCTTCGAGAGTGGCGGGAGCCCTTTCGCAGATAATGCTGACCATAGGTGGCCCCAGCAGTAGTTGGAGGCGGCTCTACGCCAACATCATCGACTCGATTCTCCTCTACGGCGCCCCTATCTGGAGCTCTGGAACCGGAACGCGGGCTGGCACGCGTCGGGCGGAAGCAATCCATCGGCGAGCCTGTCTGCGTGTAATCAGTGGTCGCCCGCACCTTTCGTACGAGGCTACCTACGTCCTCGCCAGCATACCACCGCTGGCCCTACTAGCAGACGAGCGTAGCCGGCTCTACCAGCGCCGCCGCGAGGACGCAAGAGCTGAAGAACGCCAGGAGACATTAAGAAGATGGCAGAGCCAGTGGGACCGCTCGCCAAAAGGACGACGGACGTACAGGCTGATCCCGAACATCAGGTTGTGGATAGAGAGGAAACACGGAGAGGTAGACTACCACCTTTCCCAGCTCCTGACAGGCCACGGCTATTTTAAACACCACAGCCAACGCTACGACCACAACGCTAGCGCAGATTGCCCAGCCTGTCCCCACACGGTCGAAAACGTAGAGCTCGTCTTTTTCAACTGTCCTCGATTTGAGGAGGGAAGAGAGAAGCTCCATCGCCAGCTCCAGGAAGCTGCCAGGCCTGAAAACATCGTCCAGCTCATGCTAGCGGACAAAAAGAACTGGCTTGTGGTAGAGCCTCCTTCGCCCACTCAGTCATGACAAGTCTGAGAGCCGAAGAGATGGCCAGAAGAAGATGACCGGACGATGCGGCATGAAGAAGACGTAACAAAAGTGCAAACGTGACGAGCTCGCTGCACCAGCCCAGCCTCTCCCCGCGAAGTAGTGCCCAACGGCGGTTCCACGGAGGTTAAACAGGGGCAGAAGAAGAAGCCAATGGGCCACACAACATCCTCCATATTCTTTCATATTTATTTTATTTTTATTCTTTTTCTGCTCTACATATCATATGTAACCGCAATCCCTTAAATGTACTGTAATACATTTTTTTTTCTCAATAAAATGAGCCCATCGCTCCCATTAAAAAAAAAAAAAGAAGAGGAGGTCATCGGCTTCGTCGGTATCGACGATAGCGAGCCGCTCTCCAGCTGGCTCGTCTCTCCGACTTCGTCTGTCGACCCAGTCGCCTGTTGGTCCTGCTGCCCGTCGCACATAGTTACCGATTCGAAGCGAGTCGGCTCGAAAGCATAGAGCACCAGTACAACGGCGCGAAGCACGCACTCACACTAACGCGCGCGGCTCACACCTCTGGTACCAAGCGCGGGGAGACAGCTTGCTACAGCTGCACACACACAGCGTCGGGGCTGTACACACACATGCACCGACGCGGCGCGCCACAGCGAACGCGTAGCACTCACACAAGCACTTTGATTCAGCGTGTATCTACACAAAAAAGGTCAAGAATACCGGAGCACGAGTAGAACACGTCCTGCTTGATGCGCTCTTCAGCGCGTGTGTTGGGATGTGCGTAGTGATATCTCGATGACGGTAGTTCGTATCGTTACTGTAGATGTCTCATTTTATTCGTTTTGATGTAAGGAAGAAGCCAAAACATCATTTTTAGTTCTGCGTTAAGTATTTAAAAAGTTATGAAGGATTTTCGAGAAAAAAAATTTTTTTTTTCATGTTCTTTTTAGTTTTGTCATCTTTAAAACAAACTGGTTTTTTTAATAAAAGTAATACTTTTTTTAAGGAAGAGCTTTCAACCTTTGATTTAAGATAAAAAGTGTAAAGATTCACCGTAAGTTTGAAAAGTTACGTTTTGAAAATGAAATTTGGTTTTTATGATTTTTTCTGTTTTCTTAGTTTTGTGTTGTTTCGTGTTCAAAATTTATGATGTGTCAAAACATTGTTTATGGATGGATTAAGGATGAAACCAGAAAATTTGATTTAGCGATAAACGAACAAAAAAAATTTTTTTTTTCGATTTTAAAAAAAATTTTTTTTTCGGAAAAATTTTTTTTTGTCTTTTTTTTCGTATCGTTTGGTTGAGAAATAATTTATGATTGAAACAGTTTTGAACATATGAGAAAGATGATATTAATATTTCCAATAGTATATTACTGCCCTAGGCCGTGAAAAACAAAAAAGTCCCAGAGTACGTGTAATTAGTATCCCAAGCGAAGCCGAGGCCGATAAACACGTGCTCTGGGGCTTTCTTTTTTCGCCGCATAGGCCTGTATACTATTTTTCGTACAAAGTGGCCCGAAAATCGCTCTTCCCGCTTTCTGCAGTGGCAAGGAAGTAGTCACTTTCGGGCCGCTGGTATGACAATTTTTTTTTTTTTGAGGGAACTACCTTAATTGTTACGTCATCGTGAAAAAAATTCGATAAAAATTATATATCAAAGAATAAAAGAACGTTGGCAATTGATTCCACAAAAAGAAATAATTTATGATTGAAACTGTTTTGTGAACAAATTAAAAAAGATGATATTAATATTTCCAAATCATTTTCAAGTTAAAGAAAAGTATGAGGAAGCTACTTGCCAATACATTGGCAGCGGTTTTTATTTTTCATAATTTTTCCATTCATTTACGAAATATTCCAGCTTTTAATGTTTTTCATTGAGAACATTCATTACTAAAAAAGTGGGGCATGATGGGCAAATAATAAATTACAAAAATCAAATGAATATTTTCATAAAACATAACTTTATGTATACTTAAGACTTATCTTAAAAGATTGAGTTATCCATGTCGATAGTGTCCTACTACCTGCAATAAAGTTTCAACTAAAATAATTTAATTATAAATAATATTTTTATGACTTATCTACATTCAATAGATCATAATAAAGATGAGATGAAAATGGGTTTTTCGCATAAAAAAAAATATATATATGGGCTAAGCCATAGTTAGCGTGATGGTCAAAAAAATTTTTTTTCTTAAATTATGTACTGTTGAAGAGTACATTGAAAAGTGAAAATCCTGAAAGTTTCAGCCCTCTAGGTCCAACTCTATTGGATTTTCAGGGCCTCAAAGTTGAATTTTCTTATTCTGCTGATATTCTGCTTGCAATTCTGACTTTCTGGGGTTAACATGAAAAAAATTTTCAATCATGGTTTTTGATGTAAAATTTGATGTAGAATTCAAATTTGTACTTAAAAATCATATATACAACTTCTAGACCCATAAAAATGATATTTTCAGGCATTTATCATATAGGGGTACTAAAATAAATGTGTTCGTCTCCTTCGATTTGGCCCATACTGTAATATGTTCATCGATACATCAAAATACAACTACTGATAAATTTTAGTTATCGTCAGACAAACAGAATTCATTATTGAGCTTACTATGAGTCAAGAAACATGGTTTTTCTCTAATTTTCCTTGTTTCTTGACTCATAGTAAGCTCAATAATTAATTCTGTTTGTCTGACGATAACTAAAATTTATCAGAAGTTGTATTTTGATGTATCGATGAACATATTACAGTATGGGCCTAATCGAAGGAGACGAACACATTTATTTTAGTACCCCTATATGATAAATGCCTGAAAATATCATTTTTATGGGTCTAGAAGTTGTATATATGATTTTTAAGTACAAATTTGAATTCTACATCAAATTTTACATTAAAAACCATGATTGAAAATTTTTTCATGTTAACCCCAGAAAGTCAGAATTGCAAGCAGAATATCAGCAGAATAAGAAAATTCAACTTTGAGGCCCTGAAAATTCAATAGGGTTGGACCTAGATGGCTGAAACTTTCAGGATTTTCACTGTTTAATGTACTCTTCAAAAGTACATAATTTGAAAAATAACATTTTTTTGACCATCACGCTAACTACGGCTTAGCCCATATATATATATATATATAAATGGCTGTGTCGACTTCCTCTGAGCTTTGGGTATACTAAAATAATTGAAAAATAAATGTATACAATACGAAAGGGTCGTACTTGGTGTATATAATTTAAGCACAATAGTTATCATTTCTAATACTTTGGTCATCCTTGCACGCACAAATTTTTTGCGGTACGGCGAAACAAAATTGTTGACAACCTCCATTGTTTATTGTACAAGGGTTGTTAGCATACATTGGTTGTAAGCTTGGACTAACTATTCTAACTCCTGATATAGTTTCCATGGAAGGGAACCGCGGTATCATTTTTTCAGCCTGGCCACCATCATACTTATTAAACCTCCAAATGCTTGTAGAGTTGCTTAAATAAAGCCAGTCTTTGTAGATAAAAATTGTTATTGGATATGGTATATCGGTGACGTTAAATTTTTTAGTTTCGATACCATCTAAATCGCTGTAATGAATAGAAGAGACTTTCCACGAGCTGAACAGATAATAGATTTTATCTTCTTCATAGTCTATGCCGATCGTTCGGTACATATTGTGATAATCGATTGAAGCTATTTCTTTCAAACCTTTACCAAAGGTACTGGTTCTTTGAATATCTTTTCGGGTGGCATTCCAAGCAGTATAGTAAATGTAACCGAATTTTGGGTGTATTACCAAAGCGTGAGGACTTCCTTTCATCGGGAAGTTCAAGTCGTGCGTGAAGAAATTTACACTTCGACGATACTGAACATTATTCAAGGTTTTTAGTACCATTAATACGTGCACATTTTCAACGTCGTTAGATTTTTGTATGTAATATAAGTCACCCGTTATCCAATCATAAGTAACGTCTTTGAGCTGATAACTTTCATTGACGCGCACTAAAGTTATTTGTTCTTTGTCATCGAAAACATTGACGACATAAATATTAAAATCATCGTTAAAATAGAAGTTTCCAGAGCGAATGTCAAAATCAAAATCTATCATGCCTTTGTAGATTTGAGATTCAGTGTGGAACACAGTTGGTAGAATGGCTTCCGTAAACGACGCTTTGGTCGAGTTGAGAATACGACCCTTGATCAAATTTTTCTGAGTATAGAGCATGAAGTCCATTATTGGTGAACAATTTTTCTCATCTGCCTGTAATTCCCATCCAGTGCTGCATGCACAGGAAGGGTAGTACCCACCAGCTCGTCCAACAGGCGATTTCATTCTAGCGGATGGTATACAAATTTGTTGACAACCACCATTATTAATTTTACAGACAGCTATTACATTGCGTTGATACTCCCCGTAAGAAAAAACATTGGTAATTTTGGTATTACCGGCGTTCCCAGCGAAATTTTTAATTTTGCAGTTACTTGAAATTTCACAATACCACAACGCCAAGTTATCAGACCAAAAAATTTTGTTGCCGCTAACTGCCAAACTACTTATTTTTGACCAGGCATTTGAATAAATTTTACGATTATTTCGGTCGAATTGTATGCTATTTATGCTTGCATAATCAGCACCCCAATATATAGTCTGAGTTTGGTAATCAATAGAAATCGTGGAAATATCAACGCTTCTCACTAAAACAGTCATATTTTCTCCGCTCATTGAACTTTTCAAAATCTGAAATAATTCGCTTTAACAATTAATTAAATTAATCTATATAAAATAATTAAACAAACATTACCGAGTCATGGTACTGAGCAATAAACATGTATCTTTTGACAGGATCTAAAGCTAAATCACAGGGTTTTGCTAAATCTGATATCACAATTCCGCTGTGTGTACCATGCCTTTCAATAATATTAACTGTACTGGCAACACTGTCAATCAAATAAAAGTTAGTACTTCCTATGTCAATCTTTAATACTTTTGGTTTCCATCTTTTTAGGGTAATTTATCGGCAAAAAGTCATGTGATAAAGATTTAATACTTGAAGTGCTTTCATCTACCCAAAATACAGTTTCATTCAAATACACATCGAAGATATGAAAATTTTCGTTGATCACTCCATGTTTCAATGTAACGATGCTACCGTTTCCATACTTAAATATCAATATTGAGTTGCCACCGCTCAATACTAGCGAATTTGATAAATCTTGATTGCTAGCTTCCGTTAAATTTTTCGTTGAAGCTATCTGTGTCGGATATCCATCTGAACAACCTGCAATCGAAACATTGTTTTTTTGTCAAGGGTTTTCAAGATACGTGCAGGGATTTACAAGTACCTTCACTTTGACTTGAGTCAGAATTGTGGTACCAACAACTGGAATCAGGTACTTTAGAATTTTGTTCACTGGCTCGAAGTAAACATAATTCCTCACACGGTTCCTCGCGTTCTTCGCAAGGATTTTTCATCATACTGTAACGAGGTATAACTTTCAAAAGGTTGGCCTCTGTGAGAGGAGTGCTGTTTACGTTGTTACTGTCGCAAGTTCTATTGGATATTTTGCAATACCACAAAGAATTATTCGTTGTCCAAAATATTTTGTTTTCGTAAATAACGCTGCTCCTTATTGACATGGATATTTTTTCTAATATCATTACACTCTGTCCATTGTAGTCCGAACTGGTGATACTTGAAAAATCATTCGACCAATAGATGATTTCGTTATCCCGGTCGATTGCCATACTCGATACCCTATCAATTTGTACAATTGGGTTTGAGGAACTACCATCCATATCGGCTCGAATTATCTAGGTTACAAACATTTTTAGATTAATTAAAAATTACTAAAAGATCTACTAAAGAATTAAAAATTACCAATTTTGATTTTTCCACGATGAAGATCAGGCCTATTAGCATCCAACGCCAAATCGCAAGGGTTATCAAGGCCTGTTATAATGGCACGGGAAATTTTTGAATACATATCGATGACATTTATAGACATATTTGCTGCATTAATCACATAAACTTTTTTACTAATAAATCTACATCTATTGCCACTGGTTCCCATGAGTTTGGGTAGTAGATTTTTGGATAATTTCGCGAAAAAGATTGAATCGTTCGAGATTTTTTGTCAACCCAAAATGCAATGTTTGCTGCATAAATAACCTCCTCATTTTTTATACTGTTTGTTGAGATGTAAGAAAAAGATTGATGGTTTGGATCAAATGAGACCAAGTCACTTTTTTTTTGTAAATAAATTACTGGCGAAATTTTGACCGAGAAATTATCATAATTTTCAAATCTTTTATGGGTGTTTAGGTATATGCCACCTGAAAAAGAATTTAAATTAAAAGAGTAGGTAGTTTGTACCAAAGAAAATTATTAATTCATTGTACAAGAATGCTTATTTCCAAATAATGCAACCAAGATGACGAGTAGAATAAGAACGACTATAATCGTTATTGCGACGTAACAATTGCAACATTTTTCCCTCAATACCCGTTTCGTCTGAAATTTCGTTCTGAATCCAAATCGTTTGTATCTATAATCCTCTTCATGGCGTTTCTCAATGAAGGTAGAAACTGACTCGGCATCTACAAGTAAATTTAGGCTTATCGTCAAATAATATTATTTCAGAGCTTGGAGAGCTTGAAAGACTTACCGAAATTTTCATTAAAAATTTGAATCTGCTCGAGTTGTGGAGCACTTAGAGCACTCATAATTTTCAAATAAATAAATTTTTCAAACTCGCTCAAAGCGTTTATTTGTAGAAATTGAGCCGATGCTTCTATAGACAATAGTGTACTGAAGTCGCCAAGCTCTTTTGTTCGATCCAATGAGCATAAAGGCGACACACAAGAAATAATCTCTCTCGCACTCCGAGAGCATTAATCATTCAACTGCATATCAGTGAATGCGAACTTTATACGTTACACATCATCCATTTAAAATAGCGTCTGCTAATTGTTATAATATATTTTCCATGTTATAAAATAATTATGTTATGCAAAGCGCAAGTGTCCTCTGCGCAACTTTAAATGTTTTGTTGTTACCTCCGTACCTAGTACACCATTAATTTTCATAAAATTTTCAGGGTGCATTCTAATAGGATTGAAGATGTGCTGTAGGTATATTGCTTCCTCATAGAGGAAGCTATGTGATAGGCTTGAAAATGAGATTTGGAACCAGACGTCATAGGAAAATGTGGGTTACATATTTGAAATCTACCTTGAATTCTGAACAAAGTCTGTGTGTGTGTGCGTGTTTGTGTGTTCGTATGTGAACGATTCTCACTAAGCGTTAAAATTTAAAAAAATTGCTTTATACATCGAAATCAAAGTCTTCACCAGGATCAAAGGATATGTATTTTATTCTACAGAGAGTTTTGAAAGTCATCATGTAGTTATTGCTTAGTTTATAGTATTTATAGATAGATACATTTACAAGCAATTTAATACAAGCGATTTTCAAAAATTTTTAAAGAGGACTATCTTAAAAATTTTCTGAGAGCTTCTGAGCAAATTTTAGAGATAGTTCTGAAGCTATATTTTTTGAAAAAATAAGTTTGGTTGATGTCAGCACTTTTGAAAAGCACCCACCACTAATATGCTAACAGGGACTAGCTCTTTGTCAAATCAAGTTGAAAATATTTAAACAAGTATACCAAAAAATGTTCGTTAATCTGCACCAAACTTTAGCAGTTTGAAGTATTAGCTTCAACGAATCTTTTGAGATGTCACTGAAGACTGTTAGTCTTCAGTTGAAGAATATACATCCAATATGCTGCGCTCTTGCTAAGAGAATATGGTTTTTTTGATTTTACACCCGTAAAATCATTCGGATGTTCCTAAAACTATTTGCCATTTTTAATATCGATGGTACTCAACCTAAACATCCGTATCTTATATCCTGATTTTTAATTCAATAGCGGGGAAACGTTTAAGAAAATCGATTAAAAAATTATAATTGCAATGAATTCGTTGAATGTTATTAAATTCGATTCAAAGCATAATTTTAACAATTAACGAGCTAGTTTATTGTTTAAACAACAATAATTATTGTTTTAACATTGTTTTTTAAATATTTATTGCAAAATTATGCATTAAAAAATTATTATAAATAAAAGAATTAAATATAAAAATAATTAAAACAAATCAAGAAAAAATTATAAAAATATAAATAATATTTTTATATTTTATAAATTTATTTATAATTTATTATTAACTATTATTAATAATAATTATTAAAAATTATTAAAATATTTATATTTATAAATAATAAAAAATAGTTTTATACGTGATTGTTCAGATTTATACGTAATTGTTCAAAAAACCCCTCTGAATTTTTAGAGCGACTTTTGGATTTTTGGATGTGTCCATTTCGTTGAAAAATCCAAAAATGGCTCCAAAAATTCTGAAAAAATTTAGGGGTATTCCTTGTACAATTCTAAAAACTTTTTCTGAAAACAATTTTTTTCCTAACCCAAGTTTTTCTCTCGCCTTCATATTAAAACATTTTTATATTTATCGTAAAGCGGTGGTATTTAACCGCTCAGCATGAGAGCAACAACGTTGCCGCACTAGTATAGCTGGGTACTTTGCTTGAATATACACTGCCCTGCAATCACTTTTGCCATACCTAAGTAAAAAGTGAGTAAACTTCAAAGTGTCATATCTTAGTCAATAAAGATCGGATCAGGATTTTAAAAATACCATTCGAAAGGTCTTTACAACCATATAAAGTATGATAAAGTTCAATCATTTATTCACCAATCGTTTTCAACAAATAAAGGATTGAAAAAATCAGTTTTTCTCGTCGTTGCTATTTCACTCGCCATTTGGGTAGAAGGTCTTGTAGAAATATTCGAAGCCCATTACTTTGTAGGTTTTGATAAGACCTTCAAATCTGTTTAACTTAAATTTTCCTACGTGCATTTTTCAAGACAAATTGATGGGCTTCGAATGTTTTTACAAGACCTTCTACTCAAATGGCGAGTGAAAAGCAACGACGAGAAAAACTGATTTTTTCAATACTCTATTTGTTGAAAATAATTGATGAATATATGATTGAACTTTATCATACTTTATATGGTTGTTAAAGACCTTTCGAATGGTATTTTTAAAATCCTGATCCGATCTTTATTGACTAAGATATGACACTTTGAAGTTTACTCACTTTTTACTTAGGTATGGCAAAAGTGATTGCAGGGCAGTGTATATTGTTATTTGTGATTCGAATTGCTGTTAGGTATTTTTAGCGTAAAATATTGTCGAATAATGTCAGGGCCAAATTTGCTCATGGGAAACAAAATGTTTTATAGACCAAGAGTGTCTAAAAAACTCTCGAGGATGAGATATGTGAAAACAAAATGCGCCTATAATGCGAGAGACAATGAGAAAAAATGATCGTTGCGTGGAGGTGCTTACGTGTGCGCTGACAATATAATAGAATTAGTCCATAATTATAGTACTTTGTTCGGTTGGTCTTATCAATTCGACACAGACCTAAAACATATATAGATACAGAAAAAGAGAGTCGCGCGGCTCTCTCGTTTGAGAAAATACACTTGTGCAGTTTTAATAGAACCGCTGGTGCAAGTACTCCTCTCACATCCAAGAAGTCCAAGGGAAATTGCTCGAGTGCAGTAGCAGTAGCGGTGGCTTTGGAAGAAAAAAAGAAGCTGGAATGAGCACGCAGTAGAAAGGGAGAGTATTATACGCTAGTAAAGCAAGGAAGAGCGAGGAAGGGTTCGGTCGCTACCACGACTAGTTGCACGACTGCGCAACGAAGATATCGTGTAAGTCGGACTTAAAGCGCCTTCCAAAAGCTCGTATGAAAGCAGCAGTGAGGCAGGGAGATAGGTACAGCGACTAAAGAGAAAGAAAAGGGGACCTCCTGTTAGCTCTGCTTCAACGAGAGGAAAAACACCAGCTGAAAAACTGTGCCTCGCTGACAGCTCTGTGTGTGTGTGTGTACGCGCGCGGCCTGCAAGCGGGATTTGAAGCGAACGAGAGTTTGCGCCGTCCCAGTAGCAATTCCCCGTCGATTTTACCACGGCGACGACGAACGAATTTGAAGCCTTTGTCTCGCGAGGACCGTGTGCTGCAGCTACTGCCGCCGCTCCTTCTTCTTTTCTGTTGGTTTAGTCTACATTTTCGTCCTCCTGCTGCTACTACGTCTAAAGCTTAATGCTGCGTTTTTATATATGTATTATATAGCTACGTATATGTATAGATGCTGGGATACTCTTTCTCTCTCTAACCTTTTTTAGCGAGGATTATGTAGTGCTTATGAGATGGCTTATCGGGATAATAGAAAGAAAATCGACGTTTATCGAGCTTTTTTGTCGAGACTTTTTTTCCATAAGTATATATACCTAACGTTTACTTTAAAATCATTATTAAAGGCACACCACAGAGACAAAATATTTCATAAGTTATAGGAAAAAAATCAAGCTTGAATCTTCGTTCCCGTCGCTATTTTGTCAAAATCAGACTCGCAGTATAACGAGCTTGCCGAGTGTTGCAAGTCAATTGCTCCTACAGGCGCGTTTGTGTAACATACCGATTTCCCGCAACCGCAACAATAAGATGAGATCACGCGTCGTCGAATTCATTTGCTGAAAACTCATCTAGATTCGAGGGAATTCGTACATTTCAAGGATGCAACGTCACGCCTGCATACGTGTTGCAGTATATGCATGTATTAATTTGCCATAACGAGATAAGCAATTGATAGATTATTTTGCGTTCCGGCTTTCTAGCAATCGCGACTAATACGAGTCAATGTAAAAGAACAGGTTATATTTATTATATCGGATTGAATGATCCAGCGTTTCTGCAACTGAACCGCTTTATTAGCGAGAATAATCGGGATTCAATTTATATCATGAAATCGACGAAAAATGTATTGACACACGCAATAGATGATTTATGCTCACGTCAAATTGAACTATAATTGAGTTATAGCAACTATTGAAGCTATCCCAGCTCCCAAGATATTGTCTTGCGTGTCGATAAGCACGCGCGCGCACACTCCGACATAAGCATTTTGTAACGAGTTTAAAGTTTCGATCGTTTGCTGCATATTTTTCTCTACTGAGCTCTTCCTTCTGTCTTACATCACATTCTTAAAAGACGATAAATTCAGACCTGGCGTCCATGCATATATATCATCTCAACGCTATAGCTTTTACGATGTCCTAATACTTAATGCCAGCCACGTTTTATTTATACGACATCTTATGTGTTCTGATCGCGCTCGCGCTTATACGTATGTACGTAAGGTCATGTAAGCGAATTCTTGGCTACTACGCGGAGACGGTCTTGAGCTTTCAATTTCCGTTAGTGTAATATGAGCGAAGCGCGCATACAGTCATCAATATCCATCGTTTAGCTTTAACTTTAAGCGGAAATTACGCTTGTCGCCGAAGCGCGCGTCCGCCCAATAATCCACAACTAGAGTTTCGACTTACGCGACGAAATAACTCAGTTATTTTGGAATGTAGTTATCAAGTTTTTTTTGCAAATTCAAAATACATACTTTCGTTAAGGGTAAGGAATTCTATTGAATTTTCTTATCCTATATATTAAGTAGTAGCGATACAATCTAAAAAAGTTTCTAGTCCTTCCATAAATGAGATGATTTTCCTAGTTATATACCTATCATTGAATGGAAAAATTCACCAAGAATATTCTGTAAAAATTCTACTCTTTGGCATATTTTCCTAAAAAATTCCAAAAATCCAAATTAGCGTTAAATATGAGCGGCTCATGATCGTCAAACCAACAGATTCGGTGGCGTATCGATTTTCAATGGACTCGAACCTTCGCGTGACTCTTGCATACAAGTAGACATACATAAATACGTGTAGTTATACACATATCATATTTATATGTATGCGTAATCGAGTAATCGGAAACGTATTCGATTAGGTTGAAAAGTCCAAATCCAATAGTTCGGGCACAGTTTCGGGTGCTCGCCAGCAGGATGCACTCTTCTCTCTCTCTCTCTCTCTCTCTCCTCTCTCTCTCTCTCTCTCTCTCTATCGCCATCTCTCTCCTCTCTCCCACTATCTGTCTATATATATATATATCTCACTTTTCGGGGTTGTATACACACAGTGAACTGCGTACCGTCGTCAGTAACCGATGAAATGGAATTACGAACCAATTTCGTTGCTCTGCTGCGGCAGCGTTTTCAGCTCTGTTTCTCTCCCTTTTTCACCGTGGCTTAGTACGAGTTTCAAGTCCACATGTCAAAATTTTAATGACATCATGGCCTCGAGCCGTATACACTACACATTGCTACTAGTTCCAACTAGAGCTTCTGCGATCTCTCGCATGCGTGTGTAAACCTTTGGCGTCTTTTATAGATGAATATATATGTGGTTTTGAAAATTGAGGTGTACCATGAACGTACAAGAAACACACTTATTTTACGTCGACTAAGTTAACTCAAGATTTGGACAGTTCTTGCATATGAGACTACTGGCCGGCTTAAAAAAAAGGTACTCAGACAAGGGAACAGTAGGTGTTTTATACTGAATGGTACATTTCTTCAGCGACGAGTGAAAATTTTTGCACTTTGACGACTTGATACATCGAAATAAGCTCGTTGCGTGTAATGGCGTTGAAATTCTGAAAAACGAGCACCTGAGATAAAATATGCCCATAAGAGTGTACTCGGCTAGTAAGAAGAGGAAATGATTACTTTTCGCGCACGCGCCAGCTTGGAACGTATTTAAACGCGCGTACTCGAATGCAGACCTGGTTTTGCTGCTTCTCTAAGTTGAACCGACACGAATGCAGGGGAAAAACTTTGCCAAGTATGTGAGTTGTTTAATTTTTAAGCGACCTATTCATCTTTCTTTGAAAAGTGCGTGTGTATGCGGTGTGCTTTTCGCGCAAAGGCGAAGCGGCGGCGGCTTTTCCAAACGTGACATAAATGTTGCTCACCATGCAGCGAAAGTATATTTAATGTTTGTTTCCTCAACTTCTTTGAGGTCGTTATGAAAAGCTCAAGCATTCGCGCACCAGGCGATGCTCACTTGGTGCTATGTTTTATCTCATGTTCATGAGATAACATGATGTACACCCAACGCGCATTAATTAAAATCAGCCACGAATCGAGTATGATGCATTGCAATATTTTGCTTTGAAAATTAATATTAATGATTTGCTTCCGAATTGTATTTTGTCCCGATGTTCGCAACACAAAGATATTGCGTCCATCAATGTAAAAGACGGTCGAATATATTTTTTTCTCAAGTACGCGGTCTGTAAACTCGCATGGTCTACGCGTCATTTGTTCGGATGAAAATTAGTGAAATAATTTCTGAATAAATATAACTGGTGAAAAAAATCTCGAAACTCATTTTCTCGTCTTTTGTTGATGCGTCCATAGAACGAAGAGTACGCTGCATTCTTTCACGCGTCAAAAATGTATAATCTGTTCAGCGGGCTGCGAAACTTTGAAAAATATAAACGCGTATATCTCAGTTCGGCTCCCGCGCTGTGCTCATTATTTTCACGATAAGCTCGCTTATGCGAGACTATGAGTATTCATGGTTTTTTTGGTCGAATTAGCCCAGACTCGGTCACTTTCTGCAATCGGGTTAACTATACTCTTTTCTTATGCATCTCGCAGGTTTTTTCACCTCCGAGGATTTTCCGATTTAAAAATGAGCATAGTTTTTTTTGGCATTGTTTTGACCGAAATCAAATTAAACTTTCTACATGTCACTATATTCATGTATTTTTTTCTTTTGGCGCATGCCCCTCTTGACCACTAAGCTCATATTTCCAAACTCCAAGCGCTCTTGGTTAAAAAAGCACCGCGAGCGGTATCCCTCCCATTATTTTGCGAAATGCCGACTTCGTTAGCACTCGTTGCCCTCGCGCGTTTCTGTTGATGGTTCTTTCTTTTTCATTGTAGAGAGCCAGAGGAAAAACAAAACAAAACATAAAAATAAAACAAAACGGACCGGCAACGGTAAAGCGAACTGGAACGAAATCGAAAACAAAGCTCTGCGGGGGTAGAAAATCGTAAAAATGTTTGGGAACACCAGGTAGGGTGACTCTTGACCTCCTTTTTTATGCCCTTATTTTGCTTTTTACATCTGCCTTTCCTCATGAGCAAAGAATACGAGAGCTTTGAGATCCTGCCTCGGTGGCTCGAATCGTTTGCCTTTGAAACGAGTACAGGATAAGAGAATGAAAAGAATGGATTTGATTTGAATTTTACTCGATAAAAATTCGCTCGATCCAAACGCACCGAACAGTCGAAAAAACAAATTATGAGCGCCATAAATCTTCACTATGCGACATAAAATAAGAAAAATAAAAGAGAGAAATTGTAGCAATGCCCTTGCAGCCGCAGAATGTACGTAATACTTGATAAAACTTTTAAATCCAAGTTTACGAAATGATTTGGCGATTAGTGTTCTGCACGTTATAATTGCACGACTCATTGCGAAATCCAACATCTCTCTCTCTCTCTCTCTCTCTCTCTCTCTCTCTCTTTCACGCTTGTTCGCTTCTTATTCTCGCAATATCATGCGTACGCATATATATCTTATGCACGATTTATATGCGGGACATTAAGCGATGCGCTCAACTCATTTTTGCGCTCGTTTCATGGCTTGCTATTATATACGTTCGTTGTACGTGCTAAGCTTTTTTCTTCAATGAGCCCGTTGGTACGTGCTTGCATAAAAATTTTTCCAACGAAACAGATTATCTATAAGTTTTAATTACCGTCTCGATCGCGATATCGCGTGACGCTAAATGCTATCCGCTTTATCCAATCGATGCCTTCATTGTAACAGCCACAACTTGTTGCTGTCAAAATCTGTCTTGTCATTGCGTGAATATAACTAGATTGTGTAATGCAATGTACAACAATTGTTACTTGAAATTTTTGCTCTACCTCGTGTTGGCTGACTTTTTAATTTAGTCCAGAGAGATTGTTCGATATTATCGAATCGTTGCTCCAAAAATATTTCAAGATATGGATAAATGGATGGGCAAAGTGGCCGTCGTAACTGGCGCTTCGACTGGAATTGGCCTATATACAGCAAAGTCACTACTCGAGCATGGAATGATCGTAGTTGGATTAGCCAGGCGAAAAGATAAGATGGAGGTCAATTTAATTATTATCGATCGTTATTCTTTATTATTTGAATCGTGCACAGATGAGCCATTTTACAATATGCATTATAAATATATTTATAATAATTCTTTTGCAGGAATCAATAAAACACTTTGGTTGTGCTACAGGACAATTCTACGCCTTCGCTTGTGACATAACGAAAGAAGACCAAGTTATTACGGTTTTCGATGAAATAAAAAGCAGCCTTGGAGGTGTTCATGTTCTCGTCAATAATGCTGGAATGATGTCCATTGGTCCGATGTCAGGTATCGATGCGTTCAATTTTTTTAGCTTAACAAACAAGTTAATGCGTACGATTTGTATTTTCGCAGATCATGACAGCAAAATTATTCAGCAAGTGATCGATATAAATGTTAAGGGATTGCTGTTTTGCACGAGGCAAGCTGTCCATATCATGAAACGCGAGAACGAAGGACATATTATTCACGTTGGCAGGTGGGTTATGGAAAATTTTTATTGCTAGATACACAAGCTGATTCTTAATTTCTTCTAGTTCATTAGGTCATAAGGTTTTGAACGTCAAAGGCCTGTTTTTTAATGTTTACCCAGCCACCAAATTTGCGGTTCGCGCGCTTGCCGAGACTTTACAGAATGAAATAAGCGACACGAAAATTCGCGTCACGGTAAGGATATATGTACGTATTTTAGTACCGCACAATAATCGCCTCAAATGAAATGTGACGTGCTTGTTTGCAGCACGTAAGCCCTGGCGTTGTGAAAACGGATTTTTTCCAAGTTGCCGGGGTAAGCTCAGCTTTTCTCGAGCATAACGCTGCTCTGAATTCGGAAGATGTGGCAGAAGCTATTATTTTCGCCTTGAGCAGAAAGCCGTACGTTCACATTCAGGAATTAACCGTGCGTCATTTAGACGATCATTACAGATGAAAATGCATTACGCAAACGTGCTTCAACTACTGGGCATTTTTTTCAACTTTTTGAAAAAAAAATTTAATGACTTCTGAATAAATGAATCCAATTTACCCGAATTCTGTGTAGCACAAATTGTGTTTATGTTTTTCAATAAAGTTGTACATAATAACTAGCTTCAAAGGTAAGTTACCGCACCGAGGTGCAAAAAAAACTATTATCATCATGTTTAAAATGAGATGTAAACAGCTGTAAAGATGTTGCATCAAAAAGCTATTACTCTTACAGGGACGTGATTATACCTTAATATATATATATGGGCTAAGCCATAGTTAGCGTGATGGTCAAAAAAAATTTTTTTCTGAAATTATGTACTTTTGAAGAGTACATTGAAAAGTGAAAATCCTGAAAATTTCAGCCCTTTAGGTCCAACCTATTGGATTTTCAGGGTCTTAAAGTTGAATTTTCTTTTACTGCTGATATTCTGCTTGCAATTCTGATTTTCTGGGGTTAACATGAAAAAATTGTTCAATCATGGTTTTTGATGTAAAATTTGATGTAGAATTCAAATTTGTACTTAAAAATCATATATACAACTTCTAGACCCATAAAAATGATTTTCAGGCATTTATCATATAGGGGTACTAAAATAAATGTGTTCGTCTCCTTCGATTTGGCCCATACTGTAATATGTTCATCGATACATCAAAATACAACTTCTGATAAATTTTAGTTATCGTCAGACAAACAGAATTCATTATTGAGCTTAATATGAGTCAAGAAACATGGTTTTTCTCTTTTCTTGTTTCTTGACTCATATTAAGCTCAATAATGAATTCTGTTTATCTGACGATAACTAAAATTTATCAGAAGTTGTATTTTGATGTATCGATGAAGATATTACAGTATGGGCCTAATCGAAGGAGACGAACACATTTATTTTTGTACCCCTATATGATAAATGCCTGAAAATATCATTTTTATGGGTCTAGAAGTTGTATATATGATTTTTAAGTACAAATTTGAATTCTACATCAAATTTTACATTAAAAACCATGATTGAAAATTCCTTTCATGTTAACCCCAGAAAATCAGAATTGCAAGCAGAATATCAGCAGAATAAGAAAATTCAACTTTGAGGCCCTGATAATCCAATAGGGTTGGACCTAGGGGGCTGAAACTTTCAGGATATTCACTTTTCAATGTACTCTTCAAAAGTACATAATTTCAGTAAAAAAAATTTTTTGACCATCACGCTAACTATGGCTTAGCCCATATATATAACTTTTTAAGCTTTCAAGATAAATCGCTTAGTGAGCATTTTAAATCTGCGTTTGCGGCTTTTTAATTACATTTCATTTCATTTTATCGGAAACGAATAAATCATTGAAATGTAAAATAAGCAGCAAATCATTGAAAAGTATGAATTCGAAAACTCGAGCGTCTCTGAGAAATTAGAAAAAAATGCTGCTTCTTTCACTGGCGTTACTAATAAAAGTGTGTTGAATGACAATTTGTCGATTCAATAGGCGGCGATGGCTCGCTATTTATTCCATCAAGATTGTTGACGTCGCAATTATTTGATTATCGTCATCGTAAAGTTTGCTACAGTGAAAATTAATACACACAACATTTCGAGTGTACAGTAAAACGAGTAAAATTAACCCGAGCATCGGTATACTGTCAATATTCATCAGAATAAAGAGTACAAACGAAAGTACAGAGCTTGTAGATCAGTACTTTAGAGGAAATAGACTTTAACTATTCGTTTTTCTCGTTCTATAAATACATAAGTAGCATGCAAAAGAGTGAGAGAGACAGAATTCAAACTTCCATGAGCTTTTCTCTCTGAGCTTGCAGACATTAATTTCGTGAAAGTCTTGCTCTTTCTCGCAATTTCTTGCTCGTTTCCTCCTTCTCTTTCTTAGTGATGTTTCAGTTCATTAGATTTCCTTATTTGGTCCAAGTTTGTGTATAGTGATGCGTGTAGAAGTAAAAGGTAGGCGAAAGTTTGACATAGTTTTTTAGTTTTCTTTCCTTTTCCATATTTTTAAATATTAAATATTGATGAAGCAAGAACATATTCCGACGAAAAATAAAGTTACTTTTTACCTCCATGTAACCTTTTTCTCTTGCTTCTTCAATTATAACAATATTGTTTATTTAAACCAGGTATTCAATCAGAATTTTTGGAAATCGTCCAAATTTTTACAATACATACCTCATTAATTTTATTTTACAGTAGAACCTGGATAGTACGAATTTCAAGAGAACGGCTGTAAATTTTGTCTCATAGAGTTTTTCGTCTTATCGTTAGTTCGTATTAAAAAGGTGTGTATAAATAAAATTTGTATTAACGAGGTGAAAAAAAATGTAATTCATTATACAAATAATGTATTTGTTTAGCTTGAATTATTTTTTAAAATAGTCAGTAATATTTTTCTGAACCAAATTCTCATTGCAATCTTATCAATAACGGCATTGATTTGAATAGAGCAGAGAAAACACTTCCAACTGTGTTTTTACATTTCCCTATCAAATGCCCTACACTGGTCATAGCGATTGCAGCTTCTCTTTTCATTAGAATATTATAAGAGGTCTCAGCACCATCATCAACATCTATATTGCCTCGATCTACAATACAAATCCATACATATAGGGCCGATTCTCTGTCAACTCAACCGGTCAAAATTTTTTTCCTATATCTAATATGATGAACACATTGTTTGAGATGTCAGAAATGTACATAACAATTTATAGACCGATTGGGGCCTTCTATCACCCTTATTCGTAATTCCAAAGTTGGCCTTTTTCGCATTTTTCTGTAATTCATCAAAGATCGCAAATATGTCATTAAGCTCTAGCTCAGTGCAGAATGACTCAAAAGTAAAAGTGTACTGGAGCTTTTTTGTTAGAAATCGTCCAAATTTTCAGAAAAATTGGTCCCGAAGCGATTTGAGCACTCTGGAGGCTTCTGCAATAGAAATAATCAAGAAAAAACAAAAAACTCAAAATCTCATCAAGTATAATCCGGACTTTCCTTTCCTAATCTATTTAAAAAGCTTCCTAAACATGTCAACTACTCTCTTGTAAATTTTTATAATGGTTTGAGCATTATTACGCTTTGGAGGCGCTAATATGTATCGAAAAACGTGCGAAAAAGGCCCTAAAACAGAGTATAGCCTTAGATCTTTACATGTTACACATGCTAGGCAAACTCAAACCTAAACATAAGTACATAAACTTAAAGAGCACAAAATTACCTTTAATTTGGTATATGTAACAACTCTTTAAGTCCTCTAGAACCGAAGATACAGCTATTTGAAGTTTTACTGAACATTCAAGTATCATGTCAACTGGTCTATGAAAATGACAGATTTAATGCTTTAATTCTCAGTGAAACTTCAAACAGCTGTATCTTCGGTTCTAGAGGACTTAAAAGTTGTTACATATACCAAATTAAAATAATTTTGTGCTCTTTAAGTTTATGTACTTAGGTTTGAGGTTTGAGTTTGCCTAGCATGTGTAACATGTAAAGATCTAAGGCTATACTCTGTTTTAGGGGCCTTTTTCGCACGTTTTTCGATACATATTAGCGTCTCCAAAGCGTAATAATGCTCAAACTATTATAAAAATTTACAAAAGAGTAGTTGACATGTTTAGGAAGCTTTTTAAATAGTTTTGGAAAGGAAAGTCCGGATCATACTTGATTAGATTTTGTGTTTTTTGTTTTTTCTTGATTATTTCTATTGTAGAAGCCTCCAGAGTGCTCAAATCGCTTTGTAACCCCTTTTTTCTGAAAATTTGGACGATTTCCAACCAAAAAAGCTCCTTTACTTTTGAGTCATTCTACACTTAGCTAGAGTTTAATGAAATATTTGCGATTTTGATAAATTACGAAAAAATGCGAAAAAGGCAACTCTGGAATTCTGAAAAAGGTTGATAGAAGGCCCCAATCGATCTTTACATTTTTTCGTACATTCCTGACATCCCAAACAATGTGTTCATCATATTAGATATAGGAAAAAAATTTTGACCGGTTGAATTGACAGAGAATCGGCCATAGATTTTTTAAATTAACTACAAATTTTGCAACTCGTTTTCTATTTCTATTTACATTCGAACCGTTTGATAGATCATGGTACCTTTTGAGAATAACTGATTCATTTTATAAAATTGTTGACATAGTACTAGAACCAAAACTGAAAACTAATTTTAATATATCATAACAATAAGTTTGAGTATACGTAAACAATGCCAAAATTTTCTTCATACTGCGCAGATTTTAAAACATTCAAATTCGTACTAGGGAGGCTTAATTATTGCACGTAAAAATTCGTATTAGAGAGGTTTTTCGATGGGGAATATGGTGTTGAGTTCGTATTATAGAGGGATTCGTCTTATAGAGGTTCGTACCAACGAGGTTCTACTGATATGTATTGGGCTAAGCCATAGTTAGTTAGATGGTCAAAAAAATTTTTTTTCTCAAATTATGTACTTTTGAAAAGTACATTGAAAAGTGAAAATCCTGAAAGTTTCAGCCCCCTAGGTCCAACCCTATTGGATTATCAGGGCCTCAAAGTTGAATTTTCTTTTTCTGCTGATATTCTGCTTGCAATTCTGATTTTCTGGGGTTAATATGAAAAAATTGTTGAATCATGGTTTTTAATGTAAAATTTGATGTAGAAAATTTGATTGAAGAACATTCTTCAAAGAGTCTGCCTAAGTTTCTTCAGAATTTTTGGGATCATTTATCACTTAATTAGAGAGGCCCGAATTTGATGCTTTATTTACAGATTTTAGGACTTCTTAAAAAAGTGGTAGATGGTCCCAAAACTTCTGACATTTAGGCAGATTCTTTGAAAAATATTACAATTTGTTTTCTTGGCTTTTTTTGTTCAAGTGCTTGTATTTTGCGATAGAAAATGGCAAAGATTTTTAAATAAAATAGAAAAACAAGCTTCAAGACCCATAGGCTCAAACTGAGAATTAAACCAGACTGTTTTTGCAAAAAAATTTTGTATCACCTGGGCTCATGGCTGAGCTGAAAGTTCAAAATTTCAGATGAAAAAAGCCGGGCTCAAGACGTCCAAAAAATGACAGGAACCGGTGTCGATAGGCTCTTGAATTTTAAAAACGTGCTTCGAAAATTTAGCAAAATCGCTCTAAAATGGCAATCATATTTTAGATTGCTAACCTGCGGGTAAAATTATATTGACAAGACGTTTTCTTACGTAATTTTCTGTGTAGAATCGAATTCTGTAGTCAGTTTTGACCTAGGAGGACGATTTCATGGAAAAAATGCTCTTTTTCAATATTTTCTTCTGCGCAAAAAACAAAAAATCGTCTTGTAAGCGTTTAAAGATGAACAGAAAAAATCTAAACAAATCTTCACAAATATTTTGTGACGAATCCAACGGTATATATTATTATGTGCTTTAAGATTATTTTCATAGAAAAATGAACGATTTTATCTCAAAAAACGACATTATAAAAAATCGAAGAGGGTTATTTCTTTCTTCTAAGAAACGACCGAGAATAATCACTCATGAAAAAAATTGCAATCGTCTATCTGATAAGTTTTTATCTCGCTTTTCCAACGCCGTTTTCTGATTTTAAAAATTCTTAAGTTTCGTTGAGATACAGCGGTTTTTGTACGATGCATTTTTAAACATAAAATTCAATAATTCTGAGCCAGCTCTATTTAGAGTAACCGCACAAAAAATTGTCAATATTTTTCATGCGTAGTTAATACAACTTATATGGATCGAAAGTTTATTGAAATTAATAACATAGCTTTATGTTGGACAACTATTATAAATTAGATTAACATTCGTACATTCAATTCATAAGTGATTATTGATCACGTGATCATTCACTGGTACCTGGTCATTGATTGGTCCGATTACCCTATCAGCTTTTTTGATTATTGAATTTTGAGCTAAAAACCGCATTGTACAAAAACCGCTGTAACCCTCTTCGATTTTTTGATTCTTTATAATGTCGTTTTTTGAGATGAAATCGTTCATTTTTTTATAATCGTTCATCGTTCGTTTTTTATGAAAATAATCTTAAGCACATAATAATATATACCGTTGGATTCGTCACAAAAATTCTAATTTTGGCAGTGTCAAAAAAATTTCAAAAAAAAGCATTTTTTCAATGAAATCGTCCTCCTAGATCAAAACTGATTATGGAATTCGATTCTACACAAAAACTACGTAAGAAAAACGTCTTGTCAATATAAATTTTACCCGCAGAGAAAGTTAGCAATATATATATATGGTTGCCATTTTTAGAGCGATTTTGCTAAATTTTCGAAGCACGTTTGCTTCCTCATAGAGGAAGCTCTGTGATAGGCTCGAAACGAGATTTTGAACCAGACCTCGTAGGACAATTTGGTTTACATATTTGTAAACTTGATTGAATTCTCAACAAATGTCCGTATGTATGTATGTGTGTGTGTGTGTGTGTGTGTGTGTGGGTGTGTGGTGTGGGTGTGTGTGTGTGTGTGTGTGTGTGTGCGTGTGTCCGAGGCAAATCTTGAAAATGTTACGGTGGATTGTACAAATTTCAATTGCATTCATTGTCGTTTGTAGTATTAATGAGGCCAGAAAAGGTTTTTGGCAGTAGACGGGAAAAAAAATTTTTTTTTGAAATTTTTGAAATTTTTTTCGTAAATTTGAAAAAAAAAATTTTTGAAATTTTTTCACGTATGAATGCCGGAATTTCCACTATTTTTTTGTGTCGTCATGAAAGCAGAGCAGCTAAGCTTTAATTTAAGACCAAAAGATAGAGATTCACCGATATTATGAAAATTAACGACTCGAAATGAACAGTGTACTTTTGCTTCCTCATAGAGTAAGCTCTGTGATAGGCTTGCGAACGAGATTTTGAACCAGACCTCTAGTAGGACAATTTGGTTTACATATTTGTAAAACTTGATTGAATTCTCAAATGTTCGTATGTATGTATACACGGCCTTTTGACTAAGATTTTTCATAAATTTGGAAAAAAAATTTTTTTTTTTCATTTTTCACGTATAAATGCAGAATCCATGACTACAGGAAATGTTATGGTGATTTTTAAATAAATATTTAATTTTTTATACAAAAACAATATTCATTATTTAAAAAAAAATGTAATTTGTATTTTTTATGAGGAAGCTCTTTGCCAATGAATTGGCAGCGGTTTTAAACTTCAAGAGCCTATCGACACCGGTTATCGTTATTTTTTGGACTTCTTGAGCTCAGCTTTTTTCATCTGAAACCTTGAACTTTTAGCTCAGTTATGAGCCCAGTTCTACTGAGCATATCGGGAGCTTCATTATTTGTACCAGGCGACCCCAAAATTATTTGGTGAAGATTTGTCACCCAGAGCTGAAGTAGTCTCCTTAGCTAGAAAAAAAATTAAATTTTGCTAATGAGAAAATCGGTATTATCATGCATTCATATTGAAAACCAAACTTGCGAAATAAACGAGTAAAACGATCAGTACGTGCAAACAAAAGTAGCGATTGCAAGAGAAGAAAGTTGCGTATTGAATAGGAGGGGATAGTGAGGCGCTTGCGCGGACGTCAGCGCAGGAGCACGTGTGCCAGTAGAGAGGAGCTTTTACCGGTGTAAGAGTCCTACCTGGGAACGATGTTTCGGCAAGCGCCAGTAGCTCCGTGCGCGAGCTGCCGCGCGCGTCTCACTGGAGCAGCTCTCGATTTGGCCGCCTCGATGCGTTACCGTACCTGTAGTAGTTAAAATCCATGTCTTAGTTTACTTTTATGTTCAAATTCGGGAAGGGTAGTGATCGTACGTAAGCTGTACTTCAACCATGGCGACAAGCATACTATATATTATGTAATAAACGATTAGTTAAATTATACTGATTATATTTATAAAATAATTCAATGAGAGTTATTTAAATCGCTTGCTCTCAGGAGCTCTAGAACTTGACTTATTTGACATAAAACAACAATGAAGTTTGACTAAGAAATACAAATTAAATATAGTTGTTAAATTTAAATGCAAAACGACGACGTAGCTACAGCAGCTGAAAAAAAGCGTCGCAGCAAAGTTTGAACTCCAAGTACTGACGTTAGGTCACGGGTAAAATTCAAAAGTAACTTACAAGTTCTCGTCTTTTTCGCGCGCTAATTTCGCTGCCCCGTCAAGCTGTGAAATTTTCCTCAGGCTATAGGCTAGGTAAGTACTTGATAAGACATTCGCTCGTGAGCAAAATGACCGAGTATTGCATATATACTATAAAGAGGGTAAAAATAATTGAATGAATATTAATAAGATGAAAATTGCATTGTAAGGTTGAGCGAGCTAGGGTTGAGTGATTCCTAATGAACTTTCTGCATCGATTAATTTTGCTCGTATGCGTGCACTCCAGTAAAATACTTTTCGTGAAATTGATTTAAAACTCAGTCTGTCTCGACAAGCGCCCACCGGTTAATGAATATTGTAGAACGGTCGAGGAAATTCACCTCGTCGCAAAAATGTATATAAATTATTTTTCAATGGGAAAAATTTTTTTTTTTAACGTGCTTGTAATTGTTCAGGCTTGACGCACTATGTGCCCTGAAAATTTGTTTTCAGGAGCTGTCGTCAACTAAAAGTTAAATTTTGTCTCTACGCTAAAGTTTTTTGATATAACTTTACTCCAATCATAATTTCGATAAGCTAATCGGAAAAATGAAGAATGGAAATGATTCTCGAACAGCAAACCTACTTGATGCAGAAAGACAAATATATAATATCTCGTCGTCACAGGTTGGAAGTTGAAGCTCGACTCGAGCACAAGGTTATTTGTTACCTTTTTTTCGCTTTAAAAATATTCTAATTGACATGCTAGATCCAAGAACTGTGTAGTTGAAACATCTAGTAACTACTAGATAGTATCTAGTATTTAGCAATAGTAGCTAGTTGAAACACGTACTTTTGATCTATTAAAATGAATCGCGACCAAACGCGTAACAACATGTAAACAAAAAAAACGTCGAAAAAATGTAATGAAGAAAACGACTGTGCAACTGCTTTTGTGCGCGTGTGCATATGATATACGTACATCTGCGCTGTGATTTAAAGAGTTCACGTAGAGCTCAATATTTTACGTGTGATAGGTATAAAAAGCTAAAAACGAGATAGATTTCAACCGGCAAATTGGCGAATGTGCGGGAGTCGTCGTCTTATCAGATGGTGAGTATAAGTTCATGTCATTATTATTACTTGTCGAGAGCGGGTATTGAAACAACAAACCTCATATGCAGCGATAGTTGTGAGCAGGCAACGATATTCAGCCTCTGATTTTCAAATCTTGGCAAAATTTCATCTGCTCTCAGAAAATATTCAGCTATTAGATAGGAATTGCATTTGGCCCTGCGCATACGAATAATAATAGAGAAACGACATATCGTGATCTGATATCGATCTGTTTGTTCATGTTTTTTGGTGTTGTCTCTGTAGGGGCTGTAGAGAAATGATTTTGTTCAAGTTGTCAATAATACAATTTTTCAAGTTCAATTAAGATTTCATCGTCAATGGTGATTAAAAAAAAAACAACGATTGATTTTGAAGCATTTTAATGGAGTATAATGAAATCAGGGCGATATTGAAGTAGGGAAAGAAGTACGCCGAATCGTATTTGGAAAGAAGCTGTGGGCGCGTAAAACATATAAAATTTTTATATGCAAAAATTGCAAAGTAAACTGCTCGCAAGTCCTTCGGGAAGGGACATTTTCTCATCCATACAACAGGTTGGCCGAGCTTTGAGTTGAAAATTTGAGTATGTGGCCAGTCCTTTGCGCATACTAAGCAGATGCCGTCGTTGCGCGTGTATGCGCGCTCTCTAGTTACTTTTCTTAAATAAAACTAGGGAAATCTTGTCAAATTTGATAACTTGATTACACTTGAAATGTGCATCTAAAAATACTTGTCGCAATTTACGTGCAAAAGCGAATTATTCCTCCCGTTTCTCTCCCTCGAGAAATGTTTTTTTAAATTCAGTTTATATATACTTGAAAAATAGCTCAAGTTATTTTTATTTAAGTGACGATTCACAGAGTTCATATGCATGTGGCATAGTTTGCGTTTTTGTCTATTGAATTTACATGTTAAAAATTTGTCGCTGCCACACTAGTGTCGCCTCTACTGCCTGCCCTACTATTACTCTTAAAACTATTACTCGTACTACTAGTACTGCTACTACTACTACCACTACAACTACTGCTACTACGTGCGGTGTATTATAACCATACGAGCAGAGCTTCAGAGTAATAAAGCTCGAGCCTTTGACACCGAGACAGTAAGTAAACATACACACGCATTCGTTCACGCAAATACGTGTATATATATTTGTGTACTTTGTTGTACGTCTGTTTGTGTATGTAAAGCCTAATGAATTTTCCTACGTATATAATAATTTGTATAAAAGGCGGGCGGTGCAGGTGCGCGCTTGTGCACGCGCGGCATTAAATCTGAATTATAATCCTCACTATCGTTGCCGTTTAATAATTAAGCGGGCTAACGCAACGGGTTGATTTGAAATGATTGCGTTAAGCAATCCGCACGCGGTGCAACGAGCAGCAACGACAAGTAATTTGCTACGCGGGTCTATATATATATATATATATGAGTGTGTGCGTGTGTGTATGTGTTGCAGCTGAGCATGGAGGCGTCGCCGAGCTTGGGCGCGAGCGGGACCATCAGAGCCCGTGCCGCACTGCTCGCGACGACGATTTCTGCATCGGCATCGTCGAGCCTCCAGCCTCCCGGAGCCTCGAGCGGAGATCGTCACGTAGTATTTTTGGCCAGTGGCTTACAGCCAGACAGCAGCATCGGCGCCGGCATCAGCAGCAACGACAACACGACCTGGCCTCATCACTGGTCGCCTCACCAGGTAAGCTTATTTATAGCTCACGTCCGTGTAGCTGTGCACACAGGAATCGAGCGACGATGCCTAACTCATCCGACAGACATTCATCTCTCACTCCTTGTTCCTTCAAGATACAACAGTGCAGTGTAGTTCGAGGCGCGTGTCTGCTGCAATTTTGATGTTGATGAGTTGATCTGTATACGTACCCGCGCCGTACCGTATCGTATGTATACTCGTCTGATGGTATGCGGGTCGCGCGTGACTCGCCTGCTCTTCCGCCCGATGTCTCACTGAGTGCCGTTGGTTGTTCTTGTTCCACGGAACGCCTCGATATGCTGATTGTTCAAAGCGATATGAGATGAACGCGCAAACGTTGATATTCGATCCTGTCCTGACGCGTATAATCAGAATGTCTTGATACATCAGTCGAGAGAATTGACAAATTTTCAATAAACGCAGCTCTCCTGTGCCCGAAATATATTCGAGCCGAAAAATGAGCTGCGATTGAATCCATAGCAATAAAAACAATAATGATAGTAATGATTGATGATAAAATATCTTAGTTTAAGGGACTAAGAGACTATATGCGGACTTTATAGGGGTGGCGCGCTCGCAGGAGCACAGGATACATTCACACGCATATTCATCTGGTGGTAATAAATAACGAAGCTGCTCTCAGTTACTCCCTCTCGGGCTCGAATAAAATCTATATATATATACACACGCATACTTAAATGCGCACATGTGTGCGCGCATACACTGAATTACCAAGCGAACGAGAAAGCTCGTGCCATAAATAATCCATCATGAATTTCCGAAAACTCGCGCGAGCGCTACTGGCTTCGAACTTAGCACGCGCTGCGCACCGCCCGTGTGCTGCGCATTGCCAGCAGCAGCAACGCAAACCTGCATAATCGTCCAACTATGGACGGAAGCTAGCTAGCACAGCATCTATATGCCTATAATGATATATATACATATTGCATCGCGCACACGCGTATTACACACGTATATGCACCAATGTAGATGTCTCTATATATATTTGGACTTATCGATTACGAGCTCTACATAAAGCGAGAGAAAAATGTATTGGTTAAAGAGAAATTCATTTGTCGTGAGCATAAGAAAAGATGAGAAAACGAGAAAAAAGTAGTACGAAGAATCCTAATGTTTCTACTTCCATACGGGTGATGCATTAAACTTTTTTTTTGTTTTCCGTGGAATTCTTTGCAGCAGCGTTGATAAAATACGTCACCTTCTGAATTGGACTATTTTTATCTTTTCCAGGCGAAATTTTTCAATTTCTTGCAAGTACACAAGTCAATTTTTTTCCGATAAATTAAGCCTACACAAATGTGTAATGTACTTAATGAAGCTGCAATTTTATTGTGTTTACCTTATCTACTTGGGACACTGTAGCGATATTCTATAGCTCGTAAAGCAAGTCTCTTCAATTCTCGTAAAGCAAGTACTGACTCGCTCGAGGCTTTTTTGTGTCGCAAGTAGCCCAGCCAATTGTAAGCACCTATTTATCTCTTCCTCAAGCATGACAAATTGATCGTGATAATCCCAAGTATTATGGTGTTAACTGCAAAGCCATAAAACTTTATTATTATTGGCGACTAATTAGTTGCTCGTTGCCATTTTGATTTCTGTACTTTTATTTACTTTAAATATGAATTTGCGTTGGTCAATTTGTGATTGTCATCAGTTGGATAACACACAACTCATCTCGGTTACCCTCGCTGCATGGATTTTTTTACCAAGAAGTCCGGTCAGTCTGCACAAATATTATATCCGTACAATGAAGACATAGTGCAAACGGATTTCGAATCATTCAGAACCAACATAGGAGCTGTGATACAATGAACAGGCACAAGAAATTCATTAAATCCAAGCGAAATGCTGTGGCCTTGCGTATTAACGCGCAGACACGAAAGTATTGGGAGGATGATACTTTTTCAAACAGCATCTAGTAGCGATTGGAGTATCGCGCTAGATTGATTTTCACTCAACTGATCTACTTCGTGCTTTTATACCCTTACGTTCATGGTATTTTTTTTATATTTGTGCGAAAAGTAAATAAAAAAGGTCATGAATCGAATCCTTTCCGATTCATTTGAATTATCAGCGTGCAGTTCAAATGCTCCATGTCATTTTGTATGTACGTATAAGTATAGACTCCCGATCTGCACTTGAACAGTTCATTTAAAATTACATATGTAGTGATTTTGCGAGTGATGTTGCGTACGGCCACGTCACTTGACTAATGTGGAATTAAAGCTCGATGTTGAAAATGAAAATAAAAATTCTTGAAAGTTATATCTGTCCAGTTTTAACCAGCTGTGAGACATCGCATGACGCACGTATACGATAATACTCGAGCTTTTGAAGTAATTGCAATACGTAGCATAATATATTCACTCGAAACAGGTAAATTTCGTTGGTAGCTTTTTCAGGAAACGTTAGTAATTCGTCAAAATTTTTCGAGAAAAAAATTGATGTCAATGAAAAAAGATGTCCTTGCTTATTTTATTGTGCCACGATCTTCACGAATACTACTACATAAATGTTGAGCCACTTTGAAATGTTGGATCATGTAATGCTGTTAAACTACTGAAACAAGGCCTAGCTTTTGTATGAACATATGCTTTTCGCATTTGCAAACTCTATTTATCTCTTTATATATTTTTTCTAATTCTACACAAAAAGGCAACAACGTGACTACGATAGCCACCTCACAACAATATAGTATAGATCTGCTAACCGGCCTTTCGATGGTAGCACACGCAGGGCTTGTTTTCAGTGAGTTTACAAGCGCTCGACCGTGTGCGTATGCGAACGCTTACGTTACCCTTTCCACTCGTTACCATGATCCCTTGTGGTTCTCATCTAGCTCTTCAGCTTCTGTACACACCTATCTCCTCGATTCTTGTCCATGACATTTGCATTGTACTGGCTTGTTGTTCTTGTTTCCGTTGTTGTTGTTGTTGTTGTTGTTTGTCATTGTTGTTGTCACTGTGTTGGTTCGATTTAGCTGTTGTTGTTGAGTGTCAGCTCAACTGCGACAGGCTACAAGTAAGCCGCTTAGAAACGCATTGGTCTTATAAACCTAATGAATAGCCAACAAAAATTAAGATTAAGCCAAGTTAGGCACTGCGTAAAATCTAGTCGACAATGATGCCGCAACGCGAAAACTGTACAACTTTACTCGAAGGAACTGGACTACCTTTAGTATTTCAAGTGCTGAAAATGTATTCAAAATTTTCCCGTCGTATTATGAATAAGATTGTACGAAGATAGTATTAGTCGAAGAGTCCTGCGCTCACGCACAGTTGATTTTGCAAATTATTATTCTTTTATTAAGCTAAGGAAAACTATCATAATAAATTATCAGCGAGGAGGAAGAAGAAGAAGAAGTTCTATTCGTAATCATTCGGAAAAGTGGGACGAGAGGGAGGGACGAGAGTAAGCGGCGGAACTGACAAAACAGTTGATAGCGGGTTTTTGAGCCTTACTGGCGTGCGTGTTCAAGACATGATAAATCAGCCCTCCAATGTCGTAAATAATTAAATATTATGCTATATTTTGCAGTTAAAACAATATATCAGATTTGCCACTAATGATAGGGAACTGTAATTTTTGAAAATTAATCAATTTTTTCACTTTGCAAGAAAGCAAACGCAAGGCATGATAATTTGGAGAATAAAATTAAAAAAACAGGGTTGGGGGGGGGGGACTTGTTTGTACTTCAAAGGTGTACAAGAGTTCCATCAAGCTTTCAAAGTTTCTCAATTTTACTGGGAAGAGGTAGAAGTTTATATAGCCTTCAGCATCAAGTACTGAACGGGGGCAACAATTTCTTTCATCATATTTAATAAGAAATGCAGAAAATAACAAAGAAAGCCTAGTACTGCCAAATTGGCATACACTAAACAGGTTTGTATACACATGCAGATACAGTAACTCGCGGTTCTAACTAGGTACTTTATAATCATTATTAACAGGAATAATTTATAAGTTTTTGACGTTTCTCCCGGCGTATCTGTCATGGAGATTCTTATACAGAGGCAGTTGTACCACTGGGTGAAAGATCGTAAATAAAAATTCGCGAATACCAACAAAAAGCTCGAGAGCGAGCTAAAAGCGAGCGCAAAACGCGAAAACTTATGATTTACAGCGGTGAGAGGCAATGAAGTGAATATATAGAATATATATGCATGAGCTTAATAAATATGCTGACGAAACTTTATAATTTTTGATCGTAATAAATTCGAAAAATTTTTTGACGGACTAATTCCTGTGAGTAAATTTGTGCTGTCAATAAATATTTTCATCAACCGCTTATTTCTGTCGCAGAGTATTTCGTTTGCGTCAGGTAACACGTTCACTGCAATCATTAATCTCCTAACACAACTCATAAACAGGCAATCTAATCCTTCTTTTGAAAAAATGATAAGCTACATATAGTGTGAGCAGTTTATAAGTATTCAGATTGAGCAGCCGCTCGATCGAGTTCCCTGAAGAGGTAAATGAGTCGCAAAACGAAACATGAGGGGCTGTAAAGTGGCTAGTTATCAAGTTAAAACATAATGAAATTTTGAGTTTTTAAGACGGTAAGTTTTGCAAATTTTTAATGGAGCTTTAATTATATTTTGTTTGATAACAAGGTATTCAAATATAACTTAGCCTGAATTTAAATTATAAGAACAAATAGGATAACTGATAGGAGGAACAGAGGAATGAATAAAAAAACCTTGAAGGGAATTTTTAAAAAAATACGATTTTCATTGAAAAAAAACGTATGCGTGACAGATCGTTGGAATTTAAAAAAATGGTTCGATTATTAAGAAGATTACTGCGTGAGGAAGAAAGGAAAACGGTTCTCGTTTTTAGAAGCTTTATAGTTGCAAAAGAGGATGGGTAGGTTTGAAATAAGCGCAGGGGAGATGTTCTAGGGAATTCCCAATTTCATTTTGCTCTCATAGACTCGGTACGTCATCGTTACGTTGATCGGCTTGTACCCGTTTGCACAAAATTGACCACGCATCTTTACGAGCGGACAGAAACCTTGGGTCATCTTCGAGAGAAGAAAAGACGGAAGGGGAATGAAAGCGCGTGCTCGAGGTGAGAGTTGAGATACATGGTTTTATTTCGTTGGATATCATATAATATCTTTAGCTCTATGCTACTTCGATAATAACTTCGTCTTTACAGCATGCGTGGCTTTTCAGGGCTTTAGTAATACCAGCACTCCTCAAACCATTCTGGAAAAAGACCTGCCCGGAATATTGGGGGTCACTTTCTCTCTTTTCTCTGCTTCATGTGCAGTGGCGGTGAGGCACCCCCTGTATTTTATTATTATGGTGGTTGTGTGCCTGGCTGCGCTTGGAAATGTTTTTCTTCAAAAGAGTCTCATACGAGAGAGAGAGAGAGAGAGAGAGGAAGGCATATAAAGCGCTCAATATAATATTACCGAGTAGAATTTATCCTTATACGGGAGGTCCAAAAAGGAAGTCCTGGTTTTCAATCGCCGTTCTGGGAAACGATTCTTCAGTTCACGAGCGATTTTCTTATTCTCAAAGCTTATAACCTTTCAATTGTTACTGGCAACAGTCAGACGTTTTCTTTGATTGCAAATTAAAATTATGTCTATCTACTCGCGTTGAGCGTAGAGCTCGATCTTTGAGTTAACTCAGAGTTTAATGACAGTCGATAAGGCTGCGACGTCATGGTGACAATAAAGTAGTTCAATTCGAACCGAGTCCATCTAAACGAGCTCGTAAAAGTGTCTCAAGATGCAAAATCTTTGCAAGATGCATCAAGACGTCGCTTTACTACGATACTGACCGCGATTTTATGCTTTATAACATGAAGCACCAGGCAAAGTTCTCGCTTGGTCGCTTATTCGCGAGTAGAAATACAGCGTAATACCGAAGGTTGGATGAAGCTATTGATTTTCTTATTACGTCTATATGGATACAAAGATAGAACGAAGAAGAGGGAGAGGAAGGATGGAACGATCTGAAAGAGTAATGCTCGAACAGCAGTTATTCGATATCGAATTGAAATTTTCATTAGATACAGTTTTGAGCATTTACGTGGCCTTATTTATGTGTTGAGTCGCGTGAGCATAATACATAGATGCGTCAGTATAAGTACGATAACTATATCAGTTACAACAATATGAAAAGCTAAAAAGTGCAAGAGATGAGGAGGTCTGTTGTACAAAAGCGCGAGTGTAGGCTTCTTCGCCTAAACGGCAAATTGCAATAAAAATTATACGTAAGATTTCACGTGCTAATAAGCCAACACCTTTAGGTACGTATAGATATGGAGTATTCAGGAGGAGGCGAGCGAGGGGAAGGGAGAAGGTGGTCGTGCTGTGGCGCACGTAGCGCATCGGGAGCTTTTAAAATTAAACCGCCTTTACGAGAGCCTCACGCGCGCCCGTAACTCAGAAGACGAGCGCGCGCTGGCAAGATCAGGTGTACGGGTCGGGGGGTGGGCAGGCAGACGCGCGCGAAAAGGAGCAGCTGCACACCGCTGCAGCCGTTGTTATTTACGACATAGCTAAAAGTGTGAGATAGAGCGAGATATATGGCAACAGGGATGAGAGCTCGGCAAAAAACGGATACTGCCGCGTAGTAGTATAATAAGTGCGCAGAGAGAGAGAGAGAGAGAGAGAGAGAGAGAGAGAAGACTTTATACCATCTCCGCGCCTGCTATATGTAAACTGCTTGTAACGCGTAGAATACTCCAGTGTTTGATAAGCGCATGCCATGCTTATTTGTACAGGACACTACAAAGCCAAGAGACAAGCGATAGAGTTGCATAATTGTACCTGCAGCACAGCTTGCATATGAAACGCTTGAAAGTTAATGTGTCATTCATTGAATTTTCTCAGGACCATTTTATGTATGCGATCAATTGTTTACGAATAAAAATCAGAGACTGATGATCATCTGCGTTTAATTTTTTAAAATAAGATGCTTCACTCATCGCCCCTCGATGAAAAAGTGAAACATTAGCCATTCGCATTGACCCTTGGCGTAGCTTAGCCTAATAACTTTCACAGCTCCCTCGCTGAACGAAAAGTAGCAGCAGCAGCAAGGGCCTCTGTAAATTTCAGCCGGCGCCGGTATACGAAGTTGCGTCTGCGAGCTCGAACGTATTTATGCGTTGCACAAGAGTGTGTGCGTGAGAGAGAGCTGCGCTCGCTGTACGGAAATCGTTAATTTCGTTGGTGTCTCTATACTGCCCCGAGCTATGTGCTAGCACACACGTTGCTGCCGCTGCTACGCTAACTCAATTAATGTCGCGCGCGAATAGCATCTCTCTGCAGCAGCCTCCAAAGCGATTGGAGCTCGATCAGCTCAGCGCAGCGTATACGCGTGCACACATACACTCACGCGCACACTTACACGCACTCGGATTAATGCATTACCGGCTTCAGCATCTAAAAGCGGATGTTAGCGTCGCGCTTCAGAAGTCAGCTGCGCGCGACCAGATTATTGTTCGTATTTGCGCGAATAATGACGAGATTTCGATGATTCTTTTTACCGACATCTTTGTTTCATATTTTTATTCGGTCGGAGAAAATTTCGATTACATAATCTCTAGGTAAAATGCCAACTAATAATCGAGTTAAATTCAAAGTCACATTGTGCGCGCGTAGCGCATTATCGGTGTACCTCAGTGACACGCGTCAACGTCATTCTCATCGGTGAACGAGCCATCGTTGACGAGCCTGTACATTGTACACTCATTAAATCTAAACTACTCTGATATCGCCACCGATTTATGATTTTACGACCACGAAGCTCCCAATCGCTATGAGACAAGTATCAAAGCATATGAAAGAATGTCCTGGATCGAGTCTCGTCGCCTTGTGCTCTCGAGCCGACTGCAGAGATATTTTATGCGACTGTAAGGGTAAAAAATCGGTCGTTGGGCTTGCACCCTTCCGTGTGTTTTTTTCTGGCCGCAATAACAATTCGTTGCACTCAAACTTTCTCAGAGCAGCCTCCCCTACAGCCATTATTTTTCATGTCACAGCAATATCTGCGAGTGCATTTTTCTGGATATCGGCGTGCCTCCGTGTAATGTACGTATATGTCTCTTTGCACGCACACGTATGCGTGCTGTGTGTGCCTGTGCGTTAGAAAGAAAGTACAAAGGCATCGATACTCCATTCTTCCATAGATGCAGCTATATACACTGATACACAATCCCTCACCCGCACATGCGAAACTATCTTCTTGAATTCCTTCGTCGCGAGCAATTTTTTGTCTTTTGTCCTTTTATACCTGTGTACCACTAGCTATGGACTTGTCTTCTGCTACTGCTTCTGCCATCAACTTTTCCTCTCTATACCTTTTGCTTGTCCCTCATCCCTTTCTTTTGACTTATTTTCTTTTCCTTTTTTTATAACTCTTCATTCAATCCTCACTCTCTTTTTTGCCTCTTTATTCGTTTTTATTTTAATCGCTAGAACAGAGTATTTTTGAGCTACTTTACGATCCGATGTACATGGATAGAGTCACTGTGTATTTATGTGCAACTATGTATGCGCGCGTACTCGTTTTCAGGCAGTTGTATGGTCCAGTTTTATAAGCGGATCGCTTGAATAAGTAAAAAAATGAAATTGAAAAAATCGATTTTTTCTCATCGATAAGCCGCTGGTCTAATTCAGCTTCGTAATGAAATTCATACTTTTAAAAATGTCTCTTCGCAATTCCAATAAGTTTCTCCAGCTTCAACAACATTATTATAATACTTTTAACGCTATCTGCATCAACATCTGCATAGAAATTAAATCGAATGAGGTATCGATTTTGACGAATTTCAGGAATCATTATCTTTTAGGTTGTTGCATTTTCGGATTGTTTATGGATTCAAGCATTAACCACCTAAAATTTGGTATAAAAGTTTGAATTTTAAGTCAATCAAATTAGAAATGAGCTCAAATGTTTACATGACTTTTAATGGGAAAAATGTAACGCTGTTTTATGTGAAATAACGTTTTTAAGTTTGTGCCCATCATAACTAAAAAACTCTGTACACGTATTTACGCGTTATGTAAAACAATTTACACACATTGATGTTTTGGAAGCCTGAATAATCCCTTAATTAATCAAAATAATTCGCAGATTTACAAAAAGACCAAGTTAATGTGTAAAATGTCTATTGAAAATAAAATAGGTATATTTCAGTATGAGGACGGACTTGCATTTGACCCAAATCTCGTCACGTATCGGAGTTGGAATGAAAATCGCGTACACGACGTTACAACAAACGCGCTCGTTGAATCCAACTTTGTCTCGTACTTCTTGCAGTATTAGGGAGAAAGACGAGAAAAAAACGTCTTGGACGTGACCATACAAATAACGGTCGTTATACCCGACTGTGTTGTTTATTCGATTAGTAAAGCGTCACAACGTTGCAAGGCGGGGAATTAAATTTCATGAGAATCAGTGATTTTCAATACCAGTCACTTATCAATCATTTTATCCTCGCAATCACGGGAAGAAACAGGTTTCTGCGCCCATACCGTAACTTCACACGTCCGCTTGTGTAGGCTGAAATTAACGAACGAATTCTGTATAGTCACTTTCATGCATTTAAGCCTCACGCGTGCGCCTTTGCGTGCACGTGTACGTGTCCACGCGCGTGTATGTGGAAGGCGTGGGTGGGAGTGCAGGACGCTTAATCGCGAAATACGCGCTGGAGGGCGAGTTATGAGCCCCGGAGTGGCCGGGGGTAGTCGCCGCGCCGAGATACCGGCACTTACCAACTCAGACACGCACACATACGTACGTACACATACGAGTGAACCTCGGACATTAGCCGAGCAATTAGTGGCACACGGCAATTTAGAAATTGGCCTTACTCAGAAGCCACACATTTCACCTACTCTCACGACTTCCACTTGTGCGCCTGCCCGCACTGTCTACGCATGCAAGGAACAAATTTTCGAGTCAAGCCTAATTTTCACAAGTGGAGCAAGCAAAAAATTTTCATAGCATGTAATAAATGGGTGAAATAACTTTTTTGAATTTACAATCAATCGTTAATATTAATAATTTTTTTCCTTTTTTAAACAGAGGGTGGTAATAACAACATTGTTTTCCAAAATTCTTTCAATGAAGCCACATTATTGCTTGAAAATGAAATATATCGTCAAATTCTCTATTAATTCGCGGTTCGCGCATGCATAAAAGTTACTTTCGGCTCGACTCATCGTGCACATAGAAGCCGACTCTCAGCTTACCTTATCGAGCTAACGAGGTAGATCATAAGGCATCGAGCGCGTACCTTGTAAACGTGTGTATGAGCTAGAGGGGCGCGCATGGCGCTGAGTAAGTGAGTCTAAGGCACAACAGCTGTACAATAGCAACAACGCGTGGAGCCGCTATAGAAGCGCCAGACGATGTTTTATAGTTTTCGGATATTGCACGGCTGATAAGCGCTTGGGGCGAATTTTCGCGAACGATAGCAGGGCAGCTATTTCTGCTCGCTATGGAGCCGCACCTTCGACTCATCTTCATATTTCATTCGTGTCTTTGCTTTACGATACAACCTCACACACGGGCTTTTACTTGGAATTAAGATGCAGATGCAGTGAAAATATTCATTATCCGTGACTGTTGTACAAAAACAAAACAAAAAAAATCCACAAAAAAAAACAAGAGAAAAGCAAAAATTGGTACTTTTCCATTTCATGAAAAGTCAGTCGCGTGAAAGATTTATGCGGCCTGAAGTGTGTAACGTACAGCTTGCGCTTGTATCACTTTAATAAAACTTTCGATGGTCGATCGCTGCTGCTGCTGTTACCAGATGCTAGCAGTTTCCTTTACCAGATTTACCTGCAAGACATACCGAAGCAAGGCTAATACAGCCTCTTCTTGACGGTATATATATTTTCTCAACGTACTAAATCACTAGGTTGGTGTGAGCTAGTGTCAGTGTTTCTTATATGGACAAGAACAAGCTTGTGGCTTGAATATATCGTCTATCACTGAGTTTTCGTTCACTTTTTTTCCCTTTATTTTATAAACCACAATTTTAATGAAAATTTTTTTTTTCTTTAATTTACAAGTGTATGGACAAAAAGTGCTCAGTGAACAGACTTTTATTTCAATTTGTTACATGATCCTTGCATTTGTCAACGCTCAAGTACACACCATACCTGTTGTATTCCGTTAAAATTTTTTAGAAAAATTCAATTTTTAATTACGCTAGTGCTCGGTAATGCAAAAAGTTACGCTTTTTTTTCACTAAAAATGTAGCAACGTTTATGCATACATAGCAAATCATATGCATTGATAACGACATTTTTCGTACGCCGGTGAAAAAATAGTTTGGCAATTCGCTTGCTACATGCTAAAAAAAATACTTTTCAAAAGCACATTTGAGTGCAACGCGTGTAGCAGAGGGGTAAAATAATCTCTCTTCTATCGCATGTGCACAAGAGTGGCATACATCGGGACTGTCGTTGCAACCGAAAAGCTGAATTCGGGACTCATCGCTATGTAAGCATGTGCGACGAATGCTGTATAAGAGAAAAAAGGCGAAACGATCCATACGTACCCACGGCCAAGTGCTCTTTGCAATATTTAGCAGGCTGCATTTGTTCTCTTGCTGCAGTTGGCGAGAAAGAAAAGCGTCGCGCGAAGAGATCTGCGCAAGTGACACCGCGAGTGATTTTTATCGCTGTAAGTCGGTACGCGGCGTGACGCCGTTCCTACCCCCACCAACAAAACGAAAATTTTATGCTTGAGATTTTTATTCCTTCAAACACAAAGCTGCTGGAGATATGTAAGAGCTTTACACGCATTTTGCACTTGCTTCGGGAATGGAGAGTAAAATATTTTATCTTTTTTATCTTAAGCGATGTAGTTTATTTATTTATACTACCATGTCAAAAACGTGAGATAATATTTTTAATTGGTGTTATTGTATAATATTTATGTTGCAATTGCAAATTTATTAAATCATGGTGGCAGGAAGAGAGAAATAGAGAGAGAGAAGAAAAGGGTATCATGACAATCGAATATATTGCTTATTTTGCATTTTATATAAAATCGATGACAACGCAGCTATTTGCCGGCCACTGCTCTGCCGCGAAATACAGAATATTACATTGCGCACGCGGTTTTATGAAAAAAAGAAATAAATAGATATCTACGTTATACTGCTCGTTTCATTGTGTATTTCGATTATGAGAAGTGAAAATTCCTTTGGCTGAATTGCTCGTGTCGACGAGGAAAAAGCAGAGCGTTACTCCCGTTCAAATACTACAGTCTATTATGAGATGCGACAAAAAATGCGTGTTAGAAATAAACGGCGTTAGCTCATCGTTTCTTTGTCTCCCTCTTTTCTCTCTTTCTCTCTCTGTCTCCGTCGAGGATTCAAGAGGTATAGGGGGGAGGCGAGCGTGATGGGATACAGAAAAAAGGCCAAGTGCAATGCAGGAGCTTCTCTCGCGCGCAAGCAGGATGAGCCATGGATTTAAGAAGCGAAGCGAAACTTTCAAGAAGCAGCTTATAGATCGCACTGTGCACTTGGTGTGCGTGAGAAAGAGAGAGAGAGAGAGAGAGAGAGAGCGTGTGCTCGCTTGCGTTTGCCTGGGCTCAAACCTCCAGCCCCATGTAGCGCGCGTCAACTTCAAAGTTTCACAAGGCGAGAATCTCTGAAAAGCATGCGCGCCTGCACCTATCCTCGTAGATATCTTTTGGATATACGGCACATGTACAAAACAATGTCTATGTACAAATGCAACTGCTGCGACAACTGGCGTTGGTGTTGCCCTTCGTATATGTCCTTGGATGACCAAGCTTGCCTTTGATAGTTTTCTTTTACATTTCACTTCTTTTCTATTGTTTTCCCCTAGTTCGTACAAACCCTTCAAACGTGTGGTGCGGGGATTATGACTTTATGATGGTACGTGAAGTAAAATCGTAGTCTTCGTTACAAAATTCGTTTTTGTGATAGAATAACTCAATTCTATTTGCCCTACGAAATACTATGAGCAATGACTCATTTTTTGGCCGAGTTATTTTCATTCTAAACTTGCTTTTTACACGCATACATTTCTGAAATTAGTATCTTTCTGTCAGGTCACTCAATTTGAATAAAGATTGCAAATACAATCTCAATTTTATAATTCATTCAATTTTCTTCACAGCTGTCGAACAAAATTAATCTTAAACAACTCAAAGTTAAATTTGTAAAACTACTCGTAAAAAATGAGACAAACATCAGATGGCTATTTATAATCGAATTATAATAGAATTACGATGTGATCACATGATTTGTGCCTATCTTTTCTAAAAATAAATCCAATAATTGAAATTATTTATGTTATAATTAATTTACTGAATTAGTATTGATCGTAGGGTATTTTAATTGAAAAATTTACAAACATTTTCGTTAGGTCTTTTTTTATTTTTCACTCACGCGTGTAAACATTTTCAAATAAAATGTACTAATTAATTACTGAATCATTCAAATTTGAATTTCAGTTAATTATTTGAAAGACATTTTATTTAAATATTATCGTATTTTAAACACCATGGTATTTTATAATTTATAAATGGTATTAAAGTTTAATAAGAAAGTTGTATCTTTGAAAATTTCATTTTATTCTTATAAATATTCGAAGGATAGTAATTGAAAAAATTATTTATTTTTTTACTAGTTAGATGAATACTTTGAATTAATAATCTACGTATTTTTGTGTTAATAATAATCTAGTATAAGTTATTTTGTAAAGAATGAATTTATATTTTAAAAATAAATGGAAATGATCCTTTAAAGAAGATTGAACCTGTAAATTCGTAGAAATTATACGGAACATGCATGAAAGTTGACAGTTTCGTGGTCGTTATTGGAGAATTTATGTCTCGTTACAACAACACCAATAGCGACAGCAGCGGCAACAGCAACACCTGAAACAACAATAACGACCAAATCCAACATTTGTTTTAACGAATTGTTTATACATGTGACACGGGGTTTGGCCGAAAGGGGCTACAGCTTGGCCATAATTTGGCCGTGCGGTCAGTCACCGCAAGTAATAAATAATGAATGACGTTGATTCTCTGTTTTCACGACAATTGCGTCCACGACGGCAGTCGAAATCCGGCAAAAAATTTTTATTACGAATTAAAAGGTTTTATTTTTGTGTAACGTAATTTTTTTGTATAAATACATTGCAAGGTCTCGTATTGTAAAGCAAATATTTTAAATGAGCAAACGAAAAGTATTAACTAATTTAAAAAAATTAGCCAAAGGCCATTCCAGTCCTATATGGATGATTATTACAAGAGCTTTACTGCTGGGTATTTGGAAGCTCATTGGCATTCAAGAGCGATGGAAGTTTGCACTCCTTGTCAAACATCTCGACAAACAAACAGTAAACACGGAAATCTCCCGCACGACTGCTCGGACACAAGCAGCAGAATCTATTCTCCTCTCTTCTTTCATGTAAACATACTCACTTTCTGCTTCGATGCTCAATATTCCCTAATGTTAAACTCTCCCTTTCTCTCTATTTTCTCTGAAAATCTCACACTGCCGATGTATTACTCTCTCAATGTCAATCAAATCTATTACAATGTGCAAGCTAAATCCTCTGCTATCAATTTTTTTAACTCCAATTAGTAAGAGCAAATGCAAAAATGCAAAAAAATATTGTCACAAATGATGGAAAAAAAATTTACTAAAAGCCAGTCAAAAGTTAAGTTTGTTTTCAAAAAAAGCTTTTTCATATCTTTCTCTCTGAACTTTCCGAACCGTAGAACACGACGAACTGCGTTCGGTATTCATTAAATTTAATCAAAACTTTTGAAACACCATTTCCGTTGGCAAACCACCATTTCCTTTGTGCAAGAGCACATATACGAATCGTGACTGACGAGAAGTTTCAAATATTTTTCTCTTAATCTATATGCTCACGCGTTATACTTAAAAGAGAGTAGTCTAGTCACGTGCAAGCGTGCCGAGACTAGGTGTTCCGTAAGTGCCTACTGCGATTTCTGAGCTTTTCCTTTGCCCGAGCTCCTCAAAAACTCACCTTATCTAACGTGAACGAAGTAATCTACCACGTCAACTTGAGTGTTTCCCCCTCAACCTCCTGTTTTTTCTTCGCTTCACCTCATTTCTCTTTAGGCATTCTAAAATTGAAAAAGCAACGCCTCCGAGGAATTTTTAAGAAAAAATTGCTGGAATTGAATAACGTTGAATTTTTTGTCCAAATGTTGCTCATGAAAACAATTGATGATTTTTAAATCACCATGGAGTAATACGGTATTAAAAAAAAGTAATCGCGATCGTGTCTAGTATACCAAAACCACGAACTTATTTACTATTATAATTAGCTACTAGCGCCATAATAAAACTTTATAATTTCTCGAGCAATATAGTACAGACTCTGCAATGGAGATGAATAACTTCTTGGAATAATAAAATTAGAAATCATGATAGTAATAGTTTGTGTAAAGTCACACAAACGACTATAGTTATAAGAGCGCTCGCCTAATACGAGTAGTTCCGGAAGAAAACCAGAGACCATTAGTAAAAATGGCACATTTATCATTTCTATGAAGACTTGGTGTGGTTGGAACTGTTCTTAGCTCTTGCTTTTTTCGTGATTATCTACGTAATAAAATCACACGCAATAACTCAGTATAGAGTACAACATTAAGTTCCAAGTAGAAAAATGTGGATATAGAAAGTGTAGTACCATCTCTGTAATCTGTAATACCATCTCTTGTGCCCTAGTGTTTAAATATTTATATGTATAATAACTAAATGTTTGCTCACAGATTGAATTGCTGCTGAAACAACTGGTCAATACGTACACTGAATACGGCACATCAAAATATTTTCATCCTCAATAGGTCAGTTAACTCAAAATGACGTAATTGACGCAGGACTCTTCAAAAACATGCTCTCCCGTTCCAATATAGTTAACTATACTCATGCGAAGGAAAAAGAACTATGAGCGCGTCATCACTTGATAGTAGCAACATCCCGGGTTAGCTATAGCTCGTATATTTTGTGTTGCGGTTGAACAAAAAATGAAGTAGGAAAAAAAGTTCGATTAGCTCAGGCGCGAGATTGGCCGTTAGCAATGCATCACTGCTTTTGAATACAACCGAGATACACAAAAATTACTCGCTATATACATATATCGCATTCACTGCATTCCACAGAGTATACATTTTTTTAGAGCAATTTCCAACTGATGTACAAACATGGCTATTGTTTAGAGACATTAAACGAATAATTGTTCAATCTTTTAGTATTTGTTTTTAAAACTCGATGTCATTAACGAAATATTAAAAATTATCTTGTTGGTTGTGTATTAAAATGAATACAATGTTCATCATTTCCATTTTGTACGTACAAGTTTAAAAATAATAATTTTAATTGGTAAGAATACATTGAAAATAAACGTGATATATACGCTTTCACAATATCCATTAATCATTATACGTGGAATCAAAGAATATTATCATTGCAGACTTATACGAACTGATTCAATCGTGGAAATCAGTTGACAAACTCGTTACGATTCAATTCAATAATGAGGGACGCACGCGTGTAAGGGTCGAATTTGTTAATAACTATTGTCATCTACGAGCGATTGAAATTATTTATATCTCTCATTCAAGTAATAAAAGAATGACCCATTGACTAAGCTTGTAAAGGGACGATTCGTTTGAACAATAATTACATCTGGGGCATGAATATAATACAGCTTATCGAAACTTGGAGTTCGATCATCATATTTTTTTCAATAGCAATTAGAGCACGAAAGAGAGATATAAAGTAAAAACTTATAGCCAACTTGGCTTCACACCGAGCCTCTGCTTGATGCTCGGAGCTGTTTTAATCATGGCTTTAAGCGCATCGTTCCGATTGATCCTTAAAAAAGTAGCTACTTCATAAAAATACTCGCGAGCTCGCGCACGCTTATAGTGAATATTGCTCGCGCGAGAGCTGCTATGCGGACGGAAGAAATATGTTTTAATATAAATGGAAAAGTGAGGTGAGAAAGAAGAGGAGAGCTACAGAATATGCATGTATATATACGCGCACGCGGGTCTACGGTGATATAACTTGAAATTGCATGCCCCGGAAAATGATGCGCGGACGCGCCTTAATCGTACTCGTTCGCGCGCTTTCGAGAGCTTGTGCAGCACACATACACAAATACACATATAGCTCGAACAAGCGAAGCAGTAGAACGTGTTAATACGTGTATAGCTCTCGACGGGTTCCGTTTTAGAGCACTGCGGTGCCTTTTTTCTTTTATCACATGCTGTCTATATTTTCATCATAAATGCGGTTCCCCTGGACTTTTTCACCTGCGGGTTAAGATGTCCATTTGAGAGGAAGTTCGTGCACTGGCCGATCTCGAGCTAAGCCTTGATCACAAAAAATAAGTTAAACTTTGAAGTCCAATCATTTGCCACGACAAAAATGTATTTATCATTTGTACATGGTTGATTTGAGTCTTTTCTACTGCTAAATAAAAATATTGATATAAAGGAGGCAAGCAGAGTGATATAATATATTTTAACATTTTATTTCAATGATATATTTTAACATTTTATTTCAAATCATGCTAAAAATTGATTCATCGTTCCAAGCCAGGTCGCGTTTATCGACAATTTAAATTAATTCTTCTATCAAAATGTTTCGAAAACTTATTCGATCGATGAAATAATGAACTAGTATTCTGTTTGTTGAACTTATATGATGATTTTGCAATACAATATCAAAATATTATGCACGCATTACTAGCTGTATAGAATTATTCTACTAGAAAAAGTTTCCCTCCCACTCAACAAGAATTTTTTTCTCTACCGTGAAAATCTTTTAAAAATAAAAATCCCAAGATAAAGTAGATGATTTATGGATATCTCGATGGGTATAGAGATGCATCCTTCATCACTTTCGTTGCGATTGCTGCGCGCCATCCAAGTTATATCGTATATAATGTAGGCATATAGGGAGCACCGCATCACGAACAATTGAAATCTTTCAGCGTATCTGGTTATAAAGCTTTCATCCGGCGAAACAGCAGCAAGATGCTGTAGCGGCGAGGCAATTTAGCAGTTCGCTCGCTTTTACGCCCGAGACCGCGACTGTCGACATTTTTGCACATTTTCAGGCGCGTTCACATAATACACGGATCTTTTATCTTACTCTCGTCGTTCATATTACTTTTTTTCAACTCTCGCTAGAGCTGAGTATTTGCCGCAGTCAAATCTTTATGACGTAGATTTTCATCCTTTCCCGTTTATCGCATTTACGATTTAGTCGCACCCTGCTAGTGCGTTGGGTATTATTATCGATGCATGATTCGAGTTTGTATCAGGCATAATATTTGCACACAACGACAATGCTTTCGAATTTACGCAGAATCAATGCATCTGGGTGCGTTGCCTCGCCTCTTTCGATATATATATATATATATAAGCACAAACGTGCACAAACGTGCTCTAACGGGAGGTCGCACAGTAGCTGTTTTCAGTTTGGCTTCGCTACTGCAGCTATTGTTGCACTCACGAAGTTATTTCTCCGCGCACACTCGCATAGCAACGATAAATGGTTTATCGCAGAATTAAAGTGGTCTGTCTTGCGTCGTTTATTCTCTCAACCCGAGATATTACTCTCTCTCTCTCTCTCTCTCTCTCAGACCCTCATCTGCTACTGCTTCTGCTCTATATTGAGTACCACTGTTCTAGGTCGATGTCCTTTTCTATCTTTTCTCCTGCTACGGGTTTGCAACCACTGCTACTTGTACTGGAGAGTTTCATGTTCGATTGATGTCTTGAGAATGAGCATTGATGGCTTTATTTATTATCCAATGCTTTTAAGCAGTTTTTTTTGTACCACTAGTCGTAGGAGCTCGAACACCCAACTTTTTTCGGTGAGTCGACCAAGCAAACTGACTGATGAGATCGACGAATCATTTTCGACCGGATTTTGTAATGCGCATCAAAGCTTATCACAAGTTCATTGGACTCGGGGTAAAATATAGTTCCCCAAGCTAAGGATTGTATGTATTGCTACATACCTAATGCTGAGCTACAGTAATGCTGCATGACTCATGCATATATATATATATTAGGGTGGTCCACTTTTTCAAAAATTTTTTGTATCTCGAGGGATCCATCGGAATCTGAAAGTTTGAGGTTTAAAATGAAGTTTCCTTTAAACGAGAACTCAAATAAATGATTTTAAATGGTGTCTATGGATTTTTGAAGTTTAAAAACGTGCTCCTAAAAAGGAGCAAAATCGGGCAACCATTCGATTTATTACAAACTTTGTTCAAAGTGTAAAAATGATCTTAACGATACATTTCTTACGTATTTTTGTCTGCGGAATCGAATGCTGTAGTTAGTTTGACCTAGGAGCACCATTCATTGAAAAAAATACACTTTTCGATCGTTCTTTTCGCAAATTTCGCAAAGTTCATTTTCGAGCGAGCGGCAAATGAACAGAAAAAAATCTAGAAATTTTTTCGACACCACTAAAATGTAGAATTTTTTATGACGAATCCAACGGTATATATTAGTATACACTTTAAATTATTTTAATGCCGAAAAAGCACGATTTTATCCCAAAAAACGATATTAAAAAATGGAAATGGAAAAATATATTCGTTTCTTCAAGAAAATGGCTGAGTATAATCACTCATTAAATAATTGAATACAACTATCTGGTAGGTTTTTTTCTCACCTTTTAAACGCCGTTTTCAGAGTTAAAAATTCGCAAAATTCGCCGAGATACAGCTGGTTTTGTACGATGCACTTTTTTAGCTTAAAAATCTGCTTTGCTGGTTTTTAATGAATGAGCCAGCTCAGAATTATTGAATTTTAACCCAAAAAAGTGCATCATACAAAAACAGCTGTATCTCGGCGAATTTTGCGAATTTTTAACTCTGAAAACGGCGTTTAAAAGGTGAGAAAAAAACCTACCAGATAGTTGTATTCAATTATTTTAATGAGTGATTATACTCAGCCATTTTCTTGAAGAAACGAATATATTTTTCCATTTTTCCATTTTTTAATACCGTTTTTTGGGATAAAATCGTGCTTTTTCGGCATTAAAATAATTTTAAAGTGTATACTAATATATACCGTTGGATTTATCATAAAAATCCTACATTTTGGTGGCGTCAAAAAATTTCTAGATTTTTTCTGTTCATTTGCCGCTCGCTCGAAAATGAACTTTGCGAAATTTGCGAAAAAACGATCGAAAAATGTATTTTTTCAATGAAATGGTGCTCCTAGGTCAAAACTAACTACGGCATTCGATTTCGCAGACAAAAATACGTAAGAAAATGTATCGTTAAGATCATTTTTACACTCTGAGCAAGTTTGAAATAAATCGAATGGTTGCCCGATTTTGCTCCTTTTTAGGAGCACGTTTTTAAACTTCAAAAATCCATCGACACCATTTCATTTATTTGAGATCTCGTTTAAAGGAAACTTCATTTTAAACCTCAAACTTTCAGATTCCGATGGATCCCCCGAGATACAAAAAATTTTGAAAAAGTGGACCACCCTAATATATATACTTAGAAGCTACCTATGCTGCTCAAGCGAGGTGAATTGAGATCGAAAATAAATGGAAATTACTTTATTAGTCTCGGACTCTCAATTCGTTATTATAGCTTATTGAGTTATCGAAAAACTTTGGTTCACACGTACACACAGTTCATGTACTTATTGTTTGAAGTCGTTGGCTTTGTCTGCGAAATCTATTGAAAAAAGAAATAACCTTACTTACGCGTATACTTCTTATACGACTTGTAGTGCTACTGTCGATTTTTACGTACTTTCTCATGGAGAGAGGAGATAAAAATTCTCGTGGCAGACACAGCAAGATTAGTTCTTCAGCATATACGCTTTGTACATGGGATTGACGAATGTTAGTTTTAACGAATGTAACAGTAAAGTAGCAATAATAATGAGAAAAAAACTCTCTTGCGTATAAAAATCTAAAGTAGTACAGAAATCTAAATAATAAATAGTAAAAATAATATAAATTTTTTTTAGTAAATGTCAAGATAGCCCTAGTATAACAATTTCACGCAAAAGGTGAGAGAACCTGTATACCTTTTAATGGTCTATGTGTGAATATGTGTGTTTGAGTGAGTATGGAACGCGCATGTATTTTGGTGAGGCTACATTGCAGTTGCGGATGGAAGCAAATTGGAAAGACGTAAAAGTCGTTGGCGACAAATTAATCCGGCTAGACGAGAGAAATAGAGGCAAAGAGGGAGGGCATATCTTGATTTGACGCAAAGGGTACTGAGGCATGGAACGCCTGGATATATACTGCTTGCCATGTTGGTTTTTCCAATTCCCCTCCCTTCTCTCTTTTTTCATTAGTTTGTCGAACGAGTGCAATTTTTCGTGAAAGTGATTGAAAGCTCGGACATCGGCTAGCCGCGTCGTATGCGGGCTTTGTCGTTTGCCAAAAATTCGGTGAGATTTGATTGATAGATGATGTATGTACACATACATACAGAGAAAGACAGCAAGGAAAGGAGAGAGTAGGCAGGGCGGGTACTTATGTTTGCAATTAGTTTAAATCTTCAACATTTCTCGTCAGCGTTGGAGTGCAGCTTTAGAGCTATGGTGCAGGAGCGCGAAAATTCCATCAAATTCAAAATGTTTCTGGCAAACTGTACTTAGTCGCGCCGCGTGCGTGGCTGGCTGTAAGTACATACAGGATCTAGTCGTTGCAGGCTGCTCACGCACACACCTGACGCACACGGTCCCTCGATAAATCAACTTGCAAACATTTAAGTTTGAACTTGCCTTCTCTAATACATATATGCAGCCACATGCAGAGCGTCAGTACAGCATGAAGCTTATAAAATTTTTAAGTGCATTTAAAACTCGTATTTTATCCATAAAGGCAAGCCGGCATTGCAGAATAATAGTTTATGATATGAAATTATGCATATTTGTTCGAGAGGAGAAGTATTAAACATTTGCCAAGCTAATCGAATTGAAAGACTATAGTCTGTTATTTTGTAGATCAAGTGCACTTCTACTGTTAACTTATTTCTTACCAGTTCTTTCGTTGATCAGGTTTTAATATATTTGCCTTTGAGTCCCGAATTTTGGAGAGATGGTTTTAAATTGTGCTTTTTTACATTGCAATAATTGTTATTCACAGAAACATTTTCCCGTGAGAACAAGTTCTGGATTTGCCACAGCTACAAAAACTTAATTAAGAATGACAAAGCTGCTGTTTCAAGTAGTTTTCCACTCGTAGCTTTTGTCGAGTATGTGGTCGACTTTCTGAATGGTACTTTTGACGCTAATATACAATGACACTTAACATGAAGAGTTGATTCGGAAGGACTGCGTTCACCCGTTCGGTTTAAATAATCATAACAAAATGATGGTTGTTCCCTCAATGTATAGAAGGTAGTTCATTGACTGGATTTTTTATTTCTCTATTCATATTAAGGACTCTTTAACACTTACAACTTTATTTTTATCAACAGGATTTTTATACAACTTAATGATGTAATTTTTTCAATTCAAAATCGTTGATTTTTGACTAACGAAATCATTTTGAATCTTTCACTTCTAATAATTGAAACATTTTTTTGACGATTTTACACAGCAAGAAAGATTGCCATGTATGACACTAAAAGTGTTTGGAAATTTCATGAATTATCGTACATCACTTTTTCTCAAGTCAATAAATATGCCTACAAAAGATATCATAGAAGTTTTAAGAAAAAGTATCTGCTTACAATAATACGCTTGGGATACCTTAAAAAATTTTATTTTTATGTTCCTATGAGTTTTTACAGCTGTAACTTTCGATTCTATCTGTTTTTGAAAATTGTGTCATTATTAAAAATAATTTTCTCTAAAAATGTTGGTTTTGTGACTGTTGCTAAATAATATCTAAGATAATTTTTATAGATTCATAGTTGGAACATTAACATATTGATCGTGCTTACGAAGAGTATCACCGTTTCAGTGATGCGCGATCAAAAAATTTTTCCTGAAAACTTGCGGAGAAAAAAAACTCTCTTTCGAAGATGAGGTTCAAGAAAATCTCTCCAAAAATTTTTTCTTTATTTTTTTTTTTAATTTTTTTAAATTTTTAAATTTTTTTGAAGAGATTTTTTTGACCGCATTCGTATGAGTGATTGTCTTCGTAAGCACGTGCGATATATTGACGATGCAAGAGTTTTGTATTCCGAAAACAACAATTCCATCCACTAGAATGAGTAGCGTAAACTAGACGCGTATACTAACATTATTAAGGCTTTGAGTTTCCGTATATGGGTGTGTACTACTTGCGTGTGTACTCTAGGCGTGTGCTACTGAATCTAAGCTCTGCAGTGATCGTTACTTTTTTGTCGTAGAAACGATTAGGCATGCAGGCACGCGGAAATATTTATAAACTCATACATACACATGCACAAACACAAGCCTTTGAATGTTTTTTTGCTTTCTCACGTAGTTTTTTTACGAGACAAAGGGCCAGTTTACTTTTTTCTTAATGACGCGCGTAGAAAAGGATGTTAATGTCTCTTGGCCAACCTGCCGCTAGGAAAGCTCCCATTGCCCCAGCACTTTTCTCTCTTTGCAGCTACTTCGTCTCTTGTTTGCTGCCCAGACGGCACCCCTCGCGCGAACGCACGTATAACGGTCGAGACTCATTAGCACTCATTATGGTTTTTTTCCGCCTCGCTTTCGCTCGTAGCTCACCTCATTTACAAGGAAATAGTAAAATTCCAATTGAATTGCGTATAGCAATCTCTTGAAAGCTTGCATACCATGGGTGTATGGGCATACGCGCTAGGTATAAACCTACGGGTTTGAGTTGTATGCAGTATTTTTACGATGTCAATAAAGAGCTGGGTCGCGCATAGGTATATAGAGCTGTTGTTGTTGCCCAGGTTATACACAGGTACACAAGTGGCTAAAGCAATCTATCTCTGACGCGCACTGGGCTGATTACATTCGGCCGATTTATATCAATATAAATACGCACTGCGCATATATATCCAACAAGCCGCAGTTGCAGCTAAACAAACATGATCAAAAAAATAGCCAAGCGTGAAAATTCCTTTGACGAAGCGAGAAGAAAAAGAATGGATTTTTATTTTTTCGACTGCAGGTTCTATGTTATGCATATCCTCGCCCATGCTCGTGTGCACACGCGCGTGAAACGTGCGTGACTTGTTCGATGAGATTATTCAATAGGAAAATGTATTCAACTCGATCCTGAGAGAACTCGCTTTTCGGATGGTTTTATGTTTCTAATGTCGAAAGATTAACTTGTAATAGTAGACATGCATCGAGGCAAATGTAGGCATGAAAAATCCAAATGAGCCAAAAATTAGTATCAAGGAGTCAATAATCTTGAATTAGAGCCGTGCTCAACAGTCGTGAATAACAGTAAAAAATACCTAAAAGAGGGACTCTGTCTAGAGTATTTACTCTAGACAGAGAGTCGAAATAAGACAGAACTGAGGTATCTAAAGGAAGAGAAAAGAAGAGCTGTAAAATAACTTTACGTTAAAAAGTGCATTTACGATATATTCTCTATGCAGCTTTAGTACTAGCTCTTAAAAGCCTTTGGAGCACTCATAAAATACCATTAAAGCATGTCGTGATCAGACGTGCGTGCGTGTGTCAGCGTGCGATAGTCAGTTGGTGGATGTTTATACCTATGCATATGATATGATACAGACTATTTAATAATAATTGGAATATTTACCCAGAAAATGTCTTTCAAAACAATGCAATGGTCGCTGCATGACCATGCCAATTTTCCGTACTTTTATAAGTAGGTATTTTTGAAGAAATTAAATTTGAAGTTGTTTTACAATTTTTCAAGCAGAAATTTTTACAGAACGCAATAAAAGTGACGGCAGTTTTGGCAAAATAAAAAAGTAACTCTGCAATATGAATTTGATATACTTTTGATGCAAAGCTTTTTCAGAGCTCTATGTCTTCGGATCTAAATGCAACAACACATAAGGCGAAAGCTTCATGTATTGGGAAAGCGTACTTTTCAAACATTTTTATTATAACAATGCGATGAAAGCTTAGTATTTACAAAGCTCGTGTCTTATAGAAAAAGGGAAGGATTATGAATCGAAGGGCACGGGAGAGGGTAAAAGTACGTTGTAAAGGGTTCAAAGTAAATGAATATAAAATTTGAATTGAAACGATGTGCCATAAGTTCGGCCGTGTTGGCATTATGAAAGAACAAGCAATGTTAGTTAAAAGATTAAGTAGCCGGTGCAGCTCTAACTTTGCCATTCGCGATTCGTTGCTATCTTCGCTCGAATGAAGCAAGCACGGGGGAGTTTAAAATGTCAACTTTAAGCAATTAGGAAATTACTCGAAATTTTACCTTCGCTCAAGCAGACGAGGATGACGACTAACTTACTTTCAAGCGCTCGAAGCGCGAGGCCAAGCTCTCGCTCTTCGATTAATCTTGATCGGTATACTGTACGCAAGCGCTCCTTGCCCAAGCTGAGAGGGAGAGGATTAATTGATTTGGTCTGTTTGCTATAGGTGGGTTGGGCAAAAAGTGGAGAAAAGTCAAGGTGGAAAGAACATTTTTTATTCCAATGACTCTGTTGAATGACTTCAACGTATTATTCATTCGCGAACTTGACATCTGCTGTAGTACGTGTTTTATTATAGGATTGTTGTAATGCGTTGAGGTTCGAGATAATAACAACACTCGAGCTACTCGTGTAAACTATCACGAAAATAAATGCGAGACCGGAAGAAAGAGAGGGAGCACGCGAGTGCAGTCTCTTTAACGCAATGGGAGAAACATACACACTTGCTTGCATATAGAGCAGTAATAGACTGTGACTAAATGAAAAGCGAATAAATCATAAAAAGTTACGAGCTTTTAAATCTTTCTCCCGCTGTTTTTTTTGCCGTTCGCTTCGGAGGGTATGTACTATGTAGGTACACCTTGCTTTAATTACCTAGCATCTCTTACTCTCTTTCTTGCCTCTCACTAGCTTTTTTTTAACTTTTCTTCTTTCTTTTTCGCTTATCGTGTTTCTTCTCTTTGGTCGTTTGTATGCTCTCTTGTAGCTTTTTCATTCTCATTTCCTTGCGCGCGTTGCAGTGTGGCTTTAATTTACTCGCCCAAGAACTCGCCCTACTCTGTACGGCTGCCTATCTGCTATATGAAAAAAGCCCATCAAGTGTTTTTGATTCTACTGAAAGATCTCGAATGCTACGCTTATTCATCTTTCTCATAGAAGCTGATTGCGTTTAGAGATATCAATCTGAAAATGTCGATCTTTCTTTGCATAGTCAGAAATATCCAACTCTAACCAATAATTTTTTTGTGCTCTAGTCTCGATATAATATTATAATATTATTGAAAGCTTGCACGCTGTACTTGTTGCTTGATCGACTTCTGATTCTTGTTTGCCTATAGAAAAATATCAATTCCGATCCTTTCAAGCAGTTCACACCAGCTTGAAATCTTTCGGTACATCGTACACTGCGCGAAACAGAAACATAAAGTTCTTACGCGCACCTACTGGTTGTCATTTTTTCTTTAGCCCATTATAATAATAGTGTACGTGCGTGGCTGGTTTAATTAGCCCCGAGAGAGTTGCACCGACGTAGTCAAACAGGCAAGCAATGCAAGCCCTCAGTGGAAAAAAAAGAGTGCGAGGGGCAAGGGAGCAGTGATAACAATGAATCATTACCCAAAGATACAGGCTTGAGATCAACAAATGAATGCAAACTTTGCATTCCTACGGTCGTTAATGGCTCGAGAGTATATTATGTGTTTCTTTTTCTTTATTTTTTCACCCTCTCTTTACTGGTCCGCATTGCCCGAGTTCCGGTATACAAATGCCACAATAAATAATGCTTGTCTAGCCGATTGGAGCTCTCTTTTTCTTTCTTCCCTCTGCCCTCCCACGTCTACCATGATACAAGCGCGAGCGCGAAAAATCTTTTGCCGGGTATAAAAAAACTTAAATTTGTGTACCCGTAGCTCGGATAGGTTGCGCGCACCTTAACAGGATATGAAATATTCGTCGTCGTTGTGGGTAAAAGTTCGTTGAGACTTGAGAGCTGCTGCTGCTGCGAAAGACTCGTGCAAGTAAGTTTGCTTATCGACTCCGCGGCTCTTTTGCCTTCTTTTTTATTCTCCTTCTTCTTTCTTTTTTCCTATTTTGTACTTGTTAACGGGAATC